>CM028384.1:30497367-30544895 GCA_013146195.2 Codonopsis lanceolata | reverse complement strand
AAGAAACAAGGTCCCTTTATTTTTTTGGGTCCCGAGGATTAGCAACCTTTGGAACCCATACCTGCTTAACCTTAAGAGAACTAGGTCTCTCGATTTTGTGAACCTTAGCAGTATTTCGGGGCCGATGGCCAAAATAGTCACAAGAATGACAAAGATGAAAGTTCCATGGAGGATTGTGATTAGTTAGAGAGTGCTTGTGACTTTCCTTGTTCTTAACAAGAGTCTTGGGTTCAACTAGCTTGTTGACCAGACTTAATTGGTTTCATGAACCTTCCTTGATTTGTTACCGCAGACTTAGCCTTGGCTGGTCTGTTGTTAACCTTTTAGAGGATTTGGTAGAATACCTTTAAGTTTATTGTCAACTAATTTAGGTGCCTTAGCCATTTCATAGACAAACTTGACAAGTACCACAGAGATTCAGAGGTCTACCGCCACAGACTTTGCTCTGGCAGAGTCCGTTGCTGTGAGACTTTGATTTCTTACCTTTCTGATCAAGCTTCTCTTTAAGTAGTTTTGGCTTTCCTTTCGAGCCTTGGGGTGTATGGTACACTTGTATAACCAAGTCCATGTTTACCCTTGTTTCCGAAAGTCTGCTTTTGAGAAGGAAGTATCATAAGCGCCTGAGGTTTCACCTTTTCTCCGTGATGTAAGAGTACGAACTGGCTCATCATTATAACTCAAGCGATTTATCTCCATTGGGCTTTTGGAAAGGATTCCTTCAAAGGTTTCCTTAGAGCTTCTTTCCAGTCGATTGTTTTTGGCAATCTTCTGTGTCTAGCCCTTTGATGTGCTCAAGAAGGCAATCAACTTTGTCACAAAGGAATTTGTTTTTTCCTTTTAGCTTGATACTTTCCCTCGTTGACAACTATTGAGAGTTTGAATCTCAAATGCCGCCAGAGATTTCTTAGCAAAGAAGCTTCTCAGTTCTTAGCGAAGTTTTACATAGGCTACTCTAAAAGAATTGAACTCTTCAAGCATTTCTTGATTATCCTCAGCCTTTCCTTACTAAAGTTTTCACGCTTGATCTCACCTTTAACGGGACTAGGTGAGATTTCGACTTCATGTTCGAGTCATAGGTGGGACTAGAATCATGAGCTATTACATATGTTGCTTGCTCACATCGCCCTCTTCCTCTTCTCGAATCTCCCAAACCATGTAGCAACCTACTTTTCTTCAATGTCTTCAAAGATACCTTTATGTTTTTGAAATTTCTTATATGGAGGCTTTCTGTATGCTTCGAATTTTGGCTTTGGACATTTAGAGGCGAAGGACTGTGTTTTCTACGCTTATAACACACAAGCTCTTCATTAGATGAGCTTTCACAGCTTTTTCTAAAGGGTCGCTGTGTGTGTCCTTCCTTCCATATTTTGCAAATTTTTTGAAACGTTTACAAACATAGCAAATTGTTCATCCGAAAGAAAATCGCTTTCACGGAGGAAGTAGAAGGTTTGTTTTCAATCGGGTTTCTTCTTGTACCATGGCAAGCAAGGACAGCTCGAACTATTTGTCCCGCTCTGAGCTTGATTCACTTCGAGCTCATAAACCTTTAAACTTGCGTAAAGACTACGGAGAGTCATTTCGCTTAAGTTTTAGATTCTTTCATGGCGTGGTCTTAACATGCCACGACTACTAGAGAGCCTAGAAATCTCATATTCATTTCCTTTTTGTCATAAGTTTTACCAAGAGAAAAGCAGTTATTTATTACCTCACTGAAGCGATCGTATGCTTGTCTCAAGATCTCCTTGGGATCCTTCTTGAAGGAGTCGAACTGCTGGATGAAGGTATACTTTCTGTTGTCTCTTGTGTCTTGGTCTCCTTCCAAGTATTCGACAAGAGCTTCCCATCTCTTTGCAAGTACACCGATCACTTGTTGGTAAGTGCCGGTGTCTAGTGAGCTAGTTATGATGTTGATGGCTTTGCTATCTAGCTCTACTAGCTTTCTATCGCCCTCGGTCCCATTCGATTCTTCTTTGGGTACTTCAAAGGGATTTCCGGATGGATGCTAGAAGATTTGCCTTCATTGGTACATGACGTCCTGCTAGTACACATTTCCATAACCTGTTGTCAATAGAATTCATAAAACGCATTATCTTATCCTTCCAAACATCGAAATGGCCTTCGCCCAATATTGGGACGTGGTTCACATTTGACATGAGGTAGCATGTAGTGTGTTTGTGCCATTGATCGTGACTCTCAAGAGTTTAATCTTGGAAAAACTAGTTTTCGAAGAGTTATGCTCCGATGCCAATTGTTAGTCCCAAGGGCACAATAATAAGCTAGAAGGGGGGGTTAAATAGCTTATTAGACACTTAAAACTTTTTGTATAAATTCCTAAAAACAAGCATTTGCAATCTATTGAAAAGATTGAAGTAGCGGAAGTCTTGTAAGGAAGACAGTTCAAGTCTTCCGGTGAAGCACTACCGATAGACTTTGCTAAATACTCAAGTCTGCAGTTTGAAGCGATAAGTAAAGGGATATGAAAGAGTAAAGCAGTAAGCAACAGTAATGAAAGAACACAAGTATTTTGAGATGGTTCGCACTATAAAGAGTGATACGTCCACCACCAAGGCAGTCAACCTTGGATTTAAATGTGCACTATGTTTTCCACTAGTTCTATTACAAAGAATTTCAATGGATCGTGTACAAAATATTTGACTTGTGTTTGGGGTTGGAATTGAATATCCGACAAACGTAATATTCAATGGTGCAGAAGAATAGAATAAGGAACAACAATAAGAAGCAAAAGATAAAGTGTTGATGCAGATCTCCTTGTTGTTGTTGAGGACTTCGTTGATCAGTTTGTGATCTCTTGAATGCACTGAGTATATAAGACTTTATGTTGTTGGAGAGATTCAGAGCATTGTTTTCTTCAGTCTTTAATGGTTGTATTTATAGCTGGGGCATTCTAGAGATCGTTGGAGAAGAAGAAGGGTAACAGCTCTATTAGGTTGAATGCATTAAATGCATGGAGTTGACTTTGTAGATTTCGTCTTCATTGATCTTGACGAAAGGTGGAATGGTGAAGAGTTGTTGCAAAGAAAGCGGCAGGTGAGCAATCGAGTTAGCACTGCAATAGATGGTACAGGACTATAAGTGTCGGGCCTGCTCACTGTCACTTTTCAGGAGGCGAAAGTCTTCATGCTTTTCGGAAAGCTGGACAAGCGTGTCTGAGAAGTCAAGTGTTGATGGAAGATTGGTTTAAATTAAATTCAAACTGATAAAGGTTGAATTTAATTAATCCACTAAAAACTTGATGACTGGACACGTCATGCTTGAGTAGGTGCAAGCTTGTCCGATGTTGTATGAAGTCTTCCGCTGAACCTATGAAGCCTATAAAACTATTCTAAGGCAAAGTTCTATACACAGTTGCCACGCTAATTGATACGCAGCCCATTTAGCCACTAAGTGTAGAACCTAATGTAATGAATGAACAGATGTAAATCAAGATACAAATGAGAAACAACAATGTCTCCTCATAGTCTAAACCCTCTCTTTGGGTAAAGCCTTTCGCCACAAGATGTGCCTTATATTTTTCAATTGATTCATCTGCCTTTCGCTTGACTTTGAAAACCCATTTGTTTTCAATAGTCTTGCGACCTTGCAGTAGATCAACTAACTCCCAAACCTGATTCTTTTTCATAGAGGAAATTTCATCTTCCATTGCAGTCATCCATTCATTGTTTGTAGGTAAAGAAAGAGCTTCTTTGAACGATGTGGGCTCACTAGAATTGTAAGAAGTAGTTAGGAAAGATTCCTCTTCGATTGCAAATCGACGACGAGGTATATTTCCACATTTAATTCTTCACTCTAGTATCGGACTCCCACTAGGATCCGTACTCCCACTCGGATGAAGATCACATTGGCTCTCATTGGCGACTTCCATAGGCTCAACCTCATGTTGTACCATAGGATTAGGTTGAGGCAATTCCCCACCTTCGCCAAAAGATGTCATATGTTCTTCTTCCATCTCAAAAAGTTCAAAGTCTTTCCTAACTTCACCTATCTGTGGGAAATCATTCCTACGTCAGGTTTTCCACCGTACACAACATAACCCTTTGAGGTATATGAATACCTTATGAAAACACACTTATTTCCTATAGGGCCTAGTTTTCCAAACTTATTGGAGGTACTATGGACATAACCTGCACAACCCTAAGGATGAAGATGCCCCAATTTAGGCTTCTCACATTTCCAAAGTTCATAAGGGGTTGTGGGAACTGACTTAGAAGGCACTCGGTTAAGTATGTAGGCAGCAGTCATTAGCGCATCCCCCCAAAACAAAATTGGGAGGATGACCTGTGCCATCATCGACCTAGCCATTTCCAACAATATTCGATTCCTTCGTTCTGCAACACCATTTTGTTGCGGAGTTCTAGGAATTGTCAACTGTCGGCTTATTCCCTTTTTTCTCACACAATTCTTTAAATTGATCAGATAAATATTCACAGCCCCGGTCAGTTCTAAAAGTTTTTAAGCTTTTATCCTTTTGATTCTCAACCTCTGCGAGAAATCGCTCAAAACATTTAAGAGCTTCGTCGCGGTAAGAAATAAGGTAAGCATAACCATAGCGTGTGTAGTCATCGATAAAAGTGAGAAAGTAGGAAGCTCCATGACGTGCCTTAACATTCATTGGTCCGCAAATGTCTGAATGGACTAACTCTAATGGATGTGTGGCTCTTTTTGCCTTACCAAAAGGCTTTCGACTAGCTTTTCCTGTCAAACAAGATTCACACAAGGGTAGGTTGACTTTGGTGAGAGACCCCAATAGGCCTTCTCTAGCCAATCTAGTCAACCTATCTTTTCCTATATGTCCAAGTCTAGCACGCCATAACTCGGAATTAGAATCATCATAAACCATACAAAAAGAAGAATTAACAGAAGAATTATGGGAATCCAACAAATCTAATTTAAGGAAATTATCTAACAAAAAACCATGCCCCAAAATCTCATCACCAAAACAAATATCCAAGTGATCATTACTAAAATTAAAAAAATATTCATGTCCTAGTAATTGTACTACTGATAATAGATTATGTCGAATTATAGGTGCATAAAGAACTTCATGAAGAGTCAATGTGCGTTCATTCCGCAATTGAAGTTGGTATGAGCCAACTCCTTTGACTTCAATAGACAAATTGTTTCCCATGAAAATTCTTCTTGTACCCGCAGGAACTTTTCGATAATCTACAAATCCTCCTCGATCCCTCGTCACATGTTTGGTTAAGCCTGAGTCTACAATCCACACAGGGAGAGAGTCAGCTAATAAAACATGAAAGCAAACATAACTTTGCATGGAGATAGGATTAAGGGATACCTTCTTGGGCTCAGGACAAGTCCGAGCAAAATGACCCAAAGTTACCACAGTTGTAGCACTTCTGCTTAGCAATATTCTTTTTGACTCTACGGCGTTTTGTAATCTTATCACTTTTGGGGCCCAAATTTTGAGTAGTCTTGCCTTTAGCTTGTTTCTTGCGTTGCCCATGTGGCTTGCGCGGACCCTCAAGGGAAACAAGAGCAAGATCACGAGTCGCAGCACTTATCACGCGATTTGCTTCATGACACTCAGGCTCAAGCTCAACATGGCGAGATACATCTGCAAAAGTCTGGATGGAGTCCGTATGAGTCAGAATACGCCTCAAACTACTCCAAGAGTCAGGCAGTGAACGAATCACTGCTTGAACTTGTTGTTCATCAGATAAGATAGAACCAGCAGCCTTAAGCTCACGAATCATTTCGAACATCTCGCGTAGTTGTTCAAGAATGCTACGTTTCTGGTCAATCTTATAGCTTTCAAACTTGTAAGTCAAAGTCCTCAACTTTGTAGCAGAAGTATTCCCATAAATGTGCTTAATGTCGTCCCACATCTGTTTTGCAGTCAGGCAATCCTCAAATTCGCCAATTAGATCATTATGCATACTACTCAATCTAGTAAAGCATGCACATCGATCTTTCTTTTTTCCATTTAAGAATTCACGCATTTTCGGCGATCGGCGATATTGGGTGATCGTCAAATTACCCATCTCTGATTCTTCCATCACAGTATCTAGGTTGTCAAGAACCTCTTGCTCATTTAGCATACACGTGATTTTCCTTTGCCAAACACTATAGTTTGTGTCATCTAATTTCTCACCCTTGTTATGGTCGGCGATTACATTCTTAGAAGCCATTTCAATACAATTTATTGCAAAAAATAAGACATTAGCATATATATATATATATATATATATATATATATATATATATATATATATTTCGATTCACTTTTGTTCTAAAAAATCAAGTATTAAATATAATCACATCATACACGTAAGGAGGGAAAATCCGCTATGCTCGTAATCACAACCAAAGTATGCACAACGTGAAAATATTTATAAATTGATAATTTAAACAACAGAAATAAGATATAACAAATATATCAAGCACATATCATATACATAAATATTTTCACTACTGAAAATAAAATTATTGAGTCTCGTATAGTCCCAATCGCAATTTTAGAGCCCAAAACGACAATTAAATATGCGAAAAATGACTTTAAAATAGTTTAAAATTCACAAAGAATTTTTAAAAAATTCCAGAATAGTCCCAAATAGCTCTAAATAGTCACAGAATGACAAAACAGCCCCTGAAAATTATTTTTGAATTTTTTATAAATCAAAAAATAAATTTTTATACACTGAAAAATGTCAAAATAAATACTTCCAGGCTGAATTGACCAAAACAGAGGTCACCATTGGACTTAGAAGGCCAAAAAACATCCAGACACACTGGTCGTTTCAAAAAACGAGGTCTAGAGATGCCGCACGCGCCCTCAAGCACCACCTGTACATTTGGGCTTTCTGGAGAAGCTGACTGGATGCTGACTCAGCGCTAGGGCTGACGTCATCAATCTGTGTCACCAAAAATGGGTCCCACTGTACTGACGTGAAAGCCACGTCAGCAGTCAACGCTTTGACCATTGACTAGTCAATGGTTGACTAGTCAACGGTTGACTGGTCATCCTCTACACCGCTCATGCGCCCAATCGGAGCGTGACATCCAAGCGCCGCCTTCGAGCTTGATGGCTTCACGGGCGATGGCGTTGGATTCTATCGCCGAGTACTTTCCGGTCATGTACTTTTTACATCGAAAGGAATGCCACAAAATCACGTACATCGAGGCCGAGAGTGGTAGTCGTAGGACGTCTATTTTTCAACCCAGAAAATCGATTCGCGAACGTGATCCGCTAGCCAACTTCGCGAGGCCATAAAACGTTCATTTTAAGTCCAAATTAAGCATATAATATGTCGTTGGAAAGCCCTCGCGGAGTACTACAAGTACAGTCCATAAAACCACGGTTTTATAGAAAATAAATAGGTCAAACCAGCATGCAAAGTTTTGAAAGAATCAATTTTCAACAAAACTTTGGTTTGCGATGTTTTGAAAAATTCCCAACGGATTTCAATGAGAATTTAGTATGTTGTTCGCCTCGTCATAGGGAACTCAAACATATAATTTTTTCTCGAAAATAAAATTGTTTTACACATAAAATAATGAAACACATTTGGTTCGTTATCGGGTAAAACTTTAAAACAAACCCAAAAATAAAAGCATGTAATTCATGGCATAACGATATGAGCAATCAAGTATATAGGCTCTGATACCAATGAAGGATATATACATACATATATCATACAAGTTCGTTATCAACAAGTAATCATGAGTTACCTCGTGCGAACTTGAACTTTGAGCGAAGCGGAAGACTTTCGCGAGCTACGACCTTCGTATGTCACGATCAGCAATCCTGAAAGTCTCTCTCGTCGGATTGATATCACGTAGCATGAATATCAATCACTGGTTCACACCGCAAATCCAAGCCTCTTGATGGTTAGGCTAGAGGGAGTATTTGGTGAGGCAGAATATAGGAGAGAGAGAGAGAGAAGGGGGCGGCCAAGGCAAGAGACGTGTTCTCTTGTTAGGTGTTTTCTTGGGTGTTAGGGTTTTACCCCTTTAGTTGCTCTATTTATATTATTGTACAAGAAACCTAGCTATTTCTTGTAGGATAAGTAAAGTCAATCCCAAACCCCTTCGGATTAGGAAACTAATTATCCTTAAATAATATAAATATATTCCATGTGAGCAGAAGTAAATAATCGGGTCACAAGCCCAATTGCTAACATATTCCTATTAAGAAAGTAGAACGTTCGTGGTGAAGAGAAAAAAACATGAGAAAATTTTCTTCCTCAATGTTCTAAAAGTCAATAAAAGGTGATTCTTTTTGGCAATAGGCACTTGTTTTGTCAAGCTTTGGGTGCGGAAGCCTTTAGTACGCTCTTCAAGAAAGGGGAATACTGGTGCCAAAATGGATAGAGCGCGGATCATACCCTGGATGTTTGTTAGCATGTCCCCCTTCAAAGACTACCTATCAAAAAGGCGGCAGTGACCAGCCACGTTTTACGGCCAAGAGTTCTGCCATTCCTCTCCGTAAACTCTAAGTCAAACCCTATGCCTATGCCCTCCCTTGTAGAGAAGGAAGAAAGACATAGAAAGAGAGTTCAAGCGGATCGAGAACTCAAAAATGAAAATAGGTTTGGGATCGCCTGGGGGCATTCTAACTAAAGGTAGCTTGTTTACTCCCCTATTGAAATACTTCCTTGAATAAATAATGTAGCCTTGTGACGTGCATAGACCGCTCGCTACTCCTTTTTCTATCCCTGCTTTCAAGACTGGTTACGAGAAGAGATGCAGAGGAAAAGGTAAGTTTGGGTTTGCCTCTTCGGAGATGATAACTATGGCCTTAGATTGAGTAAATATTGATTTGATTTGTGTAGATCTAAGAAATAGGTCGAGATATTTTTTTTTCTTCCAGATCTGGTCGGATTTTCTTGCGAGTTCAACTTAGCCAGCCTTTTCTTGCCTCTCGCCTGAACTGAACAAGTAGATCTGGAGTTGATTCGAGATTTTTTGGGCCGATCAAAGAGGGCATTTGATCGAGAATTGTAAGCCTTCACCGCCTCTGTTTTTCTGGCCACTCCCTCTGTAATTATTTTGGTATTTTATTGGGATGGAGGGTGTTTGGTAATTGGATTGGGGGATGAAGGTGTTGGAACATAGATGAAGATGAATATTTTAGTATTTTTATGTCTTTAAGAGATGGCATTTATGTCTTTTTCATGACTTCTGTTGATGACATCCAATTCATGAACCATATTGATACTTTTTGTAAAGTGGTGTGACCAAACTGTGAAAAATGGTAATAGAGTGAGCTTCTTGAAATTTTCACAAAAGTAGGGTGACCAAATAGATAATTAAGCCTTAATATAATAGATGTATCTTCCAAAAGTTTTAAACTAAAAGACTTTTACTATTATTATTAATAGAATAGATGTATTTCACATTAGTTAGAAAACTTCCACTATTATTACCAATATAATATATATATATATATATATATATATATATATATATATATATATATATATATATATATTCCATATTTGTTAGTAAATAATGTTGATTTTATATTCCAACATTTAAATCATAATGCCTAAAATTTTAAAAATCACATTACTACTATTACCAAAAGAATAAATGTATGTTACATTTTAAAAATTATAATAGTATTATTACCAAAAGAACGATGCGGCACGGGTTCTATAACTAGTATTGATTATGATATTGGCACTCCAAATTTCATCAAGGCACTTCATTGTGGAAAACAATTATTTACAAGTTAAAAAAAAATTTGGTGTTCTTAGTTGAAAATAGGACTACCAATAAAAATAAATTGTTCTAGTATGTACTAAATGCATTTTTACATAATGACGTAATGCTCCAAGACAATTTATTTATTTATTGGTAGCAAAGAAATTTAAAAAACAACTAAAACCTAATGGCATATGATATCACGATTGACTGCTCGAGCTGATGGTATTCTTACGAGCTTTATTGTTAGTCGTTGGATTGTTAAGTTGGTGATGATTTGTGATATCCACGTCATTGTTTAGAAAATGACAATTTGATCTAACGATGTAAATATTTAAGTAAATTTGATCACACAAAGCACTTACATTAGCCTTGTCCGGCGGTCTACCTCAAGAATAGGAATGAGGTCTAGGCACATTCAACTAAATACACAAAAGGAAGCTTCTGGGATGCACCTAGTTTAGCAAGAAACTTGGTGCATATGTTTTCCTCTTGACATTTTCAAATCTTCATTGAAGATCATCCTTAGATGGTTAATGTGTTGGAAAAATTGTGTTTAAAGAATTAAATTGTCCATTTTGTGGCACGGATTTCTTCACGTGTCATTTGTTTAATGACAAGGGTAATTATGGAATAGTGTTCTACTCTGTGAGAACATCGAAATCATATATTTATTTGTCCAATTTGGTGTTTGGATGAATAAGTTATGATTGATTAAAGTGTGGTTGTTGGAAGTGAGTTTATCCCACATTGAGAGATTAATAAAAAACTTGAGTGGTTTATATACAAGTGTCTTATGTGGTGAGTGTAAGTTTGTATAGAATAGAGGTTCTCTCTCGCGAACGCCTACGCAAGGGGGTGCAAATCATGGTCCAGTTTAGCCTTCGGAATACCGTACTCATGTGCGAGCGCGTCCTGCGGACATGAATGACTGACCAAATTTGTCTGTTCAGACCAACTCACATTTTGTTAATTATTTTTTTGTTTTTATAACTCCAACATTTATAATAGACTTTATGGGCTGTTATTACCAGCTTTAATGAGAGATATTATTTGTATATTGATGATGGATTTATTTCATCATCAATGTGGTTATTTAATCAGTCTCTTGTCTACTCCTATAAAAGGAGATTATTTCTACAATTACAGAACACGATTAAGAACAATCTCTTTTTCTCCTCTTCAATTCGTTGAGCATATTATTTGGCCTCTTGCTTTCTTGTTGGTGATAGAGTCAGGCACAGATTCAGTTCGCCGGAATCCTTAGTGCTGAAGGTTTCTCCGGTGTCTCTGTTGTATCCTGGGAGACAGACGTCTATTAGAACTTCCAAACACAAACAGGAAGGGGCGAATCTGTTTTAGGAAAACTGTGTGTGACACAGACTTCGGACTTTAAGGTTTTGTTCTCAAGTAGATCACAGTTCTACAACACCAGACTTTGTGTGAAGCACCAGCAGACTTCAGTTCACCAGCAGACTTTAGTCCACCAACATACTTCAGTCCACCAGCAAACTTGAAGTCCACCAGCAGACTTGAAGTCTACCTGCAGACTTAGAATACTAAGTAGTAACTTTTTCAATTGTTTTCAATTATGTAATTTTTTTTATTACTGTTTTTCCCTGTATTATTTCTAACATAATGCAAATGTGATTTTTTTTAGTAAGTCTCCTGTAAGACCGTCTTATGGATCTTAATTCATAAGACGGAATCCGGCTCTCTCACAACTCAGCCCACCAACACACGGTGGGTTGGATTAGAGAAATCTGTCTTACAGAAAATACCCCTAAGATGATCCATTCTAAGTTTTTGTTGTCTTTTTAGAATTCTTAAATCAAACAATCCCCAAGAAAAATAGAAGGAGAAATTGTTGGCCAATACATTTTCCCAAACATTATTTCGCTACAGTCTCATGTTTTTTTTTTCAACCACTAAAATTCATTTTTTTGAAATATTGTTCCTAAAATGTGCAGATCGTCTTCTTCCACAGCTCCGACCAATACTTTGGGGTTCGAAAATTACGATTGTTACACAACAAAACGGGGATCGACATGTAATGGACTTGTGATGGGTTGAAAGATTTTTTCGGTATGAGCGAAGGTGGAGGAGGAGGAGGAAAAATAAGACTTACAACGGAGGAGAAAGAAAGAAGAAGGTGGAGGACATAAAGATCTTGTTCATTATAATTTTGCAGTGTGATGTATAAATTTTTGCAATGCGATGCAAAATTGAATTAGGTAATTAAAATTATTTTATCGTGGTGCAAAAATTGATACAGTGATATGAAATTGGATTAAGTAATTACATTGAGGGTGTCGCGGTCTTTTTACCCCTAAAAGTGATTAAAAATATAAGGTATTGTAGCAATTGAAAACTTTTCAAGTTGACCGGCTGGAATTTATCCCAATTCTATTTTCCTTGGGCTGTGTTACTTGGTCCAAGTCTAACCATTCACCTTGGGCCGCTTTCACCTATGACCCTGACTATACTAACATAACCTTGGGTAAAATTCTGATCGGTTCGTTTTCCAAAGTTTTTAACCTCAAAAGTTTATGTTCCTTTTTTTCAACCACAAAAGACTATTTTTTGAAATATTGTTTCAAAAATGTCATCGTCTTCTTCAATAGATCCGACAATACATTTTAGATTCGAATATCACGATTGTGCGTAACAAAACGGGGATCGACCTGATTATTTATATTTTTGTATCGCGGTGCAAAAATGAATTAGATAATATTTTTGCAATACGGTTCAAAGTTTAATTTCCTAATCTATTTTTGAATCGAGGTTCATAAATTTCATAGCATTAAATTTTGTACCGCGGTTCAAAGATTAATTTCCTAGTCTATTTTTGAATCGCGATTCATAAATTTCATTGAATTAATTTTTGTACCGTGGTTCAAAGTTTAATTTCCTAATCTATTTTTGAATCGCGTTTCATAAATTTCATTGTATTCATTTTTGCACCGCGGTTCAAAGTTTAATTCCTAGTCTATTTTTTAATAGCGGTTCATAAATTTCATTGCATTAATTTTTGCACCGCATTTCATAAATTTAACCCGATATTTTTGAAACGCGATACAAAAACATAGCACGCCCCAGACTCATTAAGGGTATCGCAGTCATTTTGCCCTCAAAAGTGTTCTTTTCAACACTAGACTAGAAGGGTTATAAACTTTAAAAAGTGGACTACAATTTTTTCCATTATCTTCGCTTTCAGTAAAGATGGGCCTCCATAGAAAATGTAATTTGATTGGCCCACCTAATTCTCTTTCAGTGAAGATGGGCCTCCATAGAAAATGTAATTTTATTGGCCCACCCAATTCCTTTATTAATAGAAAGAAGTAGAACAATTCATTCCCGAACTCAAGTATTCAACAATCATACATGCACTGAATTACTTCATGGTACAAGATGCTCAAACACAACTTAACTTTGTTCTAATCACTTAGGGTCAACTAAGTGATTGGGTTCACTTGGGGTCAACCCAATAAAATGGTAAAGAAAACTCAACTCAACTCAGTCTATTGAATGGTAAAGAAAACTCAGCTCAACTCAGTCTAGTCTCAATTCGGTTCAAAACGAATTGAATGATGAAAAGGGACTCATGTAGCCTACCTCCAGAATTTGGACTAGGGTTGAACTGAGTTGAGCAGTTGTACCATGAATTACTTCACGTTCATGGTCTACTGATTTTGCATATTTTTTTTATTTTTATAAAAAAAATTAAGCCCCACCTAGGTGTTAAGCGCTGGTCTGGTGCCTAACACGTGCCTAGCGATTTTTGGAACAATAAATAGAATTAATTAAGTTGAAATAAGCTAAAGTAAACATTTGTTGTGGCCTATGTTGTTGTTGTTGAAAATTAGAAATAATTTAGTACATCTGAATTTGGGATGTAATGTGTGGCTGTTGGGATTTGCAAGACTAGTCATGTGAACAAAGAAGAAAATCAAGTGGCAAATTGGCTACCAAAATTAGGTCATAGTTTAAAGGGTTAATGATTCATGTTTTTTTTTGGTTAGTCAATAGGTTTTCGGCCATCCCTATACATCTTTGTCCTTAGGAAAATTGTACAATGGTCCCAAACACTTTACACTAAAGCAACCTTTTTGAGGAAAATGCCATCAAATTGTCAGATGTTGATTGCAACTCAACCTCCATTGGGGGATAGCATTTGTTTTTCTAATACTCCCTTAGTTTTAAGTAAATAATTTTGTCTAACAAGTCATATATTTTTCTCAATAATAATTTTATTTTATTTTAGAAATGAAACTATTTTTTGGGGACACAAGAAAGGAAGGAGAGTGAAATAATCTAGGTATCCCCTAGCTTAACACAAAAGGTTAAGCTTTAATATCAATTGAAAGTTTACTGGATCTCTAATTCTCTTTTTACACTATAGAGTAAATTTACTGTAAGACCGTTTTACATAACTTAATTTGTAAGATGGAACTTCACTCGCTTACAGCTCAATCCACCAACACACGGTTGGTCGGATAAAAAAGATCTATCTTACAAAAATATCCGTAAAACCGTTTTACATAAGTATTTATCCACGCTATATTATCAGTATTAATTAAAACAACTCTGATACCAATTGAGAGGCCGATTACACCTTTGAGGTTTGCTAAATCCACAGTAACAAGATGTATATCGGAATAATTAAAATTGCTGACACCTATAGAAAAATCATACATATATCACTAAGCTTTACACAAACAAGTCAAGTTTTGGAATAATTAAAATTGCTGACACCTATAGAAAAATCATACATATATCACTAAGCTTTACACAAACAAGTCAAGTTTTGATACCAATTAATAGTATTTTCATTATAAACAATTAAGTTCTAATATCAATTGATATAAATAATACAAAACATACTTAGAATAATCATTTAGTTTGATTGAATTTTTAAATAAGAAAAACTCCTTACAAAATGTAATAATAGCAAAGTTTAGGTAAAACAGTTAACATTGTTTACTTGAGATTTGTGCAGCAGATTGTGTTGGTCCAAATAATATGTTCAGTGCATATAGGTTAGAGGGGGATGAATATCCTATGTGTGAGAATCTCGTTTCGAACGCCCGTCCTCGCTACTGAAAAACAAATGGTTTTAAAACATTGAAGTGCGTAAAATACGTTTGGTCTTATTGTGGACTCAAAATTAGGGGTGGAATCGGGACGGGACCCGTCCCGATACCCTTCATCCCGATCCCGTCCCGATAGATTTCGAGATTTCAATTTCCTTCCCGATCCCGTTCCTGATAAGTGTCGGGACCCGACAGTTCGGGATAAAAAAATCTCGTAATCCCGACTATAATATTTATGAACAATATTTTCTGACACTAAAATATTTTTAAAATGTCTTCATCATAATTAAGATTTCAAACTGTATATTTACAAAATATGTTTGAATATTTACTTAATGGTGAATATTGCTGAATATGTCATTATGAACAAAATGCACCCCTCACCCGTAGGAGAAGAGCTACACTAAGTGCAGAAAAGTGATAGACAAAAAAAACCACAATATTAATTATGAAAATAAATTTAACAAACATCATTAAATAATTTTAGCAAACAAAAAATAAACATTGTCTAACACTCACAATATTTATAAAATAAAATAAATAAAATATTAAAAAAAATTAAATTAAAAAAATTAAAAAAAAATAAAAAATTTTAAAAAATAAAAAAATTAGTCGTGACGGGTCGGGATTCGGGAATCCCGACGGGATTGATAGTCGGGACGGGTCGGGAATCCCGACGGGATTGATAATTATCCCGAATACCGTCCCGAAATATGTCGGAACGGGAAAAATCCCGATAAAATCGGGATCGGGATTTGTCGGGATCGGGAAATGTCGAGACGAGATCGGGTCGGGCGTCGGGACGGGTCGGGAAAAACGGGATTTTTGCCAGCCCTACTCAAAATATGTGTGTACAGAATCATCACCTTTATTTTAAGGTTAAATAGAGAAAAATCAGATGTTACCAGAAAATATAGTTTCGGGGATAAGTTACGAGTTGGGAATGGATTAACCACACAACTCACCCTTTCAGTCTCATCTTTGAGTTTTTAATAAAATAACATATTTTTTAATATGTTTAGTCTAAAAAAAGTATTATATATATATATATATATATATATATATATATATATATATATATATATATATATGAGTAGGTATCCCGTACGACAGTTTTACATATCTTAATTTGTAAAACGAAACTCACTCTGTTATAACTCAACCCATCAATACACGATAAATCGAGTAAAGATTATTCGTTCAACAGAAAATACCCGTGTAAAACGTTTTTTTATATGTTTTTACCTATATATTACCCGTATGTATGTGTAAGTTAGCCATTTACCCGTTTTTTGAAGGTCGTTAATACCCCAAGTTTTGCCTTTCTAACAATTGAAATCAAGGACTTTTTGGTCTAACTATTTGTTGAAAATTTTCCCATTGCTTCCCTGTTTTTCCCGTACAATAAAGCAGGGGACCCAACAATGCATCTTACCATCACCATTAATGAATGTGTTCTCGAAATTTCACATTTAATTATAATTAGTTTTACACTTATGCATTAAATATACGATCATATATCTTTTTTAATTATATTATATTCAAGTAAAATAAATAAAATTAAAATAATGGATTACAACTATTTAAATAGAAATACATTATTATATCGGTAATAAGCTAGACTCTAATATATCAAGCATTGGTTGTGTTATTTTATTGGTTTTACTTCTTTATTTCATATCAATCAATATCGAACGATTTCTTAACCTAAAAATTATGATCTGCTCTGAACCATACTTTCAGAAGTATCCTACATTCGACAATGATTGTCCTTAACCTTTATTAATCTTCATTGCATATGAAATTACCAATGAAAGACCTTACTTTTGTTTGACCTACATGCTTGTGCCGAAATTATAAGTAATGATTTGTTTTTTTTTTATGTTTCTAATATTTTAATAAATACACTTTTGTAGTGACTATCCAACTTTTACATAAAAGTAAAAGTATAATTTTTTTACAATACATGTTGGCTAAAGCCGATTATTTAATTTCTCTTTTATCTTTTATAACAGTACTGATTTTCAACGTATAAAATATTACAAAAAAATTTGGTTTTATAGACCACTGCTTATAACTGGTTTAACACTCGATAGTTACAATGAGAAACAAAGTAACCACATTTTTACATACCTAAAACTCTGTTTATTTAAGAATACTCTCAAGAGATAATTATATTGATACCCGAGTGTTTTTGCAGGGAACCTCCCTACATTCACTGACCCAAGTTATTTCATCTTTGTCGATAGGTTCTCGACCTAAATGTAGACTTAAAAGCCCGATTATCCTATTATAGTTCCTCGTCGTGGATTTTTCGTTTCGTTTAAGCTTACCTTCCCATGTGCAGCTGTGCCAAATTGCATGGTCCATTTTTTAATGTGATCATTCAAATCAGCTTGCAATTTGCACACATCTCTATTCAATCAGTTTCCCCGCCTAGAAAAGTATACTCAGCCTTTCCTATTCCTTCACATCATCTTTCTAATTTCTCTATCTCAATTCTCATGTTTGAATTGAAAGCTTTAAAGCACCGAACATATTGATGCCAACCAAATTAACACACTTTAAATTCACATATTCATTATGTCGATTTTAATTTAATACGCTGATATATTCAAATTTCTCTTTCTATTCTTGATTCAATACATTTAACTTCTATCCGATATCATTAATTCGAATGGTTACTTATCATGTCACATGTAATTTTTTTGTACGTTGCTCACAAAGCGTTCAATATCTTGTTTTGAATGTCTATTGTTAAAAATTATGATTTAAGTAAATTTAGGAACTTTATTTTAAAAAATTGATGCTCAATTTGAGACGAATAGAGTTGAACTAAGCTATTAACACTCTAATTTTCTACTAGTGCACAAGAAGTAATTTTTTTATTTTACTTGTTAAATTGTAAATTATGCTCCATGCATCGTAAATTAAAGTGCTACTAGGCTGCATACCCTACCGCTAT
Source organism: Codonopsis lanceolata (assembly GCA_013146195.2). NCBI lineage: Eukaryota > Viridiplantae > Streptophyta > Magnoliopsida > Asterales > Campanulaceae > Codonopsis > Codonopsis lanceolata. The sequence goes on along the minus strand of CM028384.1, from coordinate 30,527,153 downwards.
ATAGCATGTCCAAATGGTTTAAGGTTCATGACTCAAACCGTGAACCAAATCATCCCCGAACTGCCTTAGAACCGGGACCTTCTTCAAGTGAGCCAAAATCGAAACCGTCTTCAAGTGAATCGGAACCGAAGGTTCATCGGTTTAATAAAGGTTCGAGTATTTGATTTTAAGTGAACCGACAGTTCTGAACAGTCCAAGTAACCGTTGATTTCACGGTTCCAACGATAAAATTAAAAAAAATGTCAAAATTCAAATGGATGACCCAGATTGATCGACGGCTCAAACGGTTTTTATTTAGATAGTTTCTAAAAAAATTAAAAAATATATTTTGGAACCGTAAACCGAATTTAAGGTTCACGTTTTAGAACCGAAACGTGAAGGTTCCGATTCGAATCTAATTCCTCTTTTTCCTCCAAAAACCAATAGTTCTAAAATCATAAATCGAAACCGTTTATACATGTCAATCCAATGGCTCACTAAATTGTGGAAAAAAGAGAGAATTATCAATTTTTATGTTTTCAAATAAATCCAGACATATCTTTTAGATACAATTTTAGTCTTTGCCTCCGAAGCTATGAGCCATCCTCTTCAATAAATCTCGTGGTTTTGGGCCCATTTAGTATTTCTTTTTTACACCTAAAGTGAGTAGTTCACTTGTCAAAATCCACATGATTTAAAACGCATACGACTTCTATATTGCACATGATATGGTCAATTTCATAATATCATCACGTTACGCACACCGAATTATCGTCATACTCTTGTCACACTAGTAGATAAAGAGATAGTATCCCATGCAAGCATTTTCTATATCCTAATTCGTAATATAGAGATCCCGTAGTCTTACATAATTTAACCTATTAATACACGATAAATCATGTTAGAGAGATTCATTTTTAAAAAAATTACTCATAAAACGATCTTTGGCATCGAATTAAAGCTTCTCGAGGTAACCCCCGACCAGTAACAGATCTAGGAAACTCTTTTAATTGGTATAATATCCATTGGGTTTTAAAAAATTGTTCAAGTGGTATTGTGTTATAAGTGTGGCCGATGTGTTTCTTATTCCGGCAGTGTGTGTGTGTACAGTATGGATTTAATATCCTCGAGTCAATGAAGCTATGCCTTTAAGACAAGAACTGGCTCCATATGCAGACTAGACGGATGCTGCCAGTGAGTCCCCCAAGGTTTAAGATACTTACGTGAATGAAGAAGCCAATCCTCCAAACTATAGTCACCGATGAATCGAACACGGCTGTTGTATCTCAGTTTTTGGGCAGAAGGTAGTGCAGAAAGAGAGTTTTTCAGTGCTCAAAAACGTGATTTCATGCAGTATTTATCTGGCAGTTGGGGATGGAAGTTGGGAGCAGTTGGCGTGTCCGAAAACGGACACAACCGTAGCGGTTGTGGGTGTCTGTCTAAGGCTGCTGAATTGTTCTATCTAAAAAGGGTCAGAAAAGGTTCATACTATTAAAAGGGTCACACGCCATTTAAACTGAGCTGGTAGCAAAAAGATAAGGTTCAGTCAGGCAAACAAGCCAGCCAACCGGCCGACCGACCAACCAGCCAAGCCAAGCCAAGCAATCGGCGGCGGCGACACGCGCGCGTGTGTTTGGACCTGCACTTAGCTAGGTTTTCCCTCCTACACAAAAGTGTAGTGGCCCAAGAGCCAAAAGTAAAGCCTCAAAACTCTACTTTATAAAGTAGAGCTAGTTTCATCTTATTCCCAATGTGGGATTCCCACTTCTTTCCCTTATATAACTAGCTTATTCAAGTTAGTTGAAAATAAGTTTCCAACAATCCCCCACATTGAATGAGATATCATGTAAGTTGATGACATATTGACATTTACAGAGATACAACTGTGAGTAACTGTACTGGAATAGGTGGCTTTTGGCTTTAAACCTTTCCTTATGATATACTATCGAGATGACTTACTAATTAGTGACTTGAGTGTCTTGAACGGATTAGTGTTTGATGTCAACCAAGACAATAGCAATCACACAGCTAACCTCAAACAAGGTGTAATTCTTCGTTTGTATTCATTTTGGCCCTGAATGATACCTGGTTCTGTGAATGTTTGTTAGAGAATTTCAGCCTCGTAATTCTCATAAGATCGGCCAGTCTTACATTCACATATGTAATTTGCCTATAAGGAGTTGTTCTGTCAGAACTCCGCTTGACGAGTCAAGTCATAGGAACCATTAAAAACAAAACTTATCCTTTACCATGACAGATAACATTAGTGTGTTTCACCATAGGAATGTGTAGGAGGTAAGTCCTGTAGTGCTATCTTTGAGATCAATTTAGTTGGGTTGTCCCTTTAAACCTAGACCATAGGATCTCCAATCAGCTAGGTGGGGTTTGCCGCTAAACTATTCTTTATTTCGTAGGCTTAAGGCTCATTTCCTTCGATGAGTTGCATACTTGCTCTCTAGACAGACCTTTAGTTAGTGGATCCGCTAGGTTGCTTTTCGATCGAATATAATCGATGGTGATCACTCCATTTGAATTGAATGCTTTAAAGCACCGAACAAATTGATGCCAACCAAACTAACACACTTTAAATTCACATATTCATTATGTCGATTTCAATTTAATACACTGATATATTCAAATTTCTCTTTCTATTCTGATCCAATACAGTTAACTTCTATCCGATATCATTAATTCGAATGGTTACTTGTCATGTCACGTGTAATTTTTTTGTACGTTGCTCACAAAGCGTTCAATATCTTGTTTTGAATATTTTCCTTAAATATTTATTTTTAAAAATTATGATTAAGTAAATTTAGCAACTTTATTTTTAAAAACAGATGTTCAATTTGAGACGAATAGAGTTGAACTAAGCTATTAACACTCTAATTTTCTACTAGTGCACAAGAAGTAATTTTTTTTATTTTACTTGTTAAATTGTAAATTATGCTCCATGCATTGTAAATTAAAGTGCTACTAGGCTACATGCCCTACCGCTATATAGCATGCCCAAACGGTTTAAGGTTTACGGTTCGAACCATGAACCGAATCGTTCCCGAACTACCTCATAACCGAACCAAAACCGGAATCGGAACCATCTTCAAGTGAACCAGAACCAGAGGTTCATCAGTTTAATAAAGGTTCGAATATTTGGTTTTTTGTGAATCGATGGTTCTGAACCGTCCAAGTGAACCGTAAACCGTTGATTTCACGGTTCCAACGGTAAATGTTTTTAAAAAGAGTCAAAATTCAAATGGACAGCCCAGATTGATCGACGGCCTGAACGATTTTTATTTAGATAGTTTTTTAAAAAAATTTAAAAATATTTTGGAACTTTTGAACCGTAAATCAAATTTAAGGTTCACGTTTAAGAACCGAACCGTAAAGGTTCTCAATTTGAATCTAATTCTTTTTTTTTACCCTCCAAAAATCAACGGTTTCAAAACCATAAACCGAAACTCGTGGTGGGCTCATTTAGTATTTTCTTTTTTACACCTAAAGTGAGTAGTTCACTTGTTAAAATCCACATTATTTAAAACGCATAAGACTTCTATACTACACATGATATGGTCAATTTCATAATATCATCACGTTAGGCACCAAATTATCGCCAATAGATGTTAAATTGGGTTAGTCATAACCCTATAGGGTCAGCCCTATAGGGCTTCAAGTTAAACGGGTCACTTAAATCGTAACCCTAACTCTAGTCTTGTAGGGTATGGTTTAACAGTGTCAATCCTATTAACACATGATGCTTTATTGAAATCAAAAAATTGAAATTAAGTAACAAAAATATTGACGAAGAAGTGACAACGATTAACAATACAAATTAAAAACATGAAATTGAGTTTTCTTTTGAGAAAATATCTTTTTCAACATCATTATCCTCTTCATCTTTTTTTTTTTAATTTTTTTTTTCTCCTAAGGGGGGCATGGGAAGGGATCAAACCTGAGACCTCACACTTTGTGAAGCTCCATGTCACTGGGCCACTCCCTTAGGGGTATTATTCTCTTCATCTACAATAATAAAATAACATAAAATAAATGTTGGTAAAAAGTTAATACAATCAAATATTTTAATCAAATAGTAAAATATAACAATAAGGTCAACCCGTTTAGCACAGAATTTAAACGGGTTGCATTTTTCCGACCCTAACCCTTTCCGATTCCTGATTAGCAGGGTCAACCATGCGGTTCTGAACCCTTTTAACATATCTAATTATGTATCCAAAAATCTCATTTTGACCAATTTTGGAAACATATATGTCTTAGAACTATACTTACGACCATGTTTGAGTTTGACTTTCATCGAATACACATACATCATCACAAAGCTAACAGGGGATAGACATTGGTTTACCAAATGAAATGATAATATATATTATGCATTTGAATTTTAAACAAACAAGTTAGGATGGTTGAGTGGTGTAAGTGGATATCTTTAAGTTTCTATCCTCCTAGGTTGTTGTGGGTTCAAATCTCAAATTTAACATTTTAAACCCTCTCATTTTATAGCCAAAAGCTCCAGCCCACGGGCCAACCCTAGAACCTGCTAGCCTAGATCAGTTTGCCCGCGACCCTATAAGGTCAGCCCGTTTATTAAACGGGTTGGATTTTCCAACCCTAACCCTTTTATGTTTCCGGTTAATAGGGTCGACCATACGATTTCCGGTCTTTTTAACATCTCTACACTTGTAGATAAAGAGATAGTATCCCATGCAAGCATCTTCTATATCCTAATTCGTAATATAGAATCGTACTCTTACATAGTTCAGTCAACCATCACACGATAAATTATATCAAAGAGATTCATTTTTAAAAATATTTATAAAACGGTCTTTCTAATTAAAGCTTTTCGAGGTAACCCCCGATCAGTGGCGGATCCAGAAATAATGTTGACAGGTGTCCAAAATTTTAACTACTCCCTCCGTTCCAAAATATATGATGTTTTCGGTCTTTTCACACAGGTCAGAGAAACATATTGTAAAGATTAAACTGTCCATATCCAAACATTAATGAGATGTCTTAATATTCTTGTCCAAAGAGCCAAACACGAGTTACGAGGTCAATAAATATTAGTAGAATTGGGAAAAAAAAAAAAAGGGAAAATATTCCTTGAAAATTACAAAGTGTCATCTATTTTGGAATATAAAAAAAACTCTCTCAAAACGTCATATATTTTGGGACGGAGGGAGTATTATATTAAAAAAAATTATAAATTACAATTTGTCTTTTACACGTTTTCATACGTTAAAAACGTGTAATTAATCATCATCACCAACAACATTCATTAACATGTCTTTTTCGATATAACATACAAGAAAATCATTTAAAAATTAATCGAACATTCGATTTTGTAAATTCGTCTTGACAATATTTTTTATAAATAATTTGGGAGGGGTCCAATGAAAACTTTTAGAGGGGTCCAATTGTCAAACATCACAAACCTACTCCCAATTTTTTTTTCTTAAGCGGTGTCCATAAACACCCTAACCTCTCATGTGGATCTGCCATTACCCCCGACCAGTAGCTGATCCAGGAATCTCTTTCAATTGGTATAATATCCATTGGGTTTAAAAAAATTATTCAAGTGGTATTGGAATACTTTCTAGGTATTTGATTTGAGATCAATTTGTTGATTAACCAAATTGTGATGAATATTACACTTGTCAATTCTTTTAAAGTTTTCTCGAATTTACCTAAGAAATTTGCAAGGATACGATTTGAGATCGGGTTGATATAGAAATTTAAAAAATGTTCAAACAAGACTTGACAATCAAGATCGTGGAGAGCTTGCTCGACAAACAAATTTGATTATTACTTCGTCCGTCTCAAAATTATTGTTTTTTTTTTTTTTTTATCTATTTCAAAATAATTATTTTATTTAAAACTTTTTTTAGAACATCACTTTTATCATTTTACTCTTTATTTTTTCTACTTATTTTAATTTTGGGCCATATATTCATGAGTTTTAAAAAAATCACATACACATTCCAATATTAATAATTAATCAAGCTAAAAAAATTTAATCATGTGTCAAGTCAAACGGGATAATAATGTTGGAATGTATGGAGTATTTTGAAAGTTCAACAAAAAAACAAGCAATTTTGGACACATCACATTTGTTGCAATCCACTTAACCATAAGAGGGAAAAAAACTATTCAAAGAAGAATTCGAGCTCAACTCATTAGGGGCTTGTCAAACCATATGAAAATTTGATATGTATTTTTTTTATTTTTTTTAAAATCATATATTCCTTCCGTTCTGAATAAAGAGTTTTCGTTCGAAAGTCAATTTTTTTTAATAAAATTAAACTTTTAATAACCTATTAGCAATAAAATGACACTTTTATACCTTAATTTTTTTAAGTAGACTCTCTGACTGAAATATCTCGAAATGGAATAGTGGAATTTCGACTCTTTTAAGTGAAACATTCTGAAATAGAATAGTGCAATTTTTACCCGGATAACTTGTAACTCATTGTAAACAAAAAGTACTATGAATTACGTATTTTATGATTTTGAAAAAAAAATGCTAAATACTCATTTGAAAAAACAATTAGGTTGACTTTAAAATATCAAAACATAATAATTATTTTGAAAGGGAAGGAGTATGGTACAAGAAACGTAGATTTTAGAATAAACTTGTAATTTGTAGTATATTTGTTATGTGGTATAGATGTACGTAGTATTAAACCTTAGTTAGAACATTAAAAAACGTTAAATTTCAAAATTAAGAATTAACAAAAATTACTCCAATTGTTATATATGTAAAGCTTAGTGTAGGTGAATATAGGAATGAAGCCTATGGTCCTAGATGGAAGAAATTATATGTCAAACATTGAATATTTGACACAACAAGAAAATTGTATGTGCACTGATCGGTTATAAATTCCGAGCAATCTGAAGTAATTGTTACACCGCTTGAAGTTCTTAAAAGCTATCTCTCTTTTTCAAATACACATTTTGTCCTAAGTTTGTGGTTATTTTATGATATGTTATCAGCACGAATGCTTTAATCCTAACATTTTCATCGATAATAATTATGTCTCAATCCAATATCCAAGAAGGTGATTTATGTCTTACGCACAGCGCTACTACACATAATATACTTAAGGGTAAGAAATATATTTTTTATCTAAAGACTGACGAGACAAACGTTAATACTATATCTGGTAGTGCAAAAATAATTGAGGGATCTGGAAAACAATTTTTCTAATGCATGGAGGCACTGAATTCATAGTAAGTAATGCATTGTTCTCTCCTAAATCTCAAAGAAACTTGTTAAGTTTTAAAGACATTCGTCTGAACGGATATCATATTGAAACCATGAACAAAGAGAATAATAAATACCTTTACATTAATTCAAACACTTCCGAAACAAGTTTGTATTGGAAAAGTTGCATGTCATGTCATCAAGATTGTATTATACAAATATAAGAGTATTTGAATCATATATTACCCTAACCACAAAGTTTACGAAAACATTTAAAGTTTGGCACGAACGGTTGGGACACTCCGGCTCAATAATGATATGGATAATTATTGAGAATTTTAGTGGTCATCCGTTGAAAAACCAAAAGATTTTTCAATCTAATGAACTCTCTTGTGCTACTTATTCTCAAGGAAAGTTGATCGTTAGACCATCACCAACCAAAGTTGGAAATGAATCACCAACATTTTTTTAACAGATCCAAGGTGATATATGTGGACCTATCCATTCACCAAGTGGACCATTCCAATACTTTATGGTATTAATCAATGCTTCTAACAAATACATGTATATCTATTATCAACTCGCAATACGACATTTATCAAGTTCCTTGCACAAATAATCAAATTGAGAGCACAATTCCTATATTACATGATCAAGAAGGTTAGACTTGATAATACTTGTGAATTTACATCTCAAGCTTTCAATGATTATTGTACGACAATAAGCATTGATGTTGAACATCCAATAGCACATGTTCATACACAAAAAGGCTTGGCTGAATCATTAATCAAACGTCTCCAACTCATAGCCATACCATCGATGATGAGAACAAAGCTTCCTATTTCTATACGGGGTCATATTATTTTACATGTTGTTGCACTAATTCGCCTTAGATCAAGTACATATCATAAGTACTCCTCATTTCAACTAGCATTCGGTCAAGAACCGAATCTATCTCATCTAAAAGTTTTTGGTTGTGCGGTATATGTACACATTGCTCCACCACAACGCACAAAAATGGGACCACAACAGAGATTGGGAATATATGTTGGATATGAATCTCCTTCGATAATCAAGTATCTTGAATCAAAGACAGGTGATATCTTTATGGCACGTTTTGTCGACTGTCATTTTAATGAAGAAAAGTTCTCACTTTTATAGGAGAAGAAGAAAATCAAGTGAGAAAATATATCAAATTGTGCACATCATCATTGTTGCACCTTGACCCTCCCACAAAGTAACGTGAACTGGAAATTCGAAAGATCATACATTTACAGAATATAGCAAATCAATTGTCAGATACATTTATAGACACAAAGAGAGTGATAAAGTCACATATAGTTGTTGTTAATGCTCCTGCTTGAATTGAAATTCCAAAATGGCTACCCAATGAGAATATGACAAATGAATCTAAGACACATCTGAAGCGTGGACGACCCATTGGTTCAAAGGATAAAAATCCTCGAAAAAGGAAGGTGATTGGAAAACTTCAATCAAGTGAAGGTGTTCCAAAAGAATCACACGATCATACAAGTCCAAAAAGCCCTGCGGGCAATGATAACCATGAGATTTCCATTAATTTCATGTGTAATAGAAAAATATGGAACCGAGATGAAATGGAGGATATCGATGATGTATTCTCTTATTCGGTATCACAAGAAATTAATGACGGGACTGATAATCCCGAACCAAGATCAGTATCTGAATGTCAAAAGAGACATGACTGAATAAAATGGAAAGATGTCATGAATGTTGAATTAAGTTCGTTTAATAAACGAAAAGTATTTGTGTAATACCCCAATCCCACATCGGGTAGATGTGGGATTTGTGTGCTATAAGGTAGTTATGCATTACTACTGGGCACCAACATCATCCATGGACTTTTGGGTCTGCTTGTGGTGGGCCTGATGACCCAAGGTGATGCGTGCTTAGTGGGCTACACGTAGCGGACCGGGCTTTCGAGCTCGGGCGTTACAATTTGGACATATCGTTGACACACCAGAATCTGTGAAACCTGTTGGGTACAAATGAGTTTTTATTCGAAAGTGAAATGAAAAAAATGAGATTGTGAGATACAAAGCTCACCTTGTTGCAACAAGGTTTTTCCCAAAGGCCTAGGATTGATTATGAAGAAATGTATTCTCATGTTATGTGTGTTATTACGTTCAGATATCTAATCAACTTATCGGTTTCGAGAAACTTAGAAATGCATCTCATGGACGTTGTAACAACCTATTTATATGGATCATTGGATATTGATATATATATATATATATATATATATATATATATATATATATATATATATATATATAATATAATATAATATAAGAATTCTTGATGGAATCAAGGTGCTTGAAGCACTGAGCTCAAAGCCTAAAGAATTATGTGCAATTAACCTACAACAATCAATGTATGGATTAAAGCAATCTGGACGCATGTGGTATAATTGCTTAAGTGAGCATTTGTTGAAAGACAGATATATGAGTGATCAATTATGTCCGTGTGTCTTTATCAAGAAAACGACAGTTGGATTTGCAATTATTGTCGTCTATGTAGATGATCTGAATATCATTGAAACTCCCAAAAAAATTCGAGAAGCAGTCAATTACCTAAAGAGATAATTTGAAATGAAAGATCTTAGACAAACTAAATATTGTCTTGATTTACAAATAGAGCACTTGTATAATGAAATATTTATGCATCAATCAAATTATACATAAAGAGTCATGAAGCGCTTTAATATGGATAAGACAAATCATCTCACTAGCCACATGGTTAACAGATCACTAAATGTTGAAAAAGATTTATTTCGTCCTTGTAAAGAGAACGAAGAGATAATTGGTCCTGAGATACCAAACTTAAATGCTATTAGAACCCTTATGTATATTACAAATTGTACTAGACTAGATATATCATTTGCTACAAATCTATTGGTAAGATATAGTTCATCTTCATCACGGAGACACTGGAATGGAATCAAGCACATATTTCGTTATCTTCAAGGAACGATCGATTTGAGATTATTTTATCTCAAAAATCGAAGGATGAAATAGTTGGTGTTGCAGATGCACGTTATTTATCTGATCCTCATAAGGCCAGATTACAGATCGACTATGTCTTCACAATGGATGGTACCATAATTTCCTGACGTTCTCAAAAGCAAACACTAGTTGTTACATTGTGAAATCATGCTGAGATGATCGCACTTAATGAAGCCAATCAAGAGTATGTATGGTTTCGATTTATGACTCACCATATTCAAAAAATCAGTGGCCTACCTGTCAATAAAGACCGACAGTATTATTTGAAGATAATTCCGCATGTGATGCCCAAAGTAAAGAGGGATACACCAAAAGTGACATGTCAAAGCATATCCCTCCAAAACTCTTTTTATACACTCAAGAACTTGAAAAGAAGAAAGAAATCAGTATCCAATATGTTCGATCAAGTGATAATGCTGCAGATTTATTCATGAATGCACTTCCCACTACAACCTTCAGAAAGCATGTTCACAATATTGAGATGAAAAATTTACGAAATTTACAAAGATGATTTCTTTGACCTTGTCAGCTCGACGGGAAGCATATATGGCTGTACTTTTTTTTTCCTTTATTATGATTTTGTCCTACTGAGTTTTCCATGAAGATGTTTTTTAACGAGAGATCATATGCACATGATTTAGTTTTAAGTTGTACTCTTTTCCTCATGTCTGATTTTTTTCCCTATCTGGTTTTTCAACTTAAGGTTTTTAACGGACATACTTGTTCAACTTACAATACTATGTTTAAGAGGGAGTATTATAAACCTAAAACTTAGGTGTAGGTGAATATAGGAATGAAACCTATGGTCCTGAACGGAAGAAATTATGTGTAGCATTGAATGTTTGGCAAATCAGGAAAAGTCCACCGGCATTGTCACCTTCATCTCATCTTTCATTCCCCATAACATAATTATTTTTAGCCAAACGTGTCGACTCTCTCTCTCTCTCTATATATATATATATATATTTGTGTGTGTCAATGTGTGTAGTTGAACGAACTAATTAAAACCTACCCAACTCTCTCCTTGTAATCTTTGACATAAAAATACATAGTTGTGATACAAAAGGGTGCCTTGGATTTGTATGGAAGCAGAAAGGGAAAGAAGAAGTCAATAAATTATATAGCTTGCTTAATTTAGAAAGTTAGTTGTGTGACGCAATCATCAAATTTATATAAGTTAGTTAGTTAGTTGTGGACCAACAACCCATGATACCATTGTTATTGTGTGAAGCAATTAAGACATACTTATTCATAATAGAGTGAAATGTTACAGCTACATTTGGGCCAATTTTATCCTTAAGGCAAACGATATTATGAGTTCGATAGTAAACATTGTTAAGTTGGTGATAATTTGGAACATTTATTTTATTATTTTAAAATGCTACAGTATTTTGATGTAGTGATTTAATTATTTGATCTGACGACAATATATTAAAATTTGTAAGAATATTAATCCCACTATTTTTAAATAACCGTCATCTTTGACATCTGACACATTATTTAAGGAAAAATAATTAAATGTATTATAAGTATCGATGAAATGTATTATTTGCTTAAATATCTTTGAGTCTTTGAGCATGTGGTCATATTTAAACTACGTAAAAAAAAGTAAGGTTAAAAGGGTAAAAATATTTTCTTAAAAAAAGTTTTAAAAGATGACAATCATTCGAAACATACAATGAAAAGATGATTATTATTTAGAAAGAGAGTATACAACCTAGCTAGTAATAGCATACATCTTTAATTATAGTAGGTTTCTTATAAGACGATCTTACGTACCTTAATCCATAAGACAAATTTATCATGGTTAAATGAGGCCAAAATTCATAAATTTCAATGTAACCCCTCAGTTTTTTAAAATTACAGCATCATCCTTCATTTTATATATGAAAAGTATCAGTTTTTAGTATTTAACAGTGTTACTTTTTAGTATAAACTAGATTATGTGCCTGTGCCTATGACACTGCGCCAGTATGGGACGATGTCAGTATAGTACGGTGTTAGTATGAGACGTTCGTGTGTGTGTGTGTGTGTGTATATATATATATATATAATTAAATTTATTTAAATTAGTGAGAACTCAGCTACCAATTTTCGTTTCTTTTTTAGTTTCTCTCTCCTGAAACTAAAGATAGGGGATGGTGGTCAAAAATGATTTACTAAAGAATGAAAGAGAATAGTCAAATAAATAAATAAATAAGTCTGAAAAGGATAGAAGAAAGCCGGTTGAAATAAAAACGTAGGAAGAAAAACGCATAGGAAACGGTTAGATTAGGTTAAGATAAAAACAGTTTAGATGAGATTTAGGAAGAAAAACGTGAATAGGAAACGATTATATTAAATTAGGTTGAGATAAAAACAGTTTAGATGAGATTTAATTATGATCGGTGATTATTTTTGGTAAAATGAAATCCTGGCCGATAAATAGCTTTTCTCAAAGATTTAATCCTAGCCGGTGATTATCTTTGGTAAAATCAAATCCTGACCTGTAAATAGTTTTTCTCAACTGTCTGATATGTTTTATATAATAGATGTGTCACTTTAACCTTATAAGTGTCACTTTGCATTTTTAATGAAAACTATCATTTTTCTATTAAAAAAAGTGTCACTTTTAACCTTAAATGTATCATTTTTTTTGTATTGAAAAGTGCCACTTTAAAAACAATAAATAAAAAATGATACTTTTGGCGTTTAAAGTGTCACTTTATAGCATTATAAGTATCACTTTTAAGCATTAAATGTGTCATATTTGCATCCGAAGATTCATTTTGCCTTATAATTAGGCTCCGTTTGTTTCACGAAAAATGAGTTTCGGAAAACGTTTTCCACATTTTCCAGTGTTTGGTAACCTTAGGAAAATGTAGTCAACGTAAAAGGTTTTCCGAGTCAATGGAAAATGACTAACAGATTCATTTGTCGTAAGTCATTTTCCAAATGTTTGGGCATACTCTTTCCCCTTTTACAATTACACATATTTACTTAAATACAAAATATTTCACTCAACAAATAAAGTGTTTAGAAATATAAATGAAGTTTGTGCACACTATTTATAAATTATAATTTTAATAAATACGCACTACGTCCTAAAATTAGTGTCAACTATATTATTTCAGGACATCCTAAACATTGTCAATTTTCTATTTTAAAACGCTTCTCTTCATATCAATTATCAAATTTTTTATTTGTAATTGTGAGATTGAAAAAATACATATATACCTTGATTTAATACTACTAATGATAAATTGAGGGCTACTAAAGAAAAATTACTTAAATTTCAACATTATCTTAGATTTTTTTTATTTTTATTTTTTTGTATTTATTCATATATAGTTTTTCGTAACATTTTCCATGGACATCCGAAACATTGTCTATTTTCTATTTAAAAAAGTTTTTTTTTCTCATATCAATTATCAAAAAATTTATTTGTAATTGTGAGATTGAAAAAAAGATGGACCTTATTGATTTAACACCGCTAATGATAAATTGAGGATACTAAAGAAAAATTACTTAAAGTTCAACACTATATTATATTCAATATGTGCATTAATATTAAAACATACTTTTTGTATTTATTCATTCATTGTTTTCCGTAACATTTTTCGTGTGTTTGCCAAACACCCGTAAATGTTTTCTGACATATTTTCAAAAGATTTATCAAACACCTGAAAATGAAATCTTTTCATTTTTATGAAATCATTTTTGAAAATCATTTTCTGTAAATGATTTTTCCGTGAAACAAACGGAGCCTTAAATTGTCATCGTTAGCTTTAAAAGTGTCATTTTTAGCATTAAATGTGTTACTTTTTATCACTAAAAGTGTCACATTTGGTCCTATAAGTGTCACTTTGTATTTTAATAAAAATTATAATCTTTATCCCTTGATAGTGTCACTTTTGACTTTAAAAGATGTCACTTTTGCCTAAATATATCATGCTTGTCTTTAAATGTGTAACTTAGCATTTCATCAAAATCCGTTAGGGTCCGTCAAACATCTCAAGGCAAATGAAACTAAGTAGGGCTAACGGGGCTAACCGAAAATGAAATTGCAAGATTTGATAGAAAAAAGATTTTGGTAACAATTGTTAGAAAAGCATGGACATCGAAATAAAATGAGAAAGATCTCATTAATGATTTGAAACTACTTATGAGAAGCATAAGGAGAAAGATCTCGTTAATGATTTGAAACTAATTATGAGTGAAATAACGCTTCTAATGATCTAAATCGTATTATTAAACAATCCTTTCCTTTCAAAATATGTGTGTTTGTTTTTTATGAAAGATTTTTTTTTCTAATTGTTTATAAACACATTACTAAGTTATGATTAAATATAGGATGAATCACAGAAATGGTCCCTTGACTGTAAGTCTTTTGTAGTTTTAATCTCTTAACATTTTTTTTTGTCAAATTTGGGTCATTTGAGTATTAAAATTTTTCAGCGTCAATCCTTTTGATGGATGTCGTTAACTAAATACCGTTAAGTTTTCCATGTGTATTTAGTAAGGGCTGAAATGATTTTTTTTCAAACTTAACTTATATTAAAATTTACAATTGAAACCCTAAAGTTTAAAAAAGGGCCATAAGGTCTTCTTCCCCAATTTTTTGGGAAACCCACCAAATCTATTGCTCAAGTTTCCCCAAAGTTTCGTGATAGAAATCCTTACAATCATTTGAAACATAGAATCATTTACTTTGCCTCTGCTTGGCATCGATCTCTTCTCTCTCTCTCATCTCGCACGCTCAATCTCCCCAAACTCTTCATCTCCCCAGTTCGTTCCCCTCATCTCCCTCTTGCTCCAATCATCGATCTTCTTCTACAATCGGCTCTGCCATCTCTGATCTTCTCCCACCCAGCCCTCCTTCTTCTTCCATCGACGACTTTATCTCTATCAGATCCAAGCCACACTAATTCCAGCCCCTCGACTCACCATGTTCGGCGGTTACCATCACCATCGTCACCAAGCGTCGACATATTCCACTTCTTCCATAGCCACCGGCCTATTTATCCCTGGGCTTGTTTGTGGTAGATTCACGGAAGAAAGCAACCCAAGTCATAGTCAAGTCAAATCCATTAGTGGAACCATTTTTGCCAACAGAGCACCATTGTCACTGGATATTTCTCGAGAAAATAAAATCTCGACAGCCACCTATACACGAAGCTAACGAAAACAAGCCCAGGGAATGGTACGACACTTTAGTAGGTAGATAGATGTTGCTGACCAACTCTACAAGAATTTCAGCCATGTTAACAAGGTTCATTTCTCGACCTCACTATTTCTACCCCTTCGCCTTTTTATCTCCTACTTCACCCCTCTTCTCTAAACCCTTATCTATTTCTCTCATCTCTGCCTCCACCTACTCCATCGTCGTTGACACATCCTTATCCACAACATTCGACCAAATCCTCCTTTATGGACCCTCCCTCCACCACAAAGGCCACCAACCTTTATCTGAACCCTCAATCATCGAATACAATTCAAAAACGACAACGACAACATTTTACTGGATGAAGATAGTTTTACACGTGTGTTCGACATTACTGCTCTTCGAGTCCCGTCCGATCGCTGCTGCTCCCTTGAAAACCATCTTCGTGGCCACCTCTTGAACTGGCCTCGCATTCGGAACATCACTAGGGTTACTGGTGACCAGATTGAAAATGAATTCAAAGATTTTGTCAAGCACGAAACAAATTCCAGAATTAATGAATGTGATACTGGCGGATTAGTGTCGCCGAATCGTCGTATTTTCGGCAAAGCATAAGGAGATGGGGAAACATTGAGTCCAATTTTATATAGAGATAAGCTTCCTAAGAGTTTCGATTCGACGAGGTATGCACATTTCAGTAATTTGGCCAAGATGTTAAGGCCAAAAAAAAGGAAGCAAACATAGGAGCAAGAACGTAGAGAAAAAAAAAAGGGATAAGGAGGAACATGTTGTATTTAGTCAAGGTTGTAGACGATGAGAGTGAGTTGGAGGGGGATTTTAGTGGTTTATTGGGCAATGAGTTTACGGGGAGGAAATGGCAGGGTTCGACAAGATTATTGGTTATGGATGAACAATATGCAAAGAAGTCTATGGAGGAAATGTCTGGTGCAATTAAGGTGGCTCTCCAACACTCTAATTATGTGTGAGTTGCTTTTTTATTCTTAAGTTTTAAACTCTTGGGTTTCAATTGTAAAATTTGATATAGGTTAAGTTTGAAAAAAATTCATTTTAGCTCTTACTAATTGCACATGGGTAACTTAACGGTATTTTGTTAATGGCATCCATCAAAAAGACTGACGCTGAAAAAATTTAATACTCAAAGGACCCATATTTGATAAAAAAAAATTGTTAAGGGACTAAAACTGTAAGAGGTCTATAGTCAAGGGACAATTTATACACTTCGCCCTTAAATATAAGAAGGTTCAATTTGATACCTCTAAATAATACTTTGAGAATAGTAAAGATAAAAACATGAAATCAACTATTCTCTCAAACACCGTGTACCGTAAATTAACACACACAAAAAACACATGAGCTTTAAAGTACTACTCCCTCTGTCCTAAAATTATCGTTTTACTTTCTTTTTTCGTCTGTCTTAAAATAATTGTCTTGTTTGAAACTTTCCTTTTTATGACAACACTTTTACCACTTTACCCTTACTTTTCATTCTACTTTAATTATGAGTCACGTATACATGAGCTTTAAAGTAAAGTACACATAAAACTAATATTAATAATTCAGTTAAATGTGTTTTTTTTTTAAACCGTACGCCAAATCAAAACACATGGTAATTTTGAGATAGAGGGAGTATTAATTTAAGAGCTGCTCTTTGATGCGATCTCTCTCTTAAACCCCTCAGTTTTCACCTAAGCTTTTAAATCTACTCTACAAATATGATGTCAGCAAATTTTATTAATTACTCCCTCTGTTTCAAGCAAATAGTCAACTATTTCATTTTGAAATGTTTCACTTAAAGAGTTCACTTTCAAAAATTAAAGAATAAAAGTGTTATTTTATTACTAATGAGCTACTAAAAATGTCATTTTCTTAAAAAGTTTGACTTTCAAACAGGGACTCTTTGCCTGAAACGGATGGAGTATCGAATAACCGTTATTAATTTAAATAATAGTTATAAATAAATTAGGGGGTATACTTAATACAGCACCTATAAAATACTTAATACAACACTTTTTGTTGTAAGTTTACCAATTTGTCATTTGTTCAATTTCAAAATTAAATTGAAAATTATAATTAAATGGAAAAAAAAAAGATTGGTGGTGGAGGTGGGTGGGTGGTGGTGGAGGTGGGCAGAAGATGATTTTTAATTAAATGGAAAAAAAACTTTTTTTTTGTGGAGATGGTGGCGGAGGCTAGGCGGGAGGTGGCGGAGGTTGGGCGGGAAGTGGCGGAGGTTGGGCAGGAGGTGGTGAGGGAGGGATTGGTGAGGCCCGCGGTGGGAGGGACTGGGTCAAGAGCTGGGTGGGCTGGGCCGGGGAGGGATTGGACTTGGCTCAAGAGAGGAGTGGGGGGAGGGGGGGGCAATCGTGGGCCGGGTCGGGGAGGGATCGGGCTTGGCCCAGCGGTGTGGGAGGGAGGGGTGAACGGTGGTCCGATGGGCGGTGGGGGTGGTTCGGTGGGCGACGTTGGTCCGGTGTTCAATTTTTTATTTTTTTTTTAATTTATCAAGGGTAATATAATATTTTTACAATAAAAAGTATTGTATTAAGTATTTTATACGGTGTTGTATTAAGTACCTATATAAATTAATTAGTACATATTTATGGAATTAATATATAATTTGGTCCATGAACTTGTTATATTTTATTTAAATGATAACTAATGTTGAAGATTTCATACGTTAATTTTTCAACTAATTTTGAACTTAATGTGAGTCCCTCGTGACGTTATTTTTAAAAAGGACGTTAAATATTTTATAAAAAGACAAAATTGTCTTCACGAATTATAATGAACATCGACGTTGTCAATTTATTGATGATTTGAAAATTGATTTAAAATAAAATATAAAAATAAAAAATTGAGGAAAACTCCAGTTTTTTTAGGTCAACCCCCACCAAACAGTTACCCTAAACCCCCCACCCCCACCCTCTTTCACCCCCATGCCGTATGCATGTGTCTGAGAATTGACTATTGAGAATTGAGATGGGTCATAACTCATAACCCCATCATAGGAATGTTATGTGAAAAGTCTCTGAAGGCCCCAACTCTTAAAAGTCCCCGGGAACATTAATATGGGCCATCACGGCCATCACTTGACTTATTGACTTATCCAAACTTGTGGCTCTCCCTTATTATCATGGAGCCAATATGGTAATCAATGCTACACACACACACACACACACACACACACACATATATATATATATATATATATATATATATATATATATATATATATAGAAAAAATACTAAAAAATCTCACTAAAAAATGTTTCATATCCAAAAAGTCTCAAAATAAGAACTTTAATACAAAAATGTCTAAAACTTAACATATTTACAAACGTCGTTATGTTAAAAACTTTCATTTGTATGAAAAATTATTTTTCTTTTCATTTATTACAATGATGATAAGAATTGTATCGAATATTATTATTACTATTACTAATACTAAAGTACTACTATTATTATATTCAAAATTATATTATTATTATAATAGTAATATTATTATATTTATTAACATTATTAATATTAAATACCAAAGTCCATTTAAAAAATTCATTTCTCAATGATCCAAAAATAACTATTTATTCTATAAAATCTAAATTTAATATTTTCATACTAAAATTTAAGAAGTTAACTTTTACACTTTTATGAAATTGTGGTAGTAATATCAGTAGACGTAAGATAATAATATTATTATTATTATTATTTAATAATAATAATAATAGCAATAGTAATACTAATAGCAAATTTTTTAATGTTATTGTTATTATTAATAGTAAGTTATTTGTTTATTATTATTATTATTATTATTATTATTATTATTATTATTATTATTATTATTATTATTTTATCTAAAATATTGAATCATTAAAACCATTAAAGTTAAAAATAAGTTTCTTTTAAAATAAAACCTCATACTCTAACGATATTTTAAAAAAAAAGTTAAGTTTTGGAGTTTATGGTATTAAAAGTTTAACTTTGAACTTTTTAGATAGAAGAATAATTTTTGAGATTTTTTTTATATGTGATTTTTTTAGTTGGACGTTTTGGTATTTTTCCCTAAAGTATAAGTAGGTCTCATGTGAGATCATGTTACAGATCATAATCAGTAAGATGAAGTCTCATTTTCTCACAATTCAGTCCACAAACACATGATAAATCGGGTCAGGGGGATCTGTCTTCCAGGAAAAGAGTAGGTCTCATGTAAGACGATTTAACGGATCTTAAGTTGAAGAGTACTAAGCCACTCTCTTACAACTCAACCAACAAATACACGATAGACCAGATAATTATGAATTATTTTACATAAAATATCTATAAAATCGTCTTACTTAACTTTTTACCTACAGAAAAAACTGTAAGGCGATGTTTCATAAGTTTTTAACTAAAAATATAGAGTTATTTGAGACGGTCATTTTGAATATTAGAAGTAGGTCGATGTACAAAACTGTTAACCGCAGCTTAACTTTAATTTCTTTTGAAATTAGGCAAATTATGATTATCTTTTTTTAGCATGGTCTCACCCTAAAATAAACCATTAGTTCTCGAATTATTGCATGCGTTCACAAATTCTAATGGTCTCACCCTAAAATAAACATTTGATATTAATATGCTAATTATAAGATATTATAATTATGACTAATTCTAATGTTAGTTATATATTTCTTAATTATTAAAATTTTCAAAGGTTAATTATTTGGGTGGAATGGATGAAGTATAATGTATTTAGGAATTGTGATATGGTAAATGAATTTAGTAAAAAAAGTATTTTTTTAAAAAAAATCATATAAAATCAATAAAAACTACTCCCTTCGTTCCAGATAAAAAGTTCACTATTTTATTTTGGGATATTTCACTTAAAGAGTCCACTTTCAAAAATTAAGATATAAAAATATTATTTTATTATTAATGAGTTTCTAAAAATATCATTTTCTTAAAAAAATTAACTTTCATTTTTTTCTTTCTGTCTATTTTTTTTTCTTTTTGGAAAATTTATTTCTATCTAGTTCTTACTTGTTGATTTAGGTTATGTTTGAATAGACTACTTGTACTTTTGGTAGCACGTAACTTGAAAAAGCCTGGCAAGGGCTTTTCGGCTCATTCATTGACTGTATGTCTAACAATTTGTTGGGTTGAGTGGAATTGAAATAAGTAACGTATGGAAATTTGTTAGAACTTAAATATTAAATTAAATAAAATGAGTTGGATTAAAATAGGTCGTTTGGTCTTAACCTTCTGTTTCAACCCAAAAAAGTTAACGAATTGGATTAGATTAGGTGAATTAATGGATAATGGGTTGCAATTGTCAATTCTAATTACCAGTTTTAGATGTAGCTTTTTCGTTGGACAAGATACCCAATGAACCAAAAAGTAGATTAAAAACTTGAGGCCGATTCATTTTTTGAAACTTTTAATCGCTTAAGTACATTTTTTTTTATTTTCAATCGAAAAAGTCAATTGTTGTGGCAAAATGATTACGATACCTTTAATGAACCATATGCGCTACGGAGGTCATTATTTTTACATCGCGATTCATCAATTTTATGGCATTATTTTTTACAATGCGGTTCAATAGTGTAACTGCTAGTCTATTTTTGTAACGCGATTTATCAATTTTAGTGAATTAATTTTTGCACCGCGGTTCAATAGCGTAACTGCTAGTCTATTTTTGTACCGCAATTCATCAATTTAGTACATTAATTTTTGTACCGCGCTTCAATAGTGTAACTGCTAGTCTATTTTTGAACCGCGATTCATCAATTTTAATGCATTAATTTTTT
Source organism: Codonopsis lanceolata (assembly GCA_013146195.2). Classification (NCBI taxonomy): domain Eukaryota; kingdom Viridiplantae; phylum Streptophyta; class Magnoliopsida; order Asterales; family Campanulaceae; genus Codonopsis; species Codonopsis lanceolata. The sequence goes on along the minus strand of CM028384.1, from coordinate 30,505,973 downwards.
CACCGTCGTTTAATAGTGTAATTGCTAGTCCATTTTTGAACTGCGATTCATCAATTTTAGTGCATTAATTTTTGCACTGCGGTTCAATACTATAATTGCTAGTCTATTTTTGAATTGCGATTCATCAATTTTAGTGCATTAATTTTTACACTGCGATTCAATACTATAATTGATAGTCTATTTTTGAATTGTGATTCATCAATTTTAGTGCATTAATTTTTGAACCGCATATAAAACTTTTTATGGGAAAATGATAATTTTTATTAAAATTGTAAAATGACACTTCTAGGACAAAAAATGACACATTTTATTTTACAAAGTGACACTTTTAATAATAAAAATTTACACTCTTATGTTTTTTTTTTAAACTAACAGGTTGCATTGAGATTTCTGAATTTTGTCTCATTTAACCTGGATAGATTCATCTTACGGATCATGATCCGTAATACCATCTTACAGAAGACTAGGGCTGGAAATTGGGTGAATTTGGTCAAAACTGCTAAGGGTCAAAATGAGTCGTGACCCGTTATAACCCAAAATCAAATGGGTCGAAATTGGTAATAGGTCAGAACGGGGTCTATCCGTTTCAACACACAATTTTCTATCAAAAAACTTACATCTATATAAACGAAAAAACAGATCAAATGGGATAATGGGTTTGACCCGTTTAACCCGACCCAAAGTGACATGTTAATTTTTTTGGGGTTGAAATGGGTAATTTACAAGGCAGATTGGGCGAATTAACGGGTTTTAGGTTGTAATTGATAGAGTTATTTGAGATCACCACAAAACATATAGAGAGAAAATAAATCATGGACCCAAATAGAAAGTGAAAATCGTGGAACCCAAAATAGAAAGTCAAAAAAAAAAAAAACCCCCGGTGCCTAATCACTTTCTTGAAAAATCAGAAATCAATTAGGCACCATAATTGGAGAACCACATGGCCAATCTTTTCACTAACATGTGGAAGTTCTACGAAGGATCACACCAATTTCCTTAACAGCCTAACAAGTGGCCAACTTGAATAAGTAAATATAATCCATTAATTAATAAATAAATAAAATAAAACAAATAATTCTTCTTACGAAAATACTGTCAACCTTTGAATCATCAAACAATTAATTAATTATTGAAACAAGAAAGTCCATTATAAAGACATATTACTATATATAGTAATAGTATTTCTCCCTCCCTCCCTTACTAAATAAAAAATACTGAATTAATTTGTTTTAGAATCTCATTTAATTTTTAAAATTTTATCTTTTGAGATGTCACTTTTATATTTTATGCTGTATATTTTTAATGTTACTTTAATTAATCGTTTTAATTTTATGAGTATTATAGAAAAATACAAAACCTATTTTGAACAATGTTTCCTAATTTGCCCTTTATAGCATTACTTTTGTTACTCCCTCCATTCCTAAATTATCGTCATAGTTGACCCAGCATACGGATTAAAAAAAATAATTGACTTGATTATGTATATTCGTTTAATGTGTAGTTTTCTTTAAAACACATGTGTATGTAGCTCATAATTAAAGTATGGTAAAAAGTAAGGGTAAAATGATAAAAGTGATGTTTAAAAAAGGTAAATTTTAAACTGAACAATTATTTTGAGACAAACAAAAATAAAAAAGAAGATGAAATTTAGGGACGAAGGGAATATTACTTATTGAATGACTCTCGAACAGATTAAAAGGTAAGTATTTAACGAGGGACATAGTAGGAAATAACTATAACTGTCACTTTTGAAAATCGTTCACACATTTTGGGATAGATAAAAATAGGAAAAATGGTCAATTTTGCAATGTATTTTCAGCTCCCGTTATATTTTGTCATTGTATTATTTTTTGAGTAAAATTGTCATCGCACTTTAAAGTATGCATGCAATTTTGTCATTTACTTAACTTTCATCCAAAATCTAACTGAGGTTATAATACGACGTTAAACTTTGCCACCTGGCATGATGACATGTAATATTAGGGGTCAAAATCTAATTTTCATTTTCTATTAAAAAAAATATTAGTACATTTTCTTCCTCTCCCCTCCCTCTTTCAGTATTACCGTAACAAGTAAAGTAGGGACAAATATATTTTAGAGCTATTAATACAAAACTGAACTCCAAATAATAAGAAAGTTTTATATCATCGTGGTTAAAGCAAATTTTGAAATTGTTTCGGACCATGACTTTAAATAAAAAACTATTTTCATTAAGAGAGAATTATGTGGTGTGCTATAATATTAGGGACGTAAATCAGAACCACTGAACCACGTAACTGAACCAAACCAAACCAAATCAGACCAGTTGGTTTTGGTTGAAGATGATTCGATTTTGGTTTCAAAAATTGGAAAATCACTCGGTTCGGTTCGATTTATGATTTTTGGTATTGAACCAAACCAACCTATATATTTTTATTTATTTTATAAATCATATTATATATAACATTTGTTAACTATTCTGAACTATTGGATCATCTGATATACATAATCTAGACCATTTATTTAGTCATATATATACGCACACACGTACTAAACCAAACAAAATCTTGATTGGTGGAGGACTATTATTTTTTTCCATTCTTTGTGTTTATTTTGGAATTTGTATTATTTTTTTATGATAATTTATTTTTAGTAGGTTATTTTCTAATTTTGATGTTAATTCCAAATTAAAATCTTATTTTTATTATTATTCTTAATGTGATTAAATTGATTAAATATAATCTACATAAACCATAAAACTGAACCAAATCAAACCGAGTGGCTCGATTCAGTTCCAAGCCTTATTTTTCGATTTGAGATTTTTGAAACTAATAGTGGACGATTCGATTCGTGGTTTTAACATAAATCAAACCATTTACACCCTTATGCTATAAAAGTATAAATGATTGGAAAGCCTCATGAGTCTAGTTTTTTACAGCAACAACAAAAAATTTCTCACAAATATTACTTGTGGAAAAAGTTAAAGGTCTGACTCTCGAGCTACTCCAAAACCTATCAGCATTTCATCTATTTTACTTGTTACGGTAGTACTGCTGAAAGGGGGAGGGGAAGAAGTGTATAGGTTTTGATAGAACGTGAAAATTAGATTTTGGCCCCTAATGTTACATGTTATTATGTCAGGTGATAAAATTTAACGTCACGTTATGACCTCAGTTAGATTTTGTATAAAAATTAGGTAAAATGACAAAATTACATGTATATTTCAAAGTACAATGTCAATCTTGCTCAAAAGCTAGAATAGTGACAAAATGTAATGATATCTAAAAGTACAGTAGAAAAATAGATTATTTTTCCGATAAAAATAGTACTCCACAAGGAAAGTTTATATAGGATGGAAGGAGTAATATTAAGGTCTCGATTCGTGCAGCATTTTAAAAACACAACTTTTTTCAAAACACAGTGTTTTCTAAACGTAGTTTTTTTCTTGTGAACACGTTTGAAAAACTATTTCAAAACGCTATTTTCATAATCAGAGTAGTTGTAAAACAACACATTTTAAAACGATCCAAATTAGAGTATTTCTAAACGCATCATATTTTTAAAACGCTGCATCGAAATACTTTCAAAGAGATTACTGTATTTTTTATCAGTACTTTGATCAAAACGCTCCACCAAACAAATACTAAAATAGTGTTAGTTAATTAATTTATTTAGTTTATTTGTTGTGGGATCAATAATTTTAATTTTAATTTTAGATTGTAAGGATTTATATCTCTAGATGTATCCATCTCATAGGTATCATCTTTCTTTTTTGGTTTGTTCTATAAATAGGTCGTTTAGTTAGTTTGTAATGGACTTGAACTTAATTTATTTCGTCCGGCGAATTCTTAAGGAAAAATTACTGGAGCAATTCTCTGTTTGTGAAAATTAAGAATTTTTCATCCAAGAGAAAAAGACAGCTGTCCGCAAAGCAGGAAAGTGAAGTGCGTGCGGCTCACGAACCAACAGAACGCGTGAAAAAGGTGGGAGACGCGGATCTCACATGTCGGCCACTTTGTTGATTTGAATTGTTTTTTTAATGACTGTAGTGTTGGGGTGGGGCCGGAAAAAAGGTTTTGTACAGTTTTTTTTACCGTTGTGTTGTGTTGTTTCTTTCTTTTCATTTTTATCTATAAATAATCCTCCATTCTCCTATGACGTGGCAATTCGTATATCGTGTGTGTTAGGTAATACCGTTATTGTGTTTTCATATTATCTATCTTATTTGATTATAAATATAAAAATAAATATTAATTTAAATTTATTAACAATTTCATATTTTTCGTGTTGTGTCGTGTCGTGTCGTGCTGGGCTTATCGTGTCATTTGTCTCTGTAATCGTGTTTTATAAACGTGTCGTGCTGGTTCGTGCTATCGTGTCGTGCCAGGCATTGCTATCCTAGTCCTATCTTTCTTTATTTTCTTTTCTAAAAATTCATTATTCTAAATTATTATTTTTGTTTTAAAATTTATTTGTAATATTAATATTACAATTAAAATTATAAATTGATTAAATTATTTTATCTATAAATAATATTTAAAATTACAATATATTCATTAAAATTATTTATAAAACAATATACGAATTAATTAATTTGTTTAAAAAATATAAAAATAAAAAAGTAGTATAAATAACGTGGATGGTTTTATAGTGGGACCCATGTAAGAATTACAGTAAGAAAGAATGAAACCATTGGTAAAATAAATTCTTAAAGAATAATTTTTTTTAATGTGTAGATAATAGTAAGATTCATTTAAGAATTGAGTTGAGAATTGACACTATTGGAGTATTGACTTATAAATATGAGAAACGCCTCTCCAAACTAAAATTCGAATCCAGATAGATAACTAGGGAGCTAACCCCTACCATTACCGTTGACAATTACAACTCAAATGTTAACTCATCTAACCCGACTTGAAAATTACATGACCTAACTCAGTTAATTAATATTTTTGGTTCAGAACAGGTAATCTGTTTCAACCTAAAAATATTAAATTGTTAGGTCTGGTTGTGTTAAAGTGGGTTGGCCCTGTTACTCATTTTGGCTTAATGGTTTTTGCTCCATAATGTATGTATTTTGGGGGGGAAATGCGGCCCGTTTTAATTTGTTAACCATTATAACCCGATTTATTTCGATCCATATGATATTTTGATTCTAATAGGTGTTTATCCGTAACACATCGTTCACAATCTGACCCATACCCCACTTAATCCACCAAATTGTCAGACCTACCAACCATTAAAAGTAATCATAGGTATCGTATTCTTAGATATTGTAATTCTTTTTTTTTTTTGACAATTTCCTTTTTCCTAGAAAAGAATGAATATTCTATATAAAAAAAAAACGTAGAAAACAGATAATCTATGCCTATATCTAGCTTTACAAAAACACATTATCCTCTCATACGAATATCGCAACATGCCGCCCGAAGAGACATACCACGTTGATTAATCTAGAAAGTCATGATCCTGGGAATATAATATATAGTATCATTTTAATTTAATTATTCAAATATTCGTATTAATTTATTGATATTCTGAAAAAGAAAAAGTGCAATACTTGGCCTCAATTAATGAGGTATTATTATCGTGTAGATTAGGAATGGACCCTTGGAGCAACCACAAGGGGATGAGTTAACAATAGGGGTGTAAATCGAACCACCGAACCACGGAACCAAACCAAATCAAATCGATCGGTTTGGTTCGGTATTGATCGAATACGGTTTGGTTTCGGTTTCAAGAATTGAAAAACCACGCGGTTCGGTTCACGGTTTTTGGTATCGAACCAAACCACCATATATATATATATATATATATATATATAGACGGATACTAAACCAAACAAAATCTTGATTATTGGAGAACTATTATTTCTTCAATTGTTTGTGTTTATTTTAGAATTTGTATTGTTTTATTTATGATAATTTGTTGTTAGTAGATTATTTCCTAATTTTGATGTTAATTCTAAATTAAAATATTATTTTTATTGTTATTTTTAATGTTGGTTAATTTCATTAAAAATAATTTGTATAAACCACAAAACCGAACCAAACCAAACCAAACCGAGTGGTTCGGTTCGGTTCCAAGTCTTACTCGGTTCGGTTCGGTTTGAGATTTTGGACCACTAGAAGGCGGTTCGGTTTGTGGTTTTGGCATAAACCAAACCAAACCGAGTGGTTCGGTTCGGTTCCAAGTCTTACTCGGTTCGGTTCGGTTTGAGATTTTTGGAACCACTAGAAGGCGGTTCGGTTTGTGGTTTTGGCATAAACCAAACCAAACCGAACCACTTACACCCCTAGTTAACAACACTCCAAAATCATTTTTGGAGATTTTTAACAAAATTCAACCTTACATTGGACTCTAGAAATTATCATCTATCCTTATAATTCGGTAAATGACTCACGATTTGTTACTATAATGATGTGCCAAAAATTAAATTTAAAATCAAACTCAATTCATTAAAAACTAATAAACTAATTCATTAGATTTTTTTTTTTCACCTAAGGGGGGCATGGGAAGGGATCTAACCTGAGACCTCACACTTTGTGAAGGTTCATGTAATACATCATTTGCCACCCCTTAGGGGCTAATTAATTAGATACTCATTTGATTTAAAATCCACCATTGCTAGATTCCCATTAGGCGATTCTTCGAGTTCACACACTATATCCAGTGCAAACTCGACTGATTCGCATCTTCGAACCGCTTGAAATCAACATGAATAGAGGCAGAGTCATTGGAGAGCCACTGTGAACGGTTTGTCCCCGAGATAACACTAAAAGTCGATCAAACAAGTTAAGAAATAGTAGGCGAAGAAGGGACGCAAGAAGGAGGGTATTTAAGGAAGAAAATAACAAAAATTGACTTATACAATTGAAAAAAAAACAGGGTACTTAAACGATTATAATTTTAGGAAATGGTACCGACCTGCAATTATTCCTATTTGTAGTTAGGTTTGTCCTTTTTCAAAAATTTATTTTTTAAGAATAAATATTTTTTTATCATTTAATCCTTACTTTTTACATTTTCTATTTTTATAATACTGATCAATTATTTTTTTTAAATAATGTCCCGAATCAAAGACGACGAATTATTTGAAAAGGGAGTGGGTATAAATTAACGTCCAAAAGTCAATGTCAAAGAATCCAACTCTTCTAGAATTAGGGAAAAAGTTAAAACCTCACATAAAAAGTGAGAGAAGTGATATATATTTAATAAACAATTATTACCACCAAAGTTTAAAAACAAAAGTTGGATTCCAACACTAATGTGAAAGTACGATTTTATATTTTTCAAGAAATTAAAATTACTAAATTGCCATTCTGCATGTGAAGTATCCCTTTCATGGCCATCAATTGACCAAAATAGATACAAAAGTAGGTTAACAATCGCTATTGGAAAATCTGACCAAAAAGGGTCAATATATAAGACAACATAGTTTATAGGTTTACCGGCCTAATATTTCTTTTGAGTGAGCTAATGAAATTTATTTAAGTGCACTCAATTAGAGTTTTATAAGATTAATTAAGAATTTTATTGTTTACTCCACCCCCAAAGAGTGAACTTTTTTCTTCATATCCGAATAACGTCAAATTTTTATTTAAAATCAATCGATTTTACTTAAAGAAAACCAAAATAAGACGATATATGAGTGTTTCGTTCTTTTCTGTTAACAAATTAAACGTGTAAAATGGGAAAATTGAATCACACGCCTTAGTTTGTGTGGTGGTTGAGTTTGTTCCACGTATAAGTTATTTGTTTGAGTTTGATTCTCATAACGAACGCATGTACACCGGCTCTAATTGATTCATAGGGTTAAGCGTGAGAAGCGATGTTAGAATCATGTAAAAAAGTAAATCATGTAGAGATACGTTAAATTAGTTCGAATGAATCACCTTGTCATAGGGTCAGAAAGACCTCAATCCCTTCAAAGTATTGGAATGAAAATTCTCCTTCACAATATATGAATATATTTTGTAAAATCATTAGCCCTTACAAAATACTACTTTTCTATAAGATTTTTTGTTTAACACGACTCACACATTAAGAAAATAAAAAGAATATATTATAAATACGAGGAAAATGTGTACTTTAAAAAAAACAGAGGGAATATATTTCCCTATTTTTCGCTATTTATTATATAGATTGTTATAAATAAATAAATAAATAAATATATATATATATATATATATATATATATATATATATATATATATATATATATATATATCGTCGAGTTATTTCCCCTCAATCTTGTAGTGTGACTTTTCTTTAGACTAATTTTAGGCAATATAATTGACAAAAAATAAAAAAAAATAAGTATATAATGAATCATATGTTTGCATCCACGGCATCAAAGCCTAATGACCTTTCGTGAAGGAGAATCGGAATGTGAATAAAAATAAAATATGATAAATTAAACTGTTTATAGGAAATCATTTAACCATAACTTATTAACACGTGACTCGATATAACTTTTTTAAAATAGATACTTATTTTAGAACATATAAACAAAAATTAATTTAATGCAGAAAGAAAATAAGAGTTAGAATATGTTTCATGTAAGACCGTTTTATAGATCTTAATTCGTAAAACGGAGTCTCACTCTCTCACTGTTCAACCCACCA
>CM028384.1:30422367-30492367 GCA_013146195.2 Codonopsis lanceolata | reverse complement strand
CAAATTCTTAATTGTTGAGCTCAAGTAGAAGTTCATGTGTTACCTATATCCCTCGGTAATAGATCTCAATTGATCAAAAGTGGAGTTCCATATAGCTACAAAAGCACAAACAGAGAGGAAATCAATTTCCAAATCTGGGCAAAAGGGTTTGCGTCAGATATTGCGATGCCCGTATTTTCTGCATCGTACCTTTCTTCTGATGCCCGTATTTTCTGCGTCGTAGGCTCCGAAAGGGATCCACTAACCAAAAATAGACCAAAGGCGAGACTTTCTGTCTTTCTGCATGTGCCCCTTTCCATAGTCCAACTTATTAAGAAAAAATATTTTCATTTAGAACCTGGAATTAGAATGAATAACTAATGCTCATGGCTTTCCGCCAAAATCTCAACTAAGCTGAAGTCGAAAATAAGAAGAATGATTGGAATGAGACAAGGAAGAAAAGGAATATCTTAGCCCTTTCTCGAGCTACTACTATAGTGGGCTTCCAACATGTAGATTTCTATATATATGGCACAGGCACCACCTCAGCTCCGACCTTTTGAAATTGTGGACGCCTTGATTTGACTTGTTCAGTAGGTGTTTCATGTTTTCTATGTTTGGTACGGTTGAGAAATATTGGTATCATTAAGAGTTGCTTAGTTGTGATGAACTTATCTAAGCAGTCTTGGGAGATTTTGTTTGCATTTTCTGGGGTGATAGTGGTGGTGGAGTGGCAGCAGCAGAGTTGTTGCAGTTGGTGAAGACCAGATAATGACAACAATGTTTGTGGGTGTTAATGGGCAACATGGACTTGCCCAACACATTTATGCTCATCAATTAAATGGGCACATACATGCCCATCCATTATCACTCATTACTTACTTCAACCCTCACATTTTTTGGTGTTCAAGCATCAAAGTGATGTCCAATTTTTATATTGCGATGCCCATTTTTAAAATTACGATGCCCAAATTTAGATAAACTTCAAATTGTCCATTACGATGCCCAACTTTTATATTGCGATGCCCAATTTTAGGCAAGGGCTTTGTGTGTGAGTCTTTTATTCATCAAGGGTATCTTTGACATTTGACCAAAAAAAGTGTACTTTACCGGTTGAATAAAAAAAAATGGACTGGAGAGGTTATAATATCTCAAAAGGTATCGGCCCGATTATCACCCTAAAATCTTCTATCACATTCACTGTCACACTCCATATCTCGTGATATCATAACTCTACACGTGTCTTCTAAAAAAGAAGACCGTGTAAAATAACAAAAACACGTGTAGAACCAAAATTTAATGGGACATATAGTGTAACTGGAAATGATTTTGAATCTCAATTTCCGTATAATGCAAACCATAACTGATGTCAAAATACACCATAACAAGGGCACAATACGCTTAGGGTCGGGCACAATAATAAGCTAAACTTATTGTACACTTAAAACTTTTTGGGAAGGGTACTTGCAATCTATTGACATTCAATCTGTTAAGGACTAAGTTTTACAAGTTACTTAAGTTCTTTCGGATAAAGATATCAAAGTACTAAGCTCAAATAGACAAACAAGAATGAAATAACACAAGTATTTTGGGATGGTTCACACTATAAAGAGTGCTATGTCCACCACCAAGGCATAACCTTGATTTAAATAGTGCACTATGTTTTCCACTAGTGAATGTTCCTAATGGATCCAAAATATTGACTTGTGTTTAGGGGAATTAAATATCTGTAAATACAAGAGGCAACAAGAAGTTTAAAAACAATAAGAGATGATGAAGACTAGAATCTAGGATCTCTTGATTGCATGTAAGACTTGAGTTATGGAGCTTCGAGCAATTCTTCAAGTGTTCGATTATGGCATAGCAAATGGCAAAGATTTATAGATTTCAAAAGATCCGTAGAAGACGAAGACTTCAATAGCTTTTTATGAATGCATTAAATGCATATAGATACCTTGCGAGATCTTCTGGGCAATTTAGATGTCGGAGAGTTTACGCACCCGAAGCCATCGCTCTCAATTTTTGATGTGTTAGGGAATGTCTTAGATTTATTCAAACAATGATATAAGTTTGATTTAATCCAATGAGTCATTGCTGGATAGACACCATGAGAACCGTGTGGACCCCGCCGAAGGCTTTAGAAAGCTTGTGGAGGTCGAACCCGAAGTCCTATAAAAACTATACTTGGCAAAGTTCTATACAACGCTAATCGATTACCGATTTCAAGTATAAAACTAATGTAATGAACTGAACAGATATAAATCTAACATAAGAATCAACAATGTTGAAACACCATGGGTTTAGACATAATCTTAAAAAAAGTTGTTTTTATTATAAGTATTTTTTGTAAGACGGATCTCCAACCCACCATGTGTTGGTGAGCTGATGTGTAAGAGAGTGTCAGAGTGGGGCTTCATCTTAAGAATTAAGATCTGTAAGAAGGTCTCACACACGAGAACTACTTACTCATCTCATATTTGCCTCTCTCTCTCTCTCTCTCTCTCTCTCTCTCGTGATTTCCACGACCTAACCCAGCCCAATTTAGTTAGGTCGTTACATGTAAAATGTTACCCACCACCCTTGGTCACCTTACTTTCACAATTTTTTCGTTAAGTTTATTGTACTATTCTCCCACCCTCAATTTAGTGACTATACTTGACCAATCAAGTCAATAAGGTCACTGGGTATCATTTTTGTTAGTTAGATGGACATAAATGTTTGAAATGATGAAAATTCACTTACTAATGTTAAAGGTTTTCAGTTAAAAATGTTAATAGTTAAGGGGTCAAACTAAAAGATCAAATTATGAAGGCATATTTCCCACCGTTGATGCCCCAAATGATGTCGAGGTTGCCGGGGCAGAAGATGATCCGAACCCAAAAGACATTGACGGAGCGGATGAGGCTGAGGAAGCCGAGGAATAATTAGCAAATCTAAAAGCAAATGAAGGAGTCGATGATGGATTCGAATGTGCACCTAAGGCAGGGCTAGGGTTAGGGTTTAGAGGTAGTGATGAGCCAAATGGGGATGAAGGTGAAGCTGAAAATGAAGATGAAGTTAACGATGAATTGGTGCCGAATGGGAAGCCTACCATTGTTATGGTTTGGTTTGGCTTCTTTTTATGAAATCTGTTCACTTTTCAAATTGGGGATTTTAGGGGAACAAAGTTGAGGTCGGTTGTATTAGGACTAGACGTAAGCTTCACCTGCGATGACTTTAATCTTGATGGCTGGTGCGCGTCAAGCTAAAATGTATCTCCAGTTTTACATAATGACAATGGCGACGCTCATCCAGCTCGATTTTCTCCAGATGATAAGTACTCGAGGCAAAAAGATTTCTTTTGATGAAACGATTTGGATTATTGCTAGGGCTTGCAATTTCAAACCAAAACCCGTTAACCCACCTAATCCGACTTGAAAATTACCCGACCCAAACTTGAAATTTCACTGGGTTGAAACGGGTCGAACGGTTGCTCATTACGACACGACCTATTACCCATTTTGACCCATAAAGTTTTTGTTATATAAATGTATGTTTTTTGGAGGAAAATATGGCGTATGAATGGTCGACCCGGTACCTGTTTTGACGTAACTCATTTCGACCTGTCTAATATTTGGGTCGTAACGATCGTGACTCGTTTCGACTCGACCCACATTAAATTCTTGAATTGTTGCCAACCCGTTAGTAAGCCATAATTTGTTTTGGCTTATGTAAAACTAAATATGTAAATAAACCCAAAATCGCTTTGGCTTATTTGGGGGGGGAGGTTTATATTTTTCTTGATTCTGGTATGTATTGAAGTTGCTTGGCTTCTTTTGTAGCCCATCCAACTTTTTTACAAGTTGGATTAGATCTTTTAGTAGACATCATCTTGTTCTCCATGGTTATTGTCTGACTTGTGGATTCGTAATTGTGTTTAACAGGGGCATTTTTGGTTTTTTTTTTTTTGAGTTTTTCATTAAAAAAATGGAGTGATGAACGTGAAAAGAAAGTCAAGTATAATGATTAAATTTAAAAAAAAATACGATGAACTTAACGAAAAAAAAAAAAAAAGATTAAGCCAAAAACTTAAAACCTTGTCTTAAAGATCCTACCCTTTACTCACATGTATTTTATATACTTATGGTGATGGGTCAAGTATATTTGACAACTTTATAAACAAGTTTTTTCTATATTTATTTTGATTGAAACACTTGTCGAATTATTGAATGCCACAAAAAGTAGAGAAACACTCACCAATAACACCTAACTAATTCCCAACATCATCGTGGTCCAATCCGCCGGGTAGCCATGAACTTGAAGTCACCGTAAGTGTCAAAATCTCAACCATGGAATTTGGTCCGTTTTCTAAGCAAGATTTTATGACCTTCTTTTTCTTTAACCCCATCATATTGTTAGAATTTATTTGGCTCCTATATCAAATACAGGTGGAATAAGATTCGTCTGTATGATTAAATCAAACGACATCCTTCAGAATATCTCTAATGCTAATGTGAATGTGAAAAAAAAATAATTAGATGTTACTTAGAATTTACACTTTTTTGAAAGAAAAAACATCTCCATTGTAAATGTGGATGACGATTGTAGATTTAATGTTACAACCAGATTTGTTCACATTATGGATAACAATGTTAATCTTTCACATTCTACTTGAGGGTATTGATACATCTCAATCATTATTATTCTTCTGAAAAAAATTTATATTGGTTGTTCTTTTTTCTTTTTGTTTTTATTTTTTTATCAAATATTATTTTAGTGGTGAGATGCATACCTTATAAGATTAAATTCATATTTGAATGAGAGAGATCTATTTTAATTGAACATGAATAAAGAAAAAAAGAATGACACATATAATTGAGAGTATAAATTACTCACGATCACGATCAAATCCACGATTATATTGTTGATGCCTCGGGTACAACCGAGAGGATCAGTTGAATCTTTATCGGATATCTTCTCCACAACCGAGAATCTTGGGGATATCTTTTGGAAAACTTGGTTAAGAGATAAAGTCAAACCTCTATTCCTCTCCAAAAATTGATTTTTCTTCATTTTTTAGTCTTTTTGCATGTGATTTTTATTTAAACTTCAAATAACACATTTTTATTTATAAATAAATTAGATCATAATGTTAATTATAGGGGGTGACTTGTAATAGATAAATAAAAAAATAAGGAGTTAAAAATAGATAATTACTCACACATGTGAATGTGAGAGTGAATCTCAACTGTTAACTTTTTAAAGATAATTTAATCTCAATCTCTGAATAGCTCTAATCAATTACCTATCTATTTATAATATAGATATTTGGTTTACTCAATCTAGACACCAAATGTTTTTTTTTTCTAAATTTTGAAGTTATCAGAGATAAAAACGGTGAAGTATAAAAGATTATTGAGGTTTGTGTCAAGCTGTTAGAAACGTTTTTTTATTTGGGCAACTTGTGGTTTTCAAATATATATTTTTATTCATTTTTAATGAATTGAGTATTAAATAAAAAGTAAAAGAGCTCTAACCCTTCTCTCTCTTAACTTTTTTTTTTCTCCTTCTAATTATTACTCTATACGTTTCACTCAAAGAGTCCATATTTGAAAAATCTAATTATTAATGAATACTCCATCCGTTTCGAGCAAAGAGCGAACTATTCTATTTTAGATAAGGTATAAAAAGTGTTATTTTATTACTAATGACTACTAAAATTATCATTTTCTTAAAAAAAACTTGACATTCAAACGAGGACTCAATCTTAGCACGGAATAGAGGGAATATATAATCAGCTCTATACTAGTCATAATTATAAAAATATTTTAGTATAATCAATATGTTAAAATCAAATGTGGAGTGTAAAGTTGAAACGCTATGAAGATGATAAATACAATTTTTTGATAGTAGACTCTTAAAAATAAAACATCTAAAAATACTATGGTTGACTATTTACCAAGAACAGAGGGAGTTAAAAACAAAAATTCAAAACATAAAAAACAACCTCAAAAATTTAATGTCAAACGCACTCTTAAAATCAATTTTAAACGTGTTTGGTTATTAAAATTAATTTTCAGTTTGAATTGTTAAAACAAAGAGAATCTATAATATAATATAGCTCATAGTCACATATGTGCAATTGTAAAGCTAAAACAAAGGGCCGAGATTATAATATAATATAGCCTTTATCGAGATCCTACTGGCCATTATTCTCACATGTGTGAACAAATATTGAGTTAAAGCTTTCTCTCTCCACCCCCCATTGATCACGGTTGGTCGAGATAATCCTTCATCCACCAAACCAACGCTCACTTTCTTTCGAGTTCATGCGCGTTTAATTAATTAATTAATCTCTCTCTCTCTCTAATTTTATGTAACTTCTCTCCGCATCCTCCAAAAAACGCTTCTTTCTTTCGTATTTTAATTAATTAATTAATCAATTTTATGTAAAAAAAAATTCGTAAGTTTTGTAATTTGAAATATTTGTTTTTTTTCTTTTTAACTGTTATCGTAATTAACTTAATCAATTTATTTTTTGAAACTGAATCCCAATTTAATTTATGTCTAAGTTTTGAATATTTTTATTTTTTTCTTTTTAATTGTTATCGTAATTAACTTAATCAATTTAATTTTTTTTCGGCCCGCAATTTCGTATGTAAATAAATTTTTTAAAAAATCATAACTTTTGTAATTTGAAATATTTGTTTTTTTTTCTTTTTAACTATTATCATAATTAACTTAGACAAATTATAAGTAAATATTAATTCATTTTCATATTATCTACTTTATTTATTGATAAATTTACAAATCGATGTCGTACCATCAGTACGAACAAGAGTACTAGTTGCATTTGGGAAAAATCAGCTACGATCTTACTTTTGTCAAAAGTGATTCTAATTATGAAAAACAAAAATTCGTCTTGATCATAATTTCTCCATCATTATTCATTATACAATTACTATATACTCCCTTTCGTTCCTAAATTATTGTTATATTTTTCTTTTTCGTCCGTTTTTTTTAAATTACCCTTCGTTTCGAACAAATAGTCCCTGTTTAAAAGTTAAATTTTTTTTAAAAAATAATACGTTTAGTAGTCAATTAGTAATTATATGACATTTTCATGTCTTAATTTTTAGACTATGTCAATGAAACATTCCAAAATGAAATAGTAGACTATTTGTTTAGAAGACTAGAACAGAGGGAGTATCTTATTTGTTAACTTTTTTTATAGAAAAAACATGTTTATCATTTTACCTTTATTTTTTTTCACAACTTTATTAAAACCACGAGTTAACTGACAAATTAGTTATCGAGATAAGATTAACTTTAGAGCATGAACAATAGTTTGGATTAAACAATCCAAATCAAATAACAAATCAAACAGAATTCATTAAAAATAAATAAAATAATTCATTTGATACTCATTTGATTCAATACCAAAAATCTTATACAACAGTGACACAAAATCTTATACTTTTACATATCCCACCATATTTATCTCTATTAATCTATTGTTTTTCTTCAAAAAATGTCTAAAAACTTGAAAATAACATAGAAATTTTTTCTGATATCCAAATGAAACAAACCAAGTCTCTATTTATATATAAAAATATGTACTTTAATTCAGGAATTTTTTTTTAAAAAAATAAAATTTTTGGTTCAAAATTAGTCAAAAAAGACAATGGAGAAAATAAGCTATCCACTAAGACCATCTCCAACAGTTTGAAGTTAAAACTGCACCAAATCTTTAAACTGGTGCAATTTCTGCACCAAATTTCTTCCACCATCTCCAACAGTTCTATTTCAAAGTTTACTCTAAAAGGAATATTCCGAGTATATTCTTCATTATTTCATTTAATTTGTATTCCAAGTATATGTTTTATTTTATTTAATTTTCATTAATGTATTTTACCAAAACAAATATATTATTTATTGATTTAGTATTAAATTAAATGAAATATTATGCATTAAAAATAAAAATTAAATGCATGAATTTAATTGAGACTAAAATACAAACATATTAAAATTAATAATTAAATGCAAAACATTAATAAAGACTAAATTACAAACATTAAAATCAAACATAAATAGACATATGAAAATGCAACTAAAAACAAACATTTAATCTTTTAAATTCGTAAATTCATTCCATAAATGATCGATTAAAGCATTCCGAAGTGCAATATGAGCGGCTTTATTAATGTCTAATATTTATAAGCTTTATCATAAATAATTTTAATATTATATATAACTAATAACTAACAATAAAAATAAAAATAAATGAATCAATTTTTTGTATTATTTAAACCAAAACATCAAAGTGGTATTTAAACTAAACAACTAAACAAACAATAATAATGAAAACATAAAATACAAAATAATTACTTAAACTAAAAAAAAAAAAAAGAGATGGGAAATGAAGTGTGTAGTTCCATGCGCTAGAAATGAAGTGCCAAAACTGAAACTTCAAATTTTCCCAAGTTTTGAAGTTGCTGTTGGAGTTGCAACAGTGAAGAAAAACTTTATATTTGGTGTTTTAAAGCCACCGTCGGAGATGGTCTAAGATTTGGACACATGGGAAGGAATGGGGGAAGAGGAACATCGCATGTGTCCGTGCACATTTATTTATTTATTTATTTGGAATTTTTCGGTATTGAGTGCTAAATGCTATAGTTTTATGCCACGACCGATTGGTTTGATTTGATTTTAATTTATAACCTATATTGATCCAAATCAAATCAAATTAAATAAAAATTAAATTAAATTTTATTTAGATACACTTATACACCATTATAAACTAAGATTTGATTTGATTCATCGTTTGATACAATGTTGTTCATACTCTTATTAGTATTAAATTTGAGCCGTTGGATATTTGGTCCATGGTGTCCAAATCTGACGGATGATGATTATCGTGTATTTCCTTTCTTTACCCTTTGTATTTGCTTTTACTACAATATAAAAGTGGTTTTTGTCTCATGTCCATTATTTTTGGTTATTTACTTATTTATGTTTGTTTCAAAACAAAAAAAAAACATAGGGAAAAATACCAAAAAAAAAAAAAAAATTTGCTAAACAATTCTCATATCTAAAAAGTTTAAAGGATAAATCTTTGCGTGTCTACGAACTCAGTTATGTCAAAAAGCTTTCATTTGAATGTATATTTATTAATTTTTTCATTAATGACAATGATGATAATAATTACATTGATTATTATTATTATTATTATTATTAGTGACGATGATGATAATAATAATGATAATAATAGTATTAATTAATATTAGTATTAATAAAAATAGTAAAAATAACAAAATTTGAATGTTATTGCAATAATATAGTTACTTCTTGTTGTTATTATCGTTGTTAAAATATATTATTATTATTTTTGTTGTTAATATATATTATTATTATGTTATCTAAAATACTAAATCATTAACATTATTGAAGTTAAAAATAAGTTTCCTTTTAAATAAAACTCTATACGCTAACGATATCAGTAGAAGTGTTAAGTTTATGAGTTCTTAGTAATACAAGATTAACTTTGAGACGTTTTAGACAGAAAAATAATTTTTAACACTTTTTAAATATGTGAATTTTTTAATGAGACTTTTTCGTATTTTTTCCCCATAACTTATCAATGTTATCACATTAGGTTCATTTATTGTTGTGGCGGTGGTGGGCTGGCTATTTTCAAAAAATGGGAGTCATTTATGGACAATGTTAGGCCATGATTCATAGAATGCCTTTAAGGTTATCCAGTTAGATTTTGTGGAACATTTGTGGGTTGTTCGGCCAACAATAGTGAAACATTTTCCAATTATTACACCAGATTTGGTTAAACAACATACAACCCTAACAGAACAAATTAAAATTAGGTTGTTCGGTGCTAATTGAACAAAATTATGTTCAGTTAACCAGGGTCGAATATTTACCAACCCAAATTTATTGTGATGTCATATCTACGGCCGAGCAAGAAGATTGATTTGCGTTTAGGGTGGGTGTGCTGAAAAATAAGAGATGGGGTGTCTTTAAAAAGTTGTACTCTGTATATAAGTTGAAAAATATTTTAAGTGGGTTAAAATATGAAATATAAGAGAAGTGTATTTAGTACATAGATAGATTAAAAATCAAGAGAGGTTGTTTTATATTAACCTTAGATACTAGAAATCAAACTTTATGCAAATGGAACCAATTTTTGTTTGAATCAAATTTTCATCCTCCAATGATAAAATTTTAAAAAATCAAGCCAACCACAATCTTAAAAAATCAAGATAAAAATTATGATTAACATATCTCATGATCCAAATAACCACTTATTTAAAAAGACTTACGTTTTTTTAATGAAAATTTTAATCGTTTTCATTTTCAAATTTTCATCCCCCCAAGTTGTAGAATATTTTTTACATACAACGACTTTTGAAACACGTCACATTGCCAACCACAATCTTAAAAAATCAAGATAAAAATTATGATTGACATCCAAATAACCACTTATTTAAAAAGACTTTTACGTTTTTTTTAATGAAAATTTTAATATTTTTCATTTTACAAGATCAAAAAGTTACATTGGTGTTTGCAAAAGTAAAATGTCATGACATGAAATAAATCATTCTTATCCATTAATGTATTTTATTATTATATTATGACTCGCATGGTACTCGCATTTGTTATGATAATTCTTACGTGTAACGGCTAAGTTTTAAGAAATGAATAATACATGAAGCTCACGTTTATTCACGTATCATCATCATACCTAAGCAAAGCTTTTACCTCGTTTCTAATTACACTTAAAATATGATTTAAAATGATGAATATATACAATTTTACAAGAAAATATTTTTTTTTCGTTTCAGGCAAAAAATCTTAGTTTGAACGTCATTTTTTTTAAATGCCACTTTTAGTAGCTCATAAGTAATAAATGTTGAAACTGATAAAGTTTAGGAATAATGTCATAGCCTTTCCATTGATATTGTGAACATATTTATAGGAATACAATACTTGCTACACAAGTTTAACCTAGAGAGTCTAAATACAAGAGGGATTAGGAAACCTAAATACAAGAGAGATTATGAAACCTAAATACAAGAGGAACTAGGAAACCTAAATACAAGTAAATTAAGAAAGTAAATCTAAAGATAATTAGAATATATTACACATATATTATATTTACTAATACTATAAATATAATATATATTAAATATATTATATTCTCTTATAATAAAATGATATTTTTATACCTTAATTTTTGAAAATGAAATTTTTAAATAAAACATCACAAAATGAAATAGTGAATTCTTTACTCAGAACAGAGGGAATATTAATTATATAACACCATATTATCAATTGATATTGTATTTTATGATATGGAAACAAATAAGATAAATGAAAAATATATTAGTCGTGAACTTAATTCTGCGAAAGAAAAAGGATAATATAATTTTTTGGTCCTGAACTATACCGATACTATGCGTTTAATCCCTGTATTTTTTTTGTAATGTGTTTGGTCCTTAAAGTAGGTTTTTGATAAGAGATTACCTCCTGACGGGGTTACCGTCATTTTTGTCGTTATGTTTTTTTTTTGAAAACTCAAATTTACCCTTACGTTTAGCGGGACGTATACTTTTTAAATTTTTGGGTTTGGTAAAGATCTAAAGCAGAGTTCCCTGATCATCTCTATCCACCAAAATCCCCAATTCCTCACACTCCTTAATCTGTTCATCACTCAATACATCCCCAACTCTCTTCTTCAAATTCTGATTATAAGTAGGCGGCGGGGATGACATAAACTCAAATCCCCCAACCCCATTCCGTTTCCTCATCTCCCTCAACGTCTTGAATATGTCTTCACTAGCCAAAGCCAAATACTGCACACCTGAACCCTCCTTGAGCTCCAAATACGTCTGAATTTGACTTTTCCGCTTAGTCCCGTACACAGGCTCGTTCATAGGGAACAACACCATTTCATTGTTGCAAGCCAGCACTACAGAGTTCAACCCGCCTCGCCGTCCCAACGTTTTCTACCGTGGAATTCGGCGAATTCATGGAAGCTGGTGAAAGATTTTAGGTATTCCACGGCGGGGGCTAGGTCAGGTAAGTTTCCGACGGCGTGGTCAAGGCGACGGATGCCGAAGTCAAGGTCCTAGTACGATTACGTCTTGTTTACGGGCTCGAATTTCGGGATGAAGGTGTGGTTTGGGGATTGTTGTTTGTAGCTGACGTAGTGCAAAATGATGTTGCCGTAGAGTTGAACTTCTGCTAAGACGGAAGAATTGTCGAGGTGGATGGGCGAGGACGAGGGTTTAGCGTCGTGAGCGACGCTGGTAGCAAATGCAAGCTCAGCGTCATCGATTTCGATGGCGACTAATCGGATAGCGAGCCCGTGTGAAGAGGTGAAGGCGCGGTGAATGGGGTGGGAGAAGGTTGGAATGGATGAGGTAGCGGCGGCGTTTGAGGTAGCGGCGGAGATGGAGGGAGATTAAGGAGCAGTGAAGAGGAATTGGAGCTGGCCAAAGAGGAGGAGGTAAGAAGCGTGGTTCATTTTTCCAGTGGAGAGGTTGGACTTGGCGACGATTGGCATACCAAGGCCCCATGAGAACCGGCGAGATGGAGATGGAGGGTGCTGGGGCTTGAGAAAGAAGGGGGGAGATTTATAGAGAAGAAGAGAGGGTAAGATGGATGCCAAGATTAAAGAGGACGGCAACTTGGGTCTTCTCTTTGACCGATTCTCTTTTTCTTTTTTTTTCATTGTTCATTTTTCATTTTTTTTATTTTGAACCACTAACATTATTAAGGGTAAATTTGGGTTTTCAACAAAAACATAACGGAAAAACTGACGGTAACCCTGTCAGGGGGTAATCTCTTACCAAAAACCTACTTTAAGGACCAAACACATTACAAAAAAAATACAGGAACCAAACGCATAGTATTGATATAGTTCAGGGACCAAAAAATTATATTATCCAAAGAAAAATATTGAGTGCAAAGTCCGATGTGATATTGTTATTTGACAATGGCAGTGCAAACAAACTACAAACCACAAACCACAAAACTAACCCTCTAGTAAACAAAATGTTACTATTTTGCTCAAGGTAAAAATTTGGGTAAGACGGTTTTACGGTTATTTTTTTTTAAAATGGATATATTTTATCCGTCCTATTATGTATTGGTGGGTTAAGCTGTAAGATAGTAAGATTCCGTTTTACGAATTAAGATCAATAAGACAGTTTTACATGAGATTTACTCTTGACTCTTCGCCTAAAGAGTATATTTTGGAAAGTAATTGATACGTTTTAAAATGGAGTACCAAAAAGCTTATACCAAGATGGAAAAAATATTAAAACTCATCAATGAGACTAATGTCAATTTTATGTAATTTCAAAATATTATTTACTATTTTGTTCGATCCTAGCTGGAAAGTCTCTTTTTAATAAATACTTCATCTATTTTTAAATTATTGTCTTATTTGAACCGACTTATCGTTTTTAAAAGCGGAAAAGTGAGAAGAAAAAGGAAATATTTTGAATTTTTTTTAAAAAAAATATCTTTCACATTTTTCTTTCTGGAAAAGAGCCAAAAACGGTCTTCCAGAAAAACACGAAATGGCATTGGCGTAAATAAATATAAAAAAGGAGGTGAGAAAGTTAAAGTAGGAGGGTGGTAGCCATTAGCCAAGCCAGAGGCGGGAGGCCAGGTGGATAGTATAAGAGAAGTTGCTGGAAAAGCCAAAACCCTACCACCATAAAAACTGCTGGCTCCCTTCTTTCTCTCTCTCTAAAACTTTCTCTCTCTAAAAGATTCTTTATTTCCAGTTTTTTTGAAAAAAAAGAAGCCAAACATATTTGAAAAACTCAAAATCAAAGCACCAAAACAGAGAGAAAATTCCTCCAAAGTAGAGATCGCAAACCTTAAAACAAAAAATTAGAAACAAGAAAAAGGGGTTTGCAGATCACAAAAAGTGGCATCTCTTTGAATACAAACACATTTTGATTTATGTTTTTCCCAAAGGTAAACGTTCGTGCCTGCATTTCCGTTCAATTTCATTACCCTGATCTGTTTTTTTGTTCCTTTTCAATTCTGGGTGTTATTCCTTGTTGTAATTATTGATGAGATGGAGGGTCATAATGGGGTGATTTTGTTGTTTATGTTATTGGAAATGGAAATGTGTGTTTTCTTGTGGTTGAAGCTCAGATCTGTTTCTCTGTTCTCTCTGTTTACGCCGCAGGTTTGGGCTTTTTTTTTTCATTATCTCTTTTGCAAGTGTTTGGAGAGCACCACGTTTTTTTAGCTTTGTTTCTATTCTATTGTTCTTGTCTGTTTTGTTTGATTTTGAAATTCCCAGATTGGTTTCTTCGAAGATTGTTTCTTTATTTGTTTTATTTCAATTGAATGTAATATTCTATCCCTATCTTTGGAGTTCCAATTTTGTGTTTTTTGTTTTGTTTATTTGTTAGCTAATTCTACTTCAGTCTGTCGAGAAAACCGAGGTTAGTTAAGAGGGATCAGGATTTAGATATTTATTATAATTTGTTATGGAAGTGTAAGTTAAAGGAGGTATTTTCAGAATCTCTTGTTGGTTATTTCAAAATTTCCGGTGCAATTGTTTTTCCGTCAGGCAATTTGAAGGTGGTTTTTGGCAGGAACCATTTAGCTTTTGGGTAATTGAAGCCTTTTGGTCTTTGATATACGTGTAATCCCTTTTTTCGGTTGGGCTTTGATGATGGACTTGGAGCTTGAAGGAATTGAAATTGCCTTCTTTGCTTGAACAATGTTTACGGTGCAAAGATGTGCATTCGTGTTTGATTGTTGTGCTTTATTTGACTAAAGTATTGAGTTTTATCCCCTTTCCCGTTTGGTTAGCTTTAGGTGTTGCATATTGTTCTTCCAGTGGAAAATTGTTTATCTTGGCTCAAGGGTTTATAGGATTGCGTTTTGATTGTTTGTTTTCATTTAAGGCTGAGACAAGATGTTGTTGTTTCATTAGCTTAGGCTGATATTTCCCTGTTTGTGTGCAGCTCAAGTGTGGAATTTGTCGATAATCCATTAAAGTTGCTCACCGCTACAAATTACTGCTGCCATGGTTGCTACTGCTGCTACTTCGGCATTCCTTCCGGTTCCTTCCCTGGGTGACTCTGGTTCCAAGACATCTGGCAAGCATGGGGGCTTGACAAGTGGTGTTGATGTGCAAGGAGTTAAGACAAAGTCTTCTGGGCGTTTGCAGGTTAAGGCCAGTGCACAAGCACCAACGAAGGTAAACGGTACTAGAGTTGGTGTAATGGATGGCTTCAAGACTGATGATATTGCAACATCAGCTCCCCCTAGAACTTTTATCAATCAATTGCCTGATTGGAGCATGCTCCTTGCCGCCATCACAACTATTTTCTTGGCAGCAGAGAAACAATGGATGATGCTTGAATGGAAGACAAAGAGGCCTGACATGCTTACGGATCTGGACCCGTTTGGTTTAGGGAGAATTGTTCAGGATGGTTTGGTATTCCGTCAAAATTTTTCTATTAGATCATATGAAATAGGGGCCGATCGAACTGCTTCAGTAGAGACGCTGATGAATCATTTGCAGGTATTTTTGAACCTTGTCAATTATTATTTTTTGACATCATGCTTCATCTAATTTTAGTATCTTGGTTAGCATTTAAAATTTGAAGGTCTAAAATCACATGTGCTTTACAATTCGTGTTTTCCATTTGTTTGTGTCGATAGGCTAGTTCTTTTTATTGGAGTACAATACAATTTTTCTCTTGATGAATAGGAGCATTTATCAAAGAAGAATAATATCTTGAGCTCATTTTGCAGGAAACAGCACTTAATCATGTAAAGAATGCAGGCCTCTTGGGTGATGGATTTGGTTCAACACCAGAGATGGCCAAGCGGAACCTGATATGGGTGGTGGGAAAGATGCAAGTGCTGGTAGATCGATATCCTACTTGGTAAGGCGGTCTTTTGTGATGACTTCATCTTCTGTGAATGTATTGTTATTAGATGCTTTCTGTTGAGTTTGGTTGTCTTGTAAGCCCTTAAGAAATATGAAGAGCTGGCAATACGTTGACGTGCATCATTATGTTGAATAACATCAATTGATAATATTGGTAGAATATAGCTGCCAAACAATCTTGTCATTAGGGATCAAAAAACCTCTGTTTTGTCAAACAATTTCAGCATTCCAGTTACTAATTCCACTCTTCTAGATTCTCTTACCAACTATGGTCCTCAAGGTAACACTTGACATATATGAATAATCTTGACTAAACCAAAGTTGTTGTAGGTAGCCTTTGGGGATAAGTCACTTTGCAGTGCTGATCAGGCTATAAAGATCAGCCTATCATAGTGAGAATGGATGAAGTGGGGTGTTTTGAATCAAGAAAAGTCCTTGTCTTGTTGGTGTTGCAGTATCCAAATATAGTGACCAAACCAAAATGGGTTGTTTGGTAGGCTTTGGGGATAAGCCAGTTCGTGGAGGTGATCAGGGCTATAAAATTCAGCCTGTCAGAGTGAGAATGGATGAGCTGGTGGTTTTCAGTGGAGAGGTGGCGTTGCAACTAACTTTGAAATTCCGGTTAATCTTTCTTTTTCTCTTCTGTATTCATGCATTTTATCGGGAAGCCACAAACTTAGGTTGAAAAGGGTCCTTTGTTGTGTATGGTGCACCACAACTAATCTTCAATATTCTCCCTTGTATATGTTCATACTTTCTTAATGAAAGATGCTCAATTAGGTTAGTTGAAAAGAAAGTTTTATCATACGACCATTAAACCCACACTACTTCATTGAACCAAATGTTAGGCAACTAAGAAAGATCATTTTAAGAAGATGAGTTTTAGCTGAATTGTGAATATTAAGATGATACATGGTAAATTAGAAAAGATAAGAGTTCGTGATGAACAAATTTGTGAGACATTAAAAGTCACCCAAATAGCAAATAAAGTCACCCAAACAACAAATAAAATGAGAGAAATTCACCTACGATGGTATGGAGATGTACAACGTAGACCAATTAATGCACCCGTCATGAAGTGCGCGAGTGTATCTATATTAACGACTAGAAAGAAGGAAAGTGGAACACAGAAACCCACATGGATAATTGTAAAAGGAAAGACATAAATGTGTGGTGTGTGATGACCTTATTTTGGACCGAATTGAATAGCGGAATATGATTTGTGTAGCCAACCCAAACAATTAGGGATAAGGTTGAGTTGATTTGAGTAAAGATGCTTGATCAGTTGGATTACTTTGCCCTGAAGACAAAATGCATGTGAGGTGCATGTGCTTCTTCAAAACATAGTTGTCACCAAGGTGGTGTGGTAATTCTAGCAATGTTGTGTTATTATTTGTTCCTTATTTCTCTCCTTGTTCCATCCTCCCAACCTTTTACCCCTTCTCTAGATTTGCATATTTCTTGAATTTAGGTCATCAAGAATTGTGAGTGTGACCTGAAAGATGGGCATTAAAATATTAAGATGTCAATGTTGTGCACAGCGGAAGCAATTGCAAACAATTACAGAAAAATAGCAAGATGAATCAAAGAGGAGAGAGATTAGGGACAAAGGATTATTAAAATTTTATTATGGCCTGTACACGTTGTAGGGTTACAAATATATGTAGGGATACAATACCAAACCTTAAACTAACTTAAACAAGGAAACAAAAAATAGCTTGCCGCAGCGACGCGGTCGCTTCTCTTCTCCAGTGCGACCGCTCTCGAACTGATGCGGTTGCTTCTCCCAACGAGACACGATCGCTTCTTCTTCACAGAGTTCATTTGACCAAGACACTATTGCTTCCCGATGCGGTCGCTTTAGCTTTGCCTAAACCAGCCGCGACCGCTTCTCTGTGTTAAATCCAGAAGTTCGTACCGCGGGGACCGTAGCCCCCCGCACCCCCCTTTGAGCCATTCCATTCTCAACAGTCAAGTTATTGATTAGTGCTTGTACTTATTGGTGGTTTAGCTTTACGTTAATGCTGTTATATTTACGTCTCTTTGTATCTTAATCTGATAACTACTTGTCCTTGTAACTGCCATGGAGAACTCGTCACACTTTACCAATTAAAAAAAAGTTTTTGCTTTCCCATAGTATTCATAACTCTTACAAAAATGGAATGTTTTTGTTTCAACGCTCATCCATGGCAGCTGCCCTTTTTAACATTGCTTTGATGCGTAGGACCATGATAGTCTAGATTGTGAATTAAGTTTTCATCATCTTCTAAACTTGAAAAGCAAGTAAAAGTCTAGTTGTCCGTTGAAAACGGACTCCTTTGGCTATCTTGATCATCATCAATAAAACCTAAGCATATTTCTCTATTTAATTTGCAGGGGGGATGTTGTTCAAGTAGATACTTGGGTTTCTGCATCTGGGAAAAATGGCATGCGCCGTGACTGGCTTGTTAGTGATTACAAAACAGGCGACATCTTAACAAGAGCTTCAAGGTAGGTACTTATTTAGCTTGAGACTATATTCTTAAATTCTTGGTTCTGTAAATGACTTCTGTTCCTTTGTCCTTGGTCTGTTGTTTTTTGGTCAATTCTGTATATTTCACAAGGTTTGTACAAGGTGTATGTATGAATATGTATATGTTTTTGTGCGTATAGTGTTCTATTATTCACATACATATTTATATGTGTATATTTTTCTCCTGGCACATGCAGATGTGGGACTCACATTGCATCATTGTGCTTGTGTTAAACTTCTTTATTCATTATGCTTCAATCTAGAAGGGATTAATTTTCTCAAGGATATGAGTAGCCCTAGCTTGTGATAGGTTGAAAGAAGCTTGCTTTGTGCTATTTATTTGGAATGACTGACTATTGTCATTATGCTGGTGTTGGGGACAAACTTGCAGCTTATTTTTAATGATGAATAAGAAGACAAGGAGGGTATCCAGAATGCCAGACGAAGTCCGTGGGGAAATAGGGCATTATTTTGTGGATACACCTCCTATTGTGGATGAGGACTCAAGAAAACTACCAAAACTTGATGAGAGCACAGCAGATTATGTTCGTGATGGGTTAACTGTAAGTCAATGATTGTCTGTTTATGGTTTCCCGTTATACACTAGTAGATGTTCCATTATTCATGTTTCTTGGATGATTGTGTTCTTTAAACTTTTAGCCAAGATGGAGTGATTTGGATGTCAATCAGCATGTTAACAATGTGAAATACGTTGGCTGGATCCTTGAGGTAATGTCTTCTTGTCTTACTTTTGGTTCCTCTTACTCTGGAAACTCTTGATCATCTTTTCTTGTATGCATGTAAGGTTGAGTTTGGTACGTAAATCGGGCCAGAATGGAGATCGCTGATTCTGTTCCTGCATTTGGTAGGCTAAAGTAAATTGGACGTTCAGTCAGGATGCATAATAGCGATTCCTTTTGCGTGAGGGTGGGGAATGGCTTGCCAAAATGACTCATCGTGTTGGTTTTATGGACACAAATTTCACCTATTTTCCATTATTTCTTAAGTACCCATTCATATGCTAAACCACATTCCTTTTCACAGCTATTTCATTTCTCATAGTCTCTCCTCACTTTTATTCCATTCCAATCCTTGTTCCCGCCGTATCGAACACAAAATCATCACTACTGGTGGAAGGACACAGCTCCCAAGTACTAATCAAACATGCGCATTTACTGTTTTCATTCCAAATCCCAATCCTGACGGAGTTCCTTTCATTCAGATCACTCATTCACCAAACCAAACACAATGGGACTTGGGACTTGGGACATAGATCTTTAGTTAGTGATGTAATGCATATCAACAACCAACAAGGTCTGATGTGATGGAGCGACTGTAAGAATAGTTAGTTGTAACAAATCTTGCTTGACGATATTGGTCATGTGCTGGTTGATAGAAAATTGGCTATTATTTTTATCGATGCTCACATGCTCAATCATGTTAAGTGAACAAAAGACTTGGTAAGAAGTATGGTGATGTATGAAGTAGCGGTTTGTATGGGCATATTGAGATCCTTCCAAATGGAAATGGGTTTTTTTTGGTCAAGTAAGATACAATTTTCTGAAGGACTAAATGGCCTAACCAATCAAAACCCTGAACTTAATATGGAAACCTGAAATCCAAGATCATTAGCTTTAAGTAGTAGGTGACTGTCAATAGTTCCATGACTTTTGGATATGCTTGTTAATTGTTTATTTTATCACATAAAGCATTGATGTGATTTTTCCGGTGAAGTGGTTAATCTCTGATCTGACTAAAGTGAGTGCTATTTGTTGCAGAGTGCTCCGCAGCCAATGGTTGAGGGCTATGAGCTTGCTGGCATGACATTGGAGTATCGCAGGGAGTGTATGAGGGACAGCGTTCTGCAGTCCCTTACTAAAGTATTGAGCAATGGCATTGGCAATCTGGCTGATTCCGGCCATATTGAGTGCCAGCATCTGCTTCGACTCGAGGGTGGGGCAGAGATATTGAAGGGAAGGACCCTGTGGAGGCCAAAACATGCTAACAGAATTGACGGCTTGGGTCAGCTCCCAGCTGAATGCTCGTAAATTCAGCAGATTCCGTATGTGGTCAGTGGCAATAGTCAATGCTCCGTGATGGTTGTGGCAATGCCTTTGTAGAAAAAGAACCATCCTCTCTTGTGCTCTTGGGACTTTCATATCTTGCCCTTATAAATATAGTCCTCGTTCATGCTTCTTTTCTCGAGTCTTTTTATTTTTTATCTTTTATCTTTTTTTTTTTTCCTTTTTGGTTTTGAGAGAAATGGAGAATGTTGTAAGCCCATTGTAAGTAGCCCTGACTGTACTCTCTAGAGCTCTCTTTCACCCTTCCCCCTTCTTTCTTGTCCTAGCAACTCGTGCATTTCTCTTCATGTCGATTCTTTATTATTTATAATGAAATATGTTCTTGGCGTGGCTTTGTCGTTCAGGTCTTTGACTTTTTGAACTGTCTCGCATTCTCAAGTCTCTCTCAGCCTTTGGTAACTTGAGCTTCAATGTTTAATCAAGGCGCTTTGCAGTACAGTATCGCTCTCTAGTACTGAAAACTTCAATGTATGCTCAAAGCGCTTAATGGTGCACCGAATGATAACACGAAACACAATTTAATGCATCCAGTGATGTTTGCTTAGAGCAAACGATGTCATGCAACTATACTGAAGCTAGTTCTTGAATTTTTTTCTAAGTGCATGATCTCTAGTCTTGTGTGAAAATTCGGTCTTGAGATAATTCCACTCCCAGATAGACCTCTTACAGAAACAAATGAGATAACCTCGAGTGTGTCTTTGTTCTCAAACTGAGAGATCGACTGGAGGGTGTGCAGAACTGAACACTGAATTTGGACTTCGGCTGTATTCTATATCGACTGTCAGACAAACTGATTGTCAGATCTCGAAAAATGACTGATTTTACTGTCTCTACCATATGACCTTGTTCAACTTCTCCTATGAGTCTATGACCCTCTCGAGTTAAGATACATTTCGCGAATGTAAACACCATCATACCTAATTTGTGCACATGCACCTAATACGCACTGCCACCGCCTTTGCCATCATACCTAGATCAATGGCTCCTACTATGAATGCCCTGAGAGAGAGAGAGAGAGAGAGAGAGAGAGAGAGAGAGAGAGAGAGATTTGCTATGAACATGGAGTGATGCAGTGGCAAGTATGGGAGGTATGCATTATTAGGAAGCAATCATTAGACAAAGTATGCAAACCATAGCGTAGACAACATAAGTCAGTGAGCCAAATTCACATGCTAAAATGCATATGATACTAAGTAGTTGGGGCATAGGGTTTGTGATCATGTTCCAAAATTTTGGACTTCATTAATACTAATCAAATTAATTTTGGATTTATTTAAGTAGTTTAATAATAAGTATTGTCATGTGAGAGTGGAGCCACCTAAAAATAATTAATTCTATTATATATATATATTAGGATGATAGTATTTTTAAAAGATACTCAACGTAAATAATCTTTTTTAGAACTACGTAAAATAGAACGACTTCTTTTGAGGAAGGGATGAAGTAATGCACCTTGCCATAACTATTACTTCTTCCATTTCGAACAAATAATTCATTATTTTATTTTGAAATATTTTACTTAAATGGTTCACTTTCAAAAATTAAGGTATAAAAATATTATTTTATTACTAATAGCCCTATTGGCTTAATTTCTAGTTCCAATACTTACAAAATTTCATATTTAACACAAGGTTCTTGGTTGCCAACAAATGCCATAAAGACATTTGTTAACAATTTAAAAAATATGTATTTAATTTTCAAACATGAACTCTTTGGGTGTGGAACGACTCATCTTGTGTTATTTTTGGACTTGTTCTGATTTTGCATCTTTTGGTTTGAAATTGTATATGTGATGCCTAGGCTTGATCTCGAGCTCGACTTATGTCTCCAATATTTGTGAACATGCTCGATTTTGCTAGTTTTTGAATGAATACCAAACTTTGAAAATTATTTCCCCTCCCTTCTGTTTCACCCAAAGAGGCCATGGTTGAAAAATATAATTATTAATAGATATATAGTTGGTCATAATTATAAAAATGTTTGAGCGTAACTGTGAGAACCCCGTTTTGAACTTGCTCTCGCTATGTGAAAAACGAGTGAGTTTCAAAACATTTAAATGTGTGGAATACGTTTGGCCTCGTCGTTGACTCTAAAAATATATGTACATAGTCGTCATCTTTATTTTAATGTTAAACAGAGAAAAAAAAACCAGAAAATGTAGGTTCGGGGGCTAAGTTTCGAGTTAGGAATAGGTTAGACACCCAACTCGCCTTTTCGGTCCCACAATGTGTGCCAATATGCTGAATTTATTTTATACACTTTGGTCTAGAAAATATTTATACATGTACATGTAATGGAAGATATAAAGACTTATATTATATTCATATAAACATGAATGAAATAAAATAAAAATATCAGAGGATAACAACAACTATTTTACAAACCAGTTTACGAAATGAAATTATATCGACCATACAATTTATCTACATTATGTACAAATAAGCGTAGTTAGCTAAACGGGAAAATCTTATGACTATTTTACACCTAAAATATGAACGGGAAAGAGAATAAACTTTAATAATATGTACAGATAATATAATATTTACAGGCCCATGAATGTATAAACATCTACATTTTATTTACATACTTTGAATTAATAACTACGTGGACTGAACCTACCTTTTGAATCGTGAGTGTCTGAACCCGGTACATCTAGGTTTAGGCGATCTACGTGTGCTTGCCCTGTCTTTATGAGAAATGAAGTTTTTTTTGCTTTTGCTGTTGTTGTTGTAGTAGGCGGTATGTTGCACTCTGCCCAGAATAGGCAAAGACGATGGATATACGAGTGCTTTGGCAAGATTTTGGCAGAGTAACGTTGCTATTTGGTTTTTTGATTGACTTGTTGGGGCAAGGATGGAGGCTTGCTTAGAGCAACGAAGGCTCGTTTGGGCGAGGAGAAGAGGAGGCTCGCTTGCTCGAGCAAGGGAGAAGGCTGCAAGGGCAGGCAGACAAACAGGAGGCTATAGGGCAGACATGCAGGAGCGAGTAGGCAGGCCAAGGCTCACTTGCTTCGAGTGAGACTCTTCTTCGCAGCCTTCCAAGAAAGAGAGAGGAGAGGATGTTTTGGTGTGTGAAATGAAGGAGCCGGGCCTCTCCTTTTATAAACGGTGAAGGGAGCTTGGCAACCAGTGACGGAGGTGATCAGAGGACGTATGCAGTGATGAAGCAGTAAGTTGGCCAGAACAAACCAAGGCGCGACACATAGCAGAATTGCGCGTGGCACCCCGGCTTGTTCTCTTTTGAAAAATCTTTCAATTTCCCCCCTTCTGTCATCGGTTCATCTTCTTTCCTTTTTAATTTTTCTATGACACTTTGCCCCCTCCCCCCGAAACTTAACGGAAACTTAACATTCGTTAGTCCATTTAATTTATAAATTATATTTTTAGGATATCATAAATTTGGGGTACGAATTTGAGGTGTATGTAGTAACCAATATGTTAGTATTAAATGTATAGGGTAAGGTTGAAATGCTATGAAGATGATAAATATAATTTTTGAAAATTGACTCTTAAAATGAAACATCCAGAAAAGTATGATGAACCTTTTACTCGAAATTGAGGGAATGGATGATAAAAATTCAAACGATTGTAATAGAACAAGTATTAATGTCTTAGCAACATGAGAATTAAAGCAAATGTTTAAATAGATTAATATACACTCACATATATAATTGTATGAGGTTTAACAATTTAAAAATTTGACAAAAACTTAGGTAAGACGGTCTTACTGTTATTTTTTATAAGACAGATCCTCCTTATCCGACCTATCATGTGTTAGTGGGTTGAACTGTAAGAGAGTAAGACTATGTCTTACGAATTAAGATCCGTAAAACCGTCTCATAGGAGACTTACTCTAAAAAATCTAATTTTTCAGCATACAATAATGTAATACATGAAATCTAATTAAGTGTTTGTTTGGTGGAGCGTTTTGGTTAAAACGCTGGTAAAAAACGCAGCGTTTTCTCTTTAAAAGTGTTTCAATGCAGCGTTTTAAAAACGTGGAGCGTTTTAAAACGCTCCAATTTATAGCGTTTTAAAAATATGCTATGTTTTCAACTAGTCTGTTTATGAAAAATAGCGTTTTGAAATAGTTTTCCAAACGTGTTTACAAAAATAAAACTGCGTTTTGAAAACGCTGCACCAAACGAGCCCTAAACAAGCTTTCATGAATTATATTCTAGTTTTTAAGTTCGGTTCATTTCGCAAATTTAAAGAGTATTACTCCCTCCATCCTAAAACTATTGCCCTACCTTCATTTTTCGTCTGTTACAAAATAGTAATTATCTTGTTTAAAAATTTCATTTTTAGAATAATACATTTATCATTTTACCCTTATTTTATCTGACTTTAATTATGAGCCTCATATATATGAGTTTTAAATAAAACTACATATTATATTAATATTAATAATCAAGTCAATTACGGAATATTTTTTCTTAATATCAGATCTAACAACATTAATTCCAGAGGACAGAGGGGGTATTACATTCCTTTATTTCTTGATCAAATAAGTCTTCTACAAACGATCTCTAAAATTTCATGAACATTTCATGATTTCATCTGTCCCAAAATATATGATTTTTGGGGCTTTTTACACAGACAAATGAAACATATTGTAAAGACTAAACTGTCCCTATTAAAACATTAATGAGATATCTTGATATTCTTGTTCAACGAGCTAAACACGAGTTATTGAATCAATAAATATGAGTAAAATCGTAAAAAAAAGGGAAAAGTTCCTTAAAGTGTCATCTATTTTGAAACAAAAAAAAAAAAAAACTCTTCCAAAACGTCATATATTTTAGGATGAAAGAAGTATTATTTTTTGATGTTTGTAAATAATACTACAATGATTGCACTTGTATCGAGAAAAATATTACCCCCTTGGATTTCAAATTATTGTCCTTTCTTTTTTCGTCCGTTCTTAAATAATTATCTTTTTTCAAAACTTTCATTTTTAGGAAAATGCTTTTATCACTTTACTATTACTTTTTTCACCTAGTTTAATTAAGGCCATATACTCAAGGGTATTAAAATAAACCATACATTTCATCAATATTTATAATATAATCAATTACTCTCTCCGTCCTTAAATTATTGTATTTCTTTTATTTTTCGTCCGTCTCAAGATAATTGTCCAGTCTAAAACTTATCTTTTTAGAACATAAATTTTACCATTTTACCCTTATTTTTTCATTCTACTTTAATTATGAGCCACATATATATGAGCTTTAAACGAAACTGCATATTAAATCAATATGAATAATCAAGTCAATTGTTTTTTCTTAATACGTACGTTGAGTCAACTAAAACGATAATTTAGAAGTAGAGAGAATACTTTTTTTAAATGATATGTCATATATCTGATCAAAATGAACGATAATTTGAAAACAAAAAAGTTTAAAAAAGTAATATTGGATAACAATTAGGAGTATTATGGTAAACAAGTAACAACTAGCATCAATCAATCAGGAGAAATTATTCGAGTCTATGTCTAGGATACCCAACAAGAAAAGAAAAGAAAAAGAAATGGGCTCCTCCAAATTCATCATCATTATTATGTCTTCAATCTCAAGGAAAGCAAACAGCTATGATCTCATTTCCCTCCCCTTCATGTATGCTTCTCTCTAGTTTCCTTCCAGCCCATGTCCATTTTTGTTCCAGAGACTCCAGGTTCCTCTCTCTCTCTCTCTCTCTCACACACACACACACACACACACACACACACATTCATTCAATTTTTGGTTATCTGGCTACTGCATACTGAGGCTCAAATACTTCTTGCATTGTCAAATTTGAGTATGTATCTACTTGGGTAATTCAAATTTGAGTATGCATCTACTTGGGTAATTGTAAAAATTGTATCTTTGTATTCGATCTGGGTCATTTCAGGCATTCTTGATCTGGGTTTTTCTTGATTCGGTCTTTTTTTGGCTTCATTTTGTATTTAGATCCTTGATTGTTCCCACTTTTGTTTCTTCTCTGTGTTCCCGGATCTGTATTCTCTGTACACTTGTGTGTGTGACTGTGTGTGCGTACGTGTTCTTATTGATTACTTTGTTTGTTGGATCCTGATCTAGTTGTGCTTGTTTATAGCAGTTTGGGCAATTTTTTGGGTATTAGCTTTTCTTGATTATGTTCTTGTGGTTTTCAATTTTCGTTTTTTCATTCATGGAAGATGAGATCAGGGTCACATTTTCAGTTATAGATTGATGAGAGACAATAAAGGTTTGCCATTGTTAAACCTAATTAGAACTTTGTGATAGTGTATGTGTTGATGAGAGTATTTGCTAATCACCTTGTCATAGGAATAGAGAAAGGAACTTTAATTTCGAAACGGATTTCGAGCCATCTCCTTTTTTTGGTTCCTGGATCTGCTTTTTCTCGAGTACAGATAAAAACTGCGAGCTTGCCTTATATGTGCTCTTTTCATTCTTGATTGCATTTATGATTTTCGGTGGTTTAGGTTTCTTTCTCTTCTTGTTTAGATTTACCTTTTGTTCTGCTTAGTTTGAAACTTAATATAGATATAGGCAGCATGTATGATTGTTCTCCGCTCTATCGGAGGCTTTTCAGATATTGATTCTATTTTTCTTATTTGCTTAGGTTTGCAATTGGCTGCAAATTCAACAATCCCTACTATGCTTAAGCAGATTCTAGCGAAACTTCCTCGTAAATCATCAAAACCTAATACAGTAGATTCTGCTGGGAGTAGTTCCAGCAGCAATACAACTGAGGCTGCCAATGGCTTCCAATTCACCACTACCTGTAATGTCATTTCAAGTCGATTAAATGTTGTCAAACGGATGTCTTCCTCGATTTTCCCAGCAAGTATGACATCTGGAGTTGACATGGTTGAGCCTCACATACCGTTTAAAGATGTTCCAAATTCAGATAAGCAAAATCTTTTTGTCAGTAAATTGAACCTTTGCTGTTCGGTTTATGATTTCAATGACTCGGATAAGAATTCTGTTGAGAAAGATATTAAGCGCCAAGTACTAGTTGAAATTGTTGATTTTCTTGCTTCTGAATCTCCAAAGTTTAATGAATCATCCATTTCAGCTATGTGTAAAATGTGTGGAAACAATCTGTTTAGGGATTTTCCACCCAAGTATTCTTCTCACACAACTCGTGGGGAAACTGAAGATGAAGAACCGTTGTTTGATCCAGCTTGGTCACATTTACAACTTGTTTACGAGATACTCCTTCGATTTTTAAGTCATAACTCTCTCGATTCAAAAGTGGCCAAACAATATATCGATCATTCGTTTATATTGCGATTACTCAACCTATTTGATTCAGAGGATCCTCGAGAAAGAGATTGTTTAAAATCAATTCTACACAGGGTTTATGGGAAATTCATGGTCCACAGGCCATTTATCCGAATGGCTGTCAGCAACATCATCTTTCGTTTCGTTTTTGAAACCGAAAGACATAATGGGATTGCAGAGTTGTTGGAGATTTTTGGAAGTGTGATTAGTGGGTTTGCCCTACCTTTAAAGAAGGAGCATAAGATGTTTTTGTTAAGGGTTTTGATTCCTTTACACAAACCGAAATCAGTGGGGATTTATCATCACCAACTAACCTACTGTATTGTACAGTTTATAGAGAAAGAGCCTAAATTGGGGAGTGCTGTGATAAAAGGGCTGTTGAAGTACTGGCCAGTAACAAGCAGCCAGAAGGAATTGATGTTCTTGAGTGAATTGGAAGAGCTCTTGGAAATGATAAACATGGAAGAGTTTGAAAAAATTATGATCCCGTTGTTTCGACGCATAGCATGCTGTCTCAACAGCTCCCACTTCCAGGTGATAACTTGGTCTCTTATGCATACACTCATGAAACGTATGATTGCTCAAATGATTAACGTAATCGGGTAATCTTTTCAGGTGGCTGAACGAGCGCACTTCTTATGGAACAACGACCATATACTTTACCTTATCATGCACAACCGACAGGTGATTATGCCTCTTGTTTTCTCATCTTTAGAACGAAACACACGAAACCACTGGAACAGGGCAGTTCTCAACTTAACCCAAAACGTGATGAAGATGTTCTATGAAGTGGATGAAGAGCTGGTAGTTGCATGTCAAGGCAGGTTTGAGGAGGAAAACTCAAAGTCAGGTGCAGTAGCCGAGAGGCGGAGATTGACATGGGAGCGCCTAGAAAGCACTGCTAGGGTTCAACTTCAACCAATGGCTGGAAGTATGTCAGTGGGTCTGGAAGAAGCAGCTGCGACATGCATTGCTGCTTGCTAATTTCCCAAAAAAAAGAAAAAGAAAAAAAAAAGAGATATTGCGAAAGTGGTTCTTGAATATGTATGTAATTTGGATGGAACAGAGTGTTGTTGTATTTGTAATCTTGACGTTGATGAATGTCTGTGTTAAGTGCTGCTGCCTCAGCAATTTCTCCTTCTGGTTTTTTGTGAAGCGAGAGATCCCACTTGGTTCCGACTAGTTTATCGACGTGGCCGGAGGTGTTGTTATCATATCCACTGGTTGTTTATCTTGTACCCGTCGTCTATCGACGTGGCCGGAGGTGTTGTTATCATATCTACTGGTTGTTTATCTCGTGCCTGTCGTCGTTTGTTTCGTTTTTTGGTATCATTGTGTTATGATCTGAGACTGTTTGCTCCGTGGACATCAAAGATGTTCAGCCAGATTTAACTCTTGGAATGTTACATCTTCTGTCACTCTTTCTTTTTTCTCTTATTTTTCCTAGCTAATGTCACTTTCAAAATGGGGATTTTAAAAAAGGCAATGAAGCCTTTTGGAAACATCAATATTTAAGGGCTTTGTCCAAGGGTTAGGTTAACCACACACCATTATCTATTCTCTACATCTCAATTCTATCAACATCCCACCCAATAATCAAAATTTTCACTTTACTCTCTACACTCCACCTAAACTACCTATTTGTCCCTTAACCCCTTTAATCCTTCTTCCTTTCTCTATGCCTGTTTCTCCCTCATTCTCCTGTACTTGAAGTTACTTGAAGAAGAACGCTTTTTGAAGATGACATTGGTCTTCCGTTGTTGTTTGTGCATGGATTGAAGATTTATCATCGCAAACTTCCTAGCTTTCTTCTCGAGCTTTCCCATGCGGAGTTGCTGGTCGATGATGGAGGGTGGGGCGCACTGACGTCAGAAGGAGGGACGAAGAAGGGGGAAATAAATGGAGGCGGACAACTGATTAGAGGCGGTCGTCAGAAGAGAGAGAGGCATTGTGGAGATGGCGATGGAGTTGATGTTCGGTGATGGAGGGTGGGGCGCACTGACGTCGGAGTGGGGGACAAAGGAGAGAGGGAGATAAATGGAGGCGGATGAGAACGAGAAATTGAATTGATTCATGGGGTGAGAGAGCTTAGGGTTTTGTGATGCAAAAGTTCGAAAACTTCTCAATCCAGCTGTGCGGACATCGTTAATCACACAAGGGGAGGGACGTGCGACCCTGGTTTATTGCACAAATAAAGGGAAGTGCAGCCTTGGTTTATTGCACCAATGAAGGGATGTGCGACTGAGAGTTGCCGTACACACTCGAACATTTGCGGCCGAGGGTTTTCGTACCGTTCATGGGGCTATATTGTCATTTTACACTATGATATTTTTGTAGTTATTTTTGATGGGGCATAGAAAGTATATCGTAGTGTGTGGTTAGCTTGACCCTTTGTCCAAAACACTCGGTGCGTTTTATTAAGGGTGTAAGTGGTTCGGTTTAGTTTATGCTAAAACCACGAACCGAGCCGCATCGGTTCCAAAAATCTCAAATCAAACCGGATCGAACCCCACTTGGTTTGGTTCGATTTTGTAGTTTATATAAATTCTTCTTAATCAACTTAACCAACATTAAGAATAACAATAAAAATAAGATTTTAATTTGGAATTAACATCAATTAGAAAATAACCTATTAAAAATAAATTATCATAAAGAAAAAAAATACAAATTTCAAAATAAACACAAACAATAGAAGAAATGATAGTCCTCCAACAATCAAGATTTTATTTGGTTTAGTATGCATGCAAATATATATATATATATATATATATATATAAGGACTAAATCAAGAGGTTAGATTATGCATATCAGATGATACAAATGTTCAGAATAGTTAAAAAAATGTTATATAAATAGATTATATAATAAATAAATAAAAACATATAGGTTGGTTTAGTTTGGTTCGATACCAAAAACCGCAAACCGAACCGAGAGGTTTTCTAATTCTTGAAACTGAAACCGAACCGTCTTCGACCAAAACCGAACCAAACTGACTTGTTTGGTTTAGTTCGATTTGGTTTCGATTTACACTTCTAGTTTTATACTTAGAGCTTCGAAAAACAAATAATATTGGGCTGATATATCAAAAGCATTTATGAGAAAAAAAAGAAAGTGGTTGTTAGCCGGTACACTTTCTCAAACATTTATTCGTTCAACTTTCTCGTTCTTTTTTTCAATCGCAAAAGACCATTTTCGAAATAAATGTTCCTGTAATATCCAAATTCAAATAACGATGTAAATTTCTTCTCCTCCCCCTCCTTCTCCATAGTTGTTGAATTAGTTTGCCCGAAGACGCAAAAAGGAAAGAAAGTGGAGAGTTGGGTGGTGAAAAAGAATGATGGTTACTACTAGTTGTTTCTTCATCACCTGAAATTCTCATTCTTTTTATTTATTTATTCATATGATATGGCAAAAGTCTAGCTTGGATGCTGTTGTTGTTCTTCTTCATCATTGTGTTTGTGTGATTCAAAATAGATATACTTTTATGTTTTGTGTTGTTATGCATTTAAACTATTTGATAAAATGTCTGAATATTTTTTTTCGTTGTTTTACACCTTTTTGAATCCGGATGCATCAATTTTAAAGCACAATGCATTATTTGTGAATCATGATGCATCGATTTGGATTTTGGATGCATGAAAGATGCATATAACTTTGAATAATTTGTTGATTGTGTAGTGGAAAAAAAAGAGATAATTGCAAAAAAAACCCCGACCTATTTTGTGTTTTGCAAAATTAACCTCGTGTTTTGATTTTCGCCAAATTGAACCTCCACCTATTTTTTTTTTGCAATTCAAACCTTCCGTTAAAGTGGAGTTAATTTTTTTAACGTGATGATGAGTTGGCTGCCCAGTTGGCAGCTGACGTGGACACAACACCTTCCAACTGATATTTCCCGCGTTTTTTCATTGCAAATTAAACTCTGTACATTTGTTTGTATTGCAAAAATAACCTTGGTCAAACCGTAGTTTATTTCCCGTCGTTTTTTGATTGCAAAATAAACCCTGTACATTTGTTTGTATTGCAAAACCAACCTTGGTCAAACCGTAGTTTATTTCCCGCCATTTTGATTGCAAAATAAACCTTAAACATTTGTTTGTATTTGCAAGATGAACCTTGGTCAAATTACTTGTTAATTCCCGCCTTTTTTATTGCAAAGTAAACCTTGTATAATTTTTTTTTTGCAACATAAACCTTGCCAAAAATCAGATTTTGGCTATATATATACTCATTTCATCCTAAAAAAAATTCATCTCATCCTAAAGTGAAATGCTTGGACGGAGGGGTACTAACTTAAACACATAATCCCAGACAAGGACTTTTGAAAATTCATGTGACATGATATGTAAACACACGTATATGCATCTAATTGAAAATTGAAAAGTTTTAGAGAGAGAGGGGGGAAGAACCGGCGAGGTCGGCGAGGTGGAGGTTGAGGCGAGAGGTATTAAACGACAAATTGTTGGTGTGGCCGTCGGTTGATTTGAAGTAGCAATTGGAGTGAAATTTGGAAGAGTACCAGAGTCCGCAGCGGAGGTTGGCGACGAGAGGTAATTCCGGCCATAGGCATGCGATCTCCGAGACAAAAATTGAGTCCTCGTAAATCGGCGTAGGGCGTTGTAGAGCGAATTATCTCTACGCTTTATCGTTCTCGAAGCTCAGTATATGCTCATCCGCCTCGTCGCCATGGCTGCAGCTTGAGGTTTTTAGTTTTTAGGTTCTTACAGTTGATGACTTCAACTACGAGCTGGTTATAGATATTATGTGTACTTAGTTTGTTACTGTAAGACTTAAGCGGCGTCATCTTTGAGACCAACTATCGGTTCCGGCCCAAAGAATCTCGCAATGTAAAACGGGTGAAATTCATTGATTCAGGTAATGTAAAACCGGTACAAAGTGGAATATATATTATTATTTTTAATAATAATATAATTTTTGGATATTATAATTATATTTTTAAATTATTTAATGGTTATAATAATTTAAATTTTTTTATTGTTACTAATATTAAATATTTTTTTACCTAAATACTTTTTAAATCAACATAATTTTTTAACGTGAGATGCATATTCTCTATTGGTATTAATATTAAAAATATTTTATCTAAAAACTTTTAAAACTAACACCTAATTTGATAATAACAGGAGATAATTCCAAAAAAATTATACAAGGTTTACTTTGCAATAAAAAAGACGGGAATTAACAAGTAATTTGACCAAAGTTCATCTTGCAAATACAAACAAATGTTTAAGGTTTATTTTGCAATCAAAATGGCGGGAAATAAACTACGGTTTGACCAAGGTTGGTTTTGCGATACAAACAAATGTACATGGTTTATTTTGCAATCAAAAAACGGCGGGAAATAAACTACGGTTTGACCAAGGTTGTTTTTGCAATACAAACAAATGTACAGGGTTTAATTTGCAATGAAAAAACGCGGGAAATATCAGTTGGAAGGTGTTGTGTCCACGTCAGCAGCCAACTGGACAGCCAACTCATCATCACGTTAAAAAAATTAACTCCACTTTAACGGAAGGTTTGAATTGCAAAAAAAAAAAATAGGTGGAGGTTCAATTTGACGAAAATCAAAACACGAGGTTAATTTTGCAAAACACAAAATAGGTCAGGGTTTTTTTTGCAATTATCTCGGAAAAAAAGGTAGATGAATGTCTGTTTTCGTAATAATTTTGCATCGCGGTGCAAAATTGGATTATGCAATTAAAATTAATGCATCACGATACAAAATTTGATTAGATAATTAAAATTGATTCAATTTAAATTAATGCATCGCGTTGTAAAAATTGAGTGATCTGTAGCGCGTCTCTGGCTCATTAAGGGTATTGTAGTTTTTTTTTGCCCAAAATGTGTCTTTTTCCGGTTGAAAAAATAATACGGGAGGAGTAGTTATAAACTTGGGAAAGTGGACCACACGAATTTACCCCCAAAAAATTGTGTTTTAAAAAAGCTACACTGCAGCTAGTAATGTAATATACCCAAAATTTCTATAATAATATAAAATAATATTTATTAATATTAGTTAAATTTTCATTGTGAGCTTATTTACATTTTGAGCTTAATTAAAAATATTTTCGCCTAGTATACTTGAAAATTAAATGGGCTTAGTGTGTATCATCTTTAAAAAATTGCGGGCCGATCCTTTTTCACATTAATTTAAACGCTCTAGTCCCTTTTTTTTATTTTCAACCGAAAAAAGTCATTTTATTTTTCAGGAAATGACTACGATAC
This sequence comes from Codonopsis lanceolata, assembly GCA_013146195.2. NCBI lineage: Eukaryota > Viridiplantae > Streptophyta > Magnoliopsida > Asterales > Campanulaceae > Codonopsis > Codonopsis lanceolata. The sequence continues at coordinate 30,458,348 of CM028384.1, read as the reverse complement.
TCTTAATGAACGTTTAAGGGATGACTAGCCGCGTGAACCGCGGTTCAAAAGTCACTTTTGTGATCGAAATGACTACGTTACCCTTAATTAACGCTTAAGGGATGACTATTCGTGTGAAACGCGGTTCAAAAGTCATTTTTAGATCGAAATGACTACATTACCCTTAATTAACGCTTAACGGATGACTAGCTGATAGAATCGTGGTGTATAGTCTTATATACAGCGATACAAAACCTTATTTAATGCTTAAAGGATTTTATTATCTTTTTTGTAAATCGTCGTTTCATTTCTATTCATTCCCTTCGTCAATGGAAAAACCATTATGTTATTGGTTAAATTTCGACAAAATATGATTGTTTCTAAACTTAGTGAAAATTTTGTCATTGGTGATGTTATTCAATTGATAACATGTAAATATTCTAATATCGAATTTTCAAATTTATCTATGAAGTATTCTGTTGGATCTTACATGAATTGTTGTTTGACGAATGACGAGGATTGCGTAAACATGTTTTTTTGCCAAACTTTTGTCAAGTAGTATTATATCCATAGATGTTGTTGAAAATCAAAATGATTTTAGTTTTGGATTGAACATAGTAGGTTTACTTGGGGATTCTGTTTCTTGTAACGTTAGGGATTTAACAGATTGTCGTAGGGTCGATTCAATGAATTGTAATCGCGGTGTATCTACTGCAAATATGGATGTCTCAATATGTAATAACAATTCAACTTATTCGAATCTCGATTCATCTACATCTTATCAAAGAAATATTAATTCTTCATGTGTGGACAGTGATGATGAAAGTGTCTCATGTTATGATATATGTCCTAATCAATCTGAAAAATGACCTTTTAATTGCTGGTTGGGCATCACTTATTACTGGTGTTGGGTAAATTTTCAAAGGGGGGGGGTGTATGAATTTCGTTGTGAACTTATAAAATATTTCAAGATTGGTTTTTAATATATATTTTTTGAAGAACAATAATGAGAGGATTAGTGTTGTTTGCAAATAAATTAATGATGGTTGTAGTTGGTTTATGAAGGAAACTGTTTCAGCTGTTGATAAGTCAGTAAGAGTATACAAGTGTAACCTTGAACACAATTGTTATGTCAATACGATTGATTCAATGGATTATTCAAAAACGATGAGTTGTGGTATAATTTCAGACTTGATTCTTGAAAATGTTCGTGGTCGACCATCGTATTCTCTGAAAGATATAGTTGATCAGATGAGGACCCAGTATGATATTTTAGTATTATACAATAAGGCATGGATGAGCGTTGACAAGGCTCGGGGTAAGATTTTTTGTGGTTACGAAAATTCTTTTCAAAAGCTGCAATGGTATGTGAAAGCTTTGCATAATTGTAATCTGGGCAGCTGTGCATTTGTTGAATCAGACCCTATTACAAATCATTTCAATAATTTGTTTATTTCGTTTGGCGCATGCATAGATGGTTTTAAGTATTGTCGTCCAATATTGTTCATAGATGAAACTTTTATAAAATCTCGATTTAAGGGAACTCTTTTGTCTGCAACGGCCAAGGATGGAAATCAAGGTACTTAATTATTTAAGGAAACTCTTTTATAATTTAATTTGTTTGTGTGAACATTATTTACATATAATTTTTTTCTTTGCAGGTCTTGTTCTCTTTGCTTTTGCAGTTGTAAGTGCTGAAAATCGAGAAAATTGATGTTGGTTTAATGGAAGCAATGCCTGACATTTTTGGGAGTTCCAAAAATTTCTTTTGCTTGGTGCATCTTTATCGTAATTTGAAATACATTTGTTGTGGTAGACCATATTCAAAAAGATTTCGATCTAATTTTTGCAAAAGACTGAAGGATTGTGAGTATGTTCCGAATATTAGACTTTTCGACGAGAAATTTGAAATATTTAAAAGAGAAGGTGGACATATTGCTACTGAATTTTCGGTCAATCTTCCATTTTAAAATTGGGCTATTGCACATTGTCGGGAGAATATGTATGCTGAGATGACATCAAATGCTGTTAAATCGTTCAATAATTAGATTTTGGAGGCTCGTGGTCTTCCCATTACACACATGGTTGATTGCATAAGATCAAAAATTATAAAATAGTTTTTGAAGAGGCTTAGCAGTGGAACAAATTACTATGTTCAAAGATGGATCATAAGTGGAGTGAATATCTAAACATTGGTATCACATGACATGTGCGTAGTGTTCGTATATATATATATATATATATATATATATATATATATATATATATATATATATATATTGTTGATAATTTATTCCTCACGAGCTATTACATCAAGTGTTATGAGGGAAGCTTAATGCCTATTCCAACAACTGAAAGATACGAGGTTGGTAATTCTGTGGAAGGCGAGACCATTTTACCACATATTACCAAGAGATTAGCTGGACGTCCAAAGAAGAAAATGATCGCATCAAACGGCGAATAAAGAAGCAAAAGGAAAATAAAATGTGGTAGATGTAAAAAGCTTTGTAGTCATAACTTTAGGTCATGTAGAGAAGCAATCCAAGATTGAGTTATTTTTTTAATGTTACTGAAACATTATTTTTTAAAGGATTTGTGTTTTTTACATTTCAGTATCGCGATACATGGTTTGTTTTTTAATGTACCACGATGAAGAAATGCAGTCACCACGGTGCACAATATTGATAGCAGTTTTACTTATTTATTATTTTAGTATCGCGGTTCACAATAATATATATCGTGGTGCATGGTTTTTGTATTTAATATATTACTGTTAACTAACCAACTATCGCGATTCATTACTTTATATATCATGGTGCAAACGAATAACATAGCTAAACAAAATTATGTACCGTGATGCAAATATACACTACTAAATTCATCCAAGTATATTTCAATTAACCAATAAGCTAAAAATGACAATAATCACAACATTAAAATTACAAATCATGTAATAGCAACTGTGACATTATAGCACATTCATAACAATTGTGAAACTAAATGTTTTACAACTGTGAAATTACGATACATTCATAACAAATCCAATGTCTTGCTATTTTAAAGCATTATTGAATTTCTTCCCCATCCTAATCATCCACTCTACCATCCTAGCCATGTACTTTTGCACTGCGTAGCGTGTCAATTTCTCTAGGATTGGTTTCCTTTGCAACAAGTTTTCCATTAATAAGGACACTATTACTCCACAGTCATCTGTTTTAGAAGCTTGTTGCGGGGATGATGTGTATGTTTCGATTGGGCAAACAAAGTTGGATTGACTTAATCCCATGTATCTTTTAAATTCAAGGATTTGTACCAAGCCTCTTATTTTGTTTTCGACATAGGTTTCCTGTAAACAAAATTATTAATATGCAATTATGTCATCCATAATTGTTGCATTTTTAAGAAGTAAAAAGTTGTAGATTATTCACAAGTAATTTTGCTTTTTTAAGGTGTCAATCTTCTTCTTCTTCGTGTTTGTTTATTAATGAGTTGTACAAGATCCATTTGATATCCCTTTCATAAAAAACGAGTAAAGTCCAATGTAAATTTCCCCTTGTCCTAGCGTGTTAATTGGGAAAATTAACATGTTGTAGACACCCCAATTTCGTACCCATGGTATGTGACATGACATAAAATATCAAGACCTGTTAAAACATTAACAAATGTCAAGTTACATGGTCAAAAGTGCAAAAAGACAAAACAGGATGCGCAAAAGAATGAAATGCGGGGTCCAAAGCGTCAAAAATCGAAACTGTGAATAGTAGTGGCACCACCTACATGAAAAGTGGGCATGGCGCCCAAAAAGGGCTTCCTAGCGCCCAGAAATGACTTCCGGCTCCCGAGATCTTTCGCACCGTAATGTCCATTACATTCGTTGTACAACCGTTGATGCATAATGAAGGAATTTTAATTCCTTCGATGTCCCTGTTCAAGCCTATAAATAGAGGCTTTGGGGTCCGCCTTCAGCACACCATTTCATCGATAAAAATTCTCCGTGTCCTCGTTACGCTGAAGAAATAGAGAGCGAAGTGAGATAGTGAGCGATCACCTCAAAAGCCTCGAAACCCTGCCAAACCTCCTCCAAACACAAAACCAACCGGTAGAAGTGAGCCTTAGCCCCCCAGCTAGGTATCCACCCTATTTCCCCGGTCCAAAAATCGTGGAAAGAGCAGTTGCTCTGCCCGATTTAAAAGGCAAAATCAGTCAGAAATAAGCCCTTATTCTGCCCGATTTCCGCCTACCTCAAGCCAACAAACAACCAAACACAAACAGTTACTTTGTCCAAATCCCGAGGCCAAAAGTAACTTTCAGAAGCAGTCACTCTGCCCGAATCTTCACAACACACACAACAACAAAAAGACTCCCTCTCCCTGAAGGACAGAGCGAGCACACCCTAGGCCACCAGTAGGTAAGTTTTAAAGTTTTTATTTATAAAAAAGTGTTATTTTCAATCCGGTCTAATGTAAATTTATAAGCAGTTGTGCTGCCCGGATTTAGTTAGAAAATAGCACTAAAAAGAGCCGTTATGATGACCAAATATTTTCAAGTATATCTGTAATTATTTGTAAAAAGACAGTTGCAAGTCTGTAAATAATGTAAACACAATGGATGTATTTGTAGGCAGTTAATGCTTTATTTATCTGTTAAATAAATATAACAAAAATCATACTTTAGCCAAAAACTGTTTTGAGACCGAAAGGGCGAGTTGGGTGCCTAGCACCTTTCCAACTCGTAACTTAGCCTCCGGACCCGCTTTCATTATCTCTGGTTTTTCTTTTTTTTGGTTTTGCTTTATTTCTTCCTTAAAATAAAGATGGCGACTCTAAAACATTTTGGATCCAGTGGGGCCTCGCAACATCTTTCTTTGCACTTTTCCGTTTTCCCCTAAAAAAGGGAAAATGGGAATGGAAAGGTGATGTATTCCTATATCCCGGTATCCCCTAAACAAGGGATAACTTGATGTAGAAAACTCAAATCACCCATAGTGATCCGAAATAGGCCATAAGGCTATTTTCATAAAATCCATAGTGGGGGGCGCCGCAACATTCCTTCCTTGCACTTTCCCGCTCTCCCCTAAAAAAGGGAGAATGAGAATGGAAGGGTGATGCATTCCTATATCCTGGTATCCCCTAAAAAAGGGATAACTTGACATAGAAAACTCAAAGCTCCCATATTGGATCAAAAATCCACCAAAAGCAACCGAGGCGCATTCAAACGCGCTATTCTGACAGCACTCCTCTCGCACTTTTGATTTCGTCTTCCCCTAGAAAAGGGAGGGTGGAACGAGAGCAGTGGATGTCACCGCATCCGCACGTACGCGCACCCCTATCCAAGGGCACGCGGGGCGCAGACGCACGTTTCCCGGGAACCCACAGTGGTGACTCTGCTGGGGAGATCGTTTTTATTTTAAATAAAAATGGAGGGCTAGACTCAGTAACCAAAACTTTTTTTTCTTTTGTTTCTGGCTAAAGTATGCTTGTTATATTAATTTAAACACTTGAATATTGCATTCCTTTAACATCCGTGTCTATATTTGTGGATATGATCCTCAATCTTACAGCAGTTTCATTCCAGTTACTTTTACGAATATACTTGAAAATATTCTTATTTTTCAAAATAAAAATTGCAAATATATATATATATATATATATATATATATATATATATATATATATATATATATATGCAGTATTTTATGTGCAATAATTTCCGGGCAGCACAACAAAAAGGATCGGGGCTTTATTTTTAATATCACTTCATTTTCGGCCCTATTTATTATTTTATTCTGCTTTATTTTCATTTCCCAATATATATATATATATATATATGCATTCATTCTGTCATTTTATTTCGGGGATTAGGACCAATTTGTAATTAATAAGAATAGATAGATTCCCCACTTTTCTTTCTATTTCTTGATGGTATGATTATTTGCTCGCGCTCAAACTAAAAAGTTGAGAAAATCCATAAATAACAACAAGACAGGCCATAACTGTTTTATTTTCTATTTCTATATTTGAAAAAAAAGAAGATTTTATTGTTTTTTAGATACCGCACACACGCGCACATGCATATAAATATATTCCGAATTGCTGCCCTACACCATGGCCAGCCTACCCCCTGCATGAGCCAACGTTAGATTGCATATAGATTCTCAGGACACTTCAAAGACCGACCGGTTTTTGCATTTTAAATTGTGGGTCAGCCCCGGTCAAAAAAAATCTGCGCAAGTCAAAAAAAAAATGTGCACAAGTCAAAAAAAAATGCGCAAGTCAAGAAAAAAAATACACTGGGGCTGATTTATTATTTTCTAATGCCCGACCTAGACCATTTCGAATGGTGGATCCCGAAAAGAGTATAGGCCCTTCGCTCGATCATCCGATCTCGGGAGTCGAAGCGTGTGGAATACGTTGGTCCTATACTCTGGAAAAAGAATCCACTGTTCCAGGAAAATCCTGAGACTGTTAAGATTAAGCAGGTGCTTATCCGGTCAATTTTTAGTGATAATAATAAATAATAAAGTATACTAATAAAGGCACGCTGTACTCCAAGCCCAGAAAGTCTTCAACCAACCTTCTGATACCTCCATAACCCATTTTCCTCAGAAACCTGGCCCGAATTTGGAAAGGCAGAGACGATCGGCCGGTTGAGTACGGAAAAAAAGCCGAAATCGATCGGAGGGGTATCGAAACAGATCGAATAAGGGCATAAAGCAGAGTGCAGATCCGCAGGGTAAGGCAACGAAAGTGAAGCATCCGCCATGGTGATCTGGGGCTCCGGGTATGCTCCAACTCCAGCAATGCAGCAATGGCTAGACCAAAATTTGGGTGCAACGGCTGACTGTATAATGAGCCAAATGGCTAATCTGGTACAAAGCTTGAAATCCAGTGGTGAGGTAATCTCTTCTCCTGCAGTCCCACAAGAAGCATCAACCTCACATATGCCTCCAAACCCAAACACTCAGCTAAACACTAACCCACCAAACACTGCCATCACTCCAAATCCTAACCCTCCACCAACTCCCTACTACCCAAATGTCAACCCTTACCCATCCTATCCTTCATATCCTCCCCCGAGCGCCAATATTCCCCAGAGTCCAAGTGACCTCCCTTTTCCCATAATCAACCCACTCCAATATATCATCAATGCATGTTTTTTTGGTAATCTTTGTACATCGATGACAAAGATTCACTTGCAACAAATAACTGAAAAAATATATAGAAAGTAAGTTTGAATCTATAAGTTAATAATTTTGTATATAAGATATTTATGATTATATTTACCCAGCTATGTGGATGGAAAACAACTCCATATGTTTTTTTCTTTCCTTTTTGATTATGTGTTCCAAAATCATGCCCCAAACTTGTATGTTCTGTGAACATGAAGGAAAAAAAAATTCAGGCGGTAAATAGTACACCAAATTACACAATGGGTAGATATCATATTTGCGTAGAAATACTTATATTGGTTTCAATCATTTCATCATTTAATAATATCAATGTATATTTAACCTCAATAATTGGTGCTATTTCTCCTCACAAATACACTATTTAGCTGCAAAAGTTAACAATAAATAATGTTCATATAAACACAATGTTAATGTAGACACCCCAATTTTGTACCCCCTGGTATGTAACATGACATGCGATATTAAGACCTGTTCAAACTTAACAAATGTCAAGTTACAGGGTTTTAAAAATGCAAAAGACAAAGCAGGTTGCGTAAAACAATGAAATGCAGGGGCCAGAGTGTCAAAAAGGAGGTCAAAAAGGGCTCCAGGCGCCGCCAACATGCAAGGAGGGCGCGGCACCCAGATCCCATGGGGTCGGCGCCCAAGTCCCAAATAGTGCTTTACGATTTGAGAATTAGCACAAGCTCTCAAGTGCGCGATACAAGCTGATGAAGAACAAAGAAGAAATTTTAAAGACAGCGGTGTCCCTCCTCTCACCTATAAATAGAGGTGTCCGGCTTCAGTTTTAGGGGTTGAGAATTTTTCTCACTATTACGCTATGCGTTTATTTTACGCCGTAGAGAGAGCGATCGTGAGATAGTGAGAGTTCCCTCTTCTTATAAAGCCTTGAAACTCTGTCAAATCTCCTCCAAACACAAAACCAACCGGTCAAAGTGAGCCTTAGCCCCCCCAGCTAGGATTCCACCCTATTCCCCGGGTCCAAAAATCTCAAAAAGAGCAGTTGCTCTGTCCGAATCCAAAGGCCAAATCCGCCAGAAGCAAGCAGTTGCTCTGCTCGATTTCCGCCAGCAGCAAGCAAACAACATAAAAAATGCAAGCAGTTGCTCCGCCCATTTGACGATACCTAGAAACAACTTTCGGAAGCAGTTATTCTGGCCGAATCGCAGCAGCAGCAAAAAGACGGAAGGACAGAGCGAGCGCACCTCACGCTCTTAAAGGTAAACCTTTAAGGGCTTTTTTTAATTAAAAAAAATGTTATTTTCATCCGACCTAATGTAAAAAATATAAGCTGTTATGCTGCCTGAATTTATGTAAAAAATAGCATTAAAAAGAGTCATTATCATGGTCAAATATTTTTAAATGTATTTGTAATTACTGGAAGGAGACGGCTGTAAGTCTGTAAATAATGTAAATACAGATATATCTGTTTTCTTTTAATGCTTTATTTCATTTACTGGATAAATATAACAAAAAACATATTTTAGTCAAAAACTATTTTGAGACCGAAAGGGCGAGTTGGGTGCCTAACCCCTTCCCACCTCGTAACTTAGCATCCGAACCATTTTTACAAACTCTGGTTTATTTTTGGTTTTTTTTTTGTTTCTCCTTAAAATAAAGATGGCGACCCTGTTAAAATATTTTGGATCATAGTGAGGCCCGCAACATCCTTTTTTACACTTTTCCGTTTTCCCCTAAACAAGGGAGAATGAGAATGAAAGGATGATGCATTTCCTGCATCTTGTTTTCCCCTAAACAAGGAAGGATGAGATACGGGGAAACCCAAAGCACTCATAGCGATCCAAAATAAGCCTAAGGTCATGGTGAGGCTCGCAACATCCTTTTTTTGCATTTTCCCGTTTTCCCCTAAACAAGGGACGATGAGAATGAAAAGGGAAATGCATTTTCTGTGCATTGTCTTTCCCTAAACAAGGGAGGGTGAGATACAGAGAAACCCCATGCACTCATAATGACCTATGGTAATTTTCGAAAAGTCCATAGTGAGGCAGGGCGTGTTCCTATGCGCTCTCGCAACATCTTTTTTTGCACTTTTTTGTTTTCCCTTAAACAAGGGACGATGGAAATGAAAAGGGTGATGCATTTTCTGTGCCTTGTCTTGCCCTAAACAAGGGAGGGTGAGATACGGAGAAATCCAAAGCTCTCATAATGGACCAAAACCTCACTCAAGTGACCAAGGTGTATTCAACGCGCTTTTAGCAACATTCTTTCTGTACTTTTAATTTCGTCTTCTCCTAAACAAGGGAGGATGGAATGGAAAGAGTGATGCCTTTCCGCATGCCGCGTTCCCCTAAAAAAGGGAGCGCGGAGCGCGGGGCGCGGGAGGTGACCTTCCGGGGCACCCACAGTTAATAATGTGTTTTTTTGTAAATGCATGGAAGATTATTTGATGATGATTACCTGATTCCGTCATCGTTGTCGTGAATGTTCTTCAACATATTCATATATATTTTTTTCATCATAGAAATTGGTTTAAAATATTTTTTGAATCGAAGGGAGGATGTAGAGTCTTTGGTTGATGTAGTTTTCTCTTCTTCATTTAAGGGAGGATTTTTAGACTTCTTCCTTTCATATTTCTTCTCATCTTTTTTTTTTCCCGATGTCTTTGCAGTCTTTATCGAGATTTTTTCTCTTTCTGTCATTTCTTTTCTGGATTCTTCTCACCAATGAAGATGGATCGATAACAATTTTTGACTCTATTTTGTTTATGTCCACCAATTCTTCATCAGTTTCTTTCTTAGCTTCACCAGTTTCTTTCTCAGGTTCACCAGCTTTTTTTTCATCAGCTTCATTAGCTTCATTAGCTTCATTAGCTTCATTTGACAATTCTTGACAAATTGACTGAATAGAATTGTCAATTTCCATAGGTTCTAGAGGTTGTGCTGCATTTAACCTAAGCATTTCATTTTTGACCTCTATTTGCTTCACCTTTTTCTTAAGAGCCTCAAATTGAATTCTGTGTGTTCAAGAATTCTCATATTGAATTATGTGTTTTGTGTTAGAGCTTCTTGCAATTCATTTTGAATATGTTGTTCAAAAGTTGATGACGACTGTGTTTGATTTATTTGTAGCTCAGATTGAAGCCTTTGAATTTCTCTATCTTTTGCTTATGTTGAACTCCTGAGTTTTTCAACAAGGCTTCGCTTTTTACGAAGTTCATTTTTTAGTGATTCTAGCTCTTTATGTTTGGCTTCAATTGTTGACAATATGCTGGCCAATTCAGATTTCAGTGCATTGATTACTCTTTCTTTCACCTCCATTTCTTCTCTCATGGCTTTGCAACAACTGATTTCAAATTGATTATTTGAATCAACAACTAATTGAAGCAAATCTAAACCCTCAGTGCTTATTGAGGTAAAGTCAATTGGATTTTCAGTATTATCCTTTTTAGTATGATCCTCCCGACTTGCTCCTTCATACATTTTAGTTCTTCCTTTGATTGACTTTCATTGTTGTCATTTTCAATTTCAGTTTCGTCCTCTTTTGCAATGATGGTTTGGTCAAGCTCCCTATTTTTTGCTTCCATCAGATTTTCTTCATTGGACGATCTTTCACCCCAAACTACCTTCATTTCATTTCTAGTTTTTTTTTTTAATTGGAATTCCTGCTGTACAAAAATAATTAGATAGTATTGGAATTCCTGTTGGACAAAAAAATTGGAATTCTTGTTGTACAAAAATTATAATGTGCATCTATATATACTTACAGAGGTGGACATTATCGAAACAAAATTTGATTCTTTGAAAAAAAAAATAGTGACGAGAGATCCCATTTGACAAATCGAGGGATATAGCTTGTGTATAGCTGTTTCACAATATTTCTTTTCTCACACACCCAATAGTGCATGTGTAAATTGAACACAGTGATTACAAACAATTCAATATAGTTCTATTTAAATAAATTGCAAATTAATATGAAATGAATTTTATGTTACCGGTAGTAGGAGTACACATTTATCCAATGTGCCTTCCATTACTGCATCCAAGCTATCATATAAACTATCAACAATGTGTTTTGATCAATTGTATTTTGTGACAGTTTCCAAATCAGCAACAAGCCTTGCATATGCCCAGGGGATATACATTGTTTGTGTTGTAACAAATAATGTTGCAAGAACAAGAAGTGTTATCAAGCTTGCAACGCAGTTGATATCCACTTGCTCGTTACTTTGAATCAAATCAATTATCCTTGCGCATATGAGGGTTGGTTTCAGCCTAAAGTCCTTTGTCTTTGTGGACATCTTCTCTGAGAAGCTTTTTTATTTTTTTATGAAAGCAGACCTTTAAAACTTGAAAATATAAATGTTTATTTCCTTCACTCCATCTATTATTCCAAATGGGTAATGCTAGGGCCACTCTAATAGCACTTAATTTTGGGTACCAAATGATATGGTATCTTATGTGTCATATTGTTAACATAACTTTTTAACTTATAGTGGAGCTCATAAAATGCAAAATAAGATGACACATTGGAAACCACATCATTTGGTACACAAATTTGATTGCTTATTGAGTAGCTCTAGCATTACTCTATCCCAAATAGCATCTTTGCATCCTTGGAATATATCTCTTCTCTCCGGTCCCCAAATTGGAAGTACCTCTGTTCTGTAACATATTTGCTTACAATCATTTTTAGAAACAAGTTGTCAATGGTGCAATGTTTTCTCTTTAATTTGTCTCCAAGAGTGATAATGACATCTATTAAATGCCAGAATGAAGGTTTATTTATTTATTTATTTATTTCAGTGCATCAAAATGTGCTGCAGTGAACTTCAACTTTTTCAAATGTTGCTGCAGCATTGTGATACTACATCTGAATGTTAATCTTTGTGTACCTGCATAAGAACAAGATATAAATAACAGTTTCTCAGTCTGCTCTACATAAACCCTACCTAAGGAGATATATAGAAAATAATGTAAAAAATGTTATAAATTATATATCGCGATTTATTTTCAAAAAATAATGTAAAAATGTTCACCACGATACATAAATCTCTTTTATAAATTTTATATCACGATTTGGCGTATAAAAGAATAATATAATCGCAGTGTATCTTCGTAAAAACGCATATAATTCATACGCTTAATATCATTTTAATAACATGTAAAACCTAATTACTTTCGTAACCTAATTTGGTTAGAAAATTTATTACAAAAACAATATTATATATGCTAATTTTTTAATATTTCAATACAGTGCAACTATTTTATTTTAATTTTTCATATCCACCGCGATATAACAAAAATATGTAGGATTATTTTGGTGAACCATGGTACACCATTATTTAATAGAATAAAAAAAAAAGCTTACGCACTATATAAAACAATTATTTAATATTTATTCAATACTTTTCACTTAACTAGCTAATTGGCAACAAAAAAATACCCTAACCATATAAACATCCACAAGGACGATTTTTTTTGCAATTGTCAAACCCTAAAGTGATACAATACATGACAAAAAACATGAAAAGACATAATATCAGAAGTACTAAATCGAAACGAGGAGTTGAAAATAAAGAATAAGAAGTTTCAGGTACGTTTTTCATTTTGTACGGTGCCTTTTGTTTTGCTAACGATATCTAATTCAACTTGAATAGTTGGTCAAATGTTAAAAAAATTACATGTAAAAGCTTTTAAATAATCTGTACGTTTTTTTGATTCAAAGTAGATGCTTCACAATGCATATTTTATATTCGATGAAATGCCTGAGAAAAAATTTATTGATTTTAAATTGTATATGTAAACCATGCTTCAATTCTAAGTTGTCAATACCTATGTACTTGCTATACAGCTAAAAAGACAAACAAAAAAATTATATATAGATGCAGTTTTAAAATGTTGATTGAACAAATTGAGAGATTACAATTCACTGAAGAACATCTGACAGTACTGAAGAAGACACCATTCTGAAACATAATTGACAGAATTTGTAACCATGAAAATATAAAGGAGCTGACAAAGAAGAATGATAACATAATAAAAAATATTGTGAGTTGTTACATGAAAGGGAAAGTGTTTCAAATTCAGGAAGGTAGAGCTGAACATTACACCCACAAATGCGAAGGAAATATTTGGAATCAATGATGAAGATAAGGAAATTGATATTTCCTTTGCCGAATTTAAACGAACATAATTTGTAGAAAGATGCTTCCATGAGAGGTTATTAAAAGAATCACATAACATAAGATTGAGACCAAAGCTTATATTTGATCGGATGAAGGAAATGATAAACAGTGCACAACAGTAAGATATAAACTGCATTGCAGGTTTGACAACTTTGCTTGTCCTAGCAACTTTGCATGTTTCAACCAAAAATTCATATATACTGTGCGCGTACATAATTCTTGTATCTGATTTAGGCATGATGTCAAACTACAACTGGTCCAAACACCTAGTGGATGCTTTGGTTGAAAGTTTGGAAACAACAAATAGTGGCTATTGTCAAAGATGTGTGCTGCTACTGCCGGTAATTTTCAATAAGTTTGATATTGTTATTAAATTTATATGCATATTAACTGTTTAGTTTACAATGTGTACTGGCTATGTGAGAGAAACAAAATTCTGAAACCAATCCACAAAAATTACATCCCAAGTTTTGTGAAATGGGATATGTCTGAACTCAACAAGAAATGTAAAGAATCAAAATTTTCTTCGGTTGTGAATCTGGTAAATATATAATTTTTACTTCTATAGACATGCATCAAATTTCTCTCAATAAATTATTTATTTTTATATGACTTTACAGGCCTTTATGACTGAAACAAAAGCAAATGTTATAAAAAAGGGAGAAAAACAAAAATTGAAAAAGTGCAAGGTCACTCCTCTCTCTAAAAAGGTTCCAAAAAGCGAAGGCTTATCAGGATGCATGGATCTGGCCAAGGCTTATCAAGCATGGCCCTTACTCCTCTGTTAACAGACATCCATGTAATTGCCTAGCGGGCATGGCCCAACATTTTTGGCGACGGGTTAACTGGGCATGTACCTATCCGAAGGCTGACTACCGGCTCTGTTAATCGTATATTACCTAGGTGTTAATAACATACTAACATAAGAGCTATTGTCCGTATATTAGTATTTATTTTGTGGGCATGGCTCCCCTACTGATTGGCAGGTATCCGGGTAATTGCCTAGCTTGCATGGCCCATCATTTTGGTGAAGAGTTAACAGGGTATGACCTTGTCCGGAGGCTGGCTATCGGCTCTGTTGACCGTATATTACCTGGGTAGAAAGATATTCAACTAACGATGTTGTTTGGTCATTATAGGAACCCAAGGTAGTTAGCTGTTATCCTGTGGACGTGGCCCACATTCGCATGTCGCGAGTATCCAAGTGAGTGGATTGTGCGTGGCCTTGTCTTGCTCGCTGAGAGGATAAGACTTGTCCACTAATCCTTAGGTATAGTGAAAGGTTGGCCAGGCATGGCCCTACCTGCTCGGCTGGCGAGCAGGGTTTACCAAACAATTGTAATGAAAAAAAAAACTTACCTTTTTGTTGATAAAATGATAGTGGCCCCCAACATGGCTGAGGGTCTTGCCCATTTGTGCATCGTGCCATCCGAGTGGTTGTAAAGATATATGGGATTTTTTGTTTGGGGGCAGTGCTTGTGCCACAACCCGAGTTTCATATTACACTCGTTCCACTACCCGAGCTTCAGATTACATTCGAGCCAGAGCCCGAATTTCTCATTATCACTCCGAAGACCCTCACTACAGTGAGGCTTTTCAGATTCTTGAAGACCCTCATTATAGTGAGGTTGCTGGATTTCTCGAAGGCCCTCACCACGATGAGGCTTCTGGATTTCCTTCATACGCTTATGCTCCTCATTTGGGCATCCCACGACTGAGCTTCTCGCTTGAGCATATAGATTTCTGGAGGACTCTCACCATGGTGAGGCTGCTCGAATTCTTGAAGACCCTCACCACGGTGAGGTTGCTGAATTTCTCGAAGACCCTCACCACGATAAGGCTTATGGATTTCCTTTATGCGCTTACGCTCCACGTTTGGGCATCCCACGGCTAAGCTTCTCGCTTGAGCATATGGATTTCTGAAGGACTCTCACCATGGTGAGGCTACTCGGATTCTTGAAGACCTTCACGACGGTGAAGTTGCTGGATTTCTCGAAGACCCTCACCACGGTGAGGCTGCTGGATTTCTCGAAGACCCTCACCACGATAAGGCTTCTGGATTTCCTTCACGCGCTTACTCTCCCCGTTTGGGCATCCCACGGTTGAGCTTCTCGCTTGAGCATATGGATTTCTGGAGGACTCTTACCACGATAAAGCTGCTCGGATTCTTGAAGACCCTCACCATGTTGAGGTTACTGGATTTCTTGAAGACCCTTACTACGTTGAGGTACATTACCTTCCCGCTCGAGCATCTCGCGGTTGAGCTTTACATTATCCTCTCGCTCGAGAATCTCGCGGTTGAGTAGATTATCCTCCCGCTCGAGTATCTCACGGTCTAGTAGATTATCATGCCGCTCAAGTATCTTGCGGTCGAGTAAATTATCCTCCCGCTCGAGCATCTCGTGGTTGAGCTTTACATTATCCTCCCACTCAAGCATCTCGCGGTTGAGTAGATTATCCTCCCGCTCGAGTATCTCTTAGTTGAGGTTCACATTATCCTCCCGCTCGAGTGTCTCGCGGTTGAGTAGATAATCCTCCTGCTTGAGCATCTCGCGGTCGAGCTTTATTTTATCCTCTCACTCGAGTATCTCGCAGTTGAGTAGATGTCCTGCTTGTCAGAAAATTATACTCATTACCCTTAAGATAAATCCCAAGGAATAAGGTCTAAGGGGGCTACTGAAATGCCTATATTTAATCCACCTCAAAAGACGTTTGAACCTCGCTTATGCAATGG
This sequence comes from Codonopsis lanceolata, assembly GCA_013146195.2. Classification (NCBI taxonomy): domain Eukaryota; kingdom Viridiplantae; phylum Streptophyta; class Magnoliopsida; order Asterales; family Campanulaceae; genus Codonopsis; species Codonopsis lanceolata. The sequence goes on along the minus strand of CM028384.1, from coordinate 30,442,301 downwards.
GGATCTCTAATACACCTGACCCACTGTGTTATACATGTCTACTGAACGCTACGGGCCGGACACATGCATGACAAGTAAACTCGAACCCCTCAAGTATAAATAAACTCTACTAGCTTATAGTAAGGAGACTCTCTCTCTCTCTTTTACTAGTTTTCACTCTACACGCGGGGGCTACACGCCGTCTTGTTTTACACACTAGACTGATTATCGCACCGGAGGGTTTTGGGGGACATCCCCACCCATTCACGATACTTATTTTGCAGAGATTACTTGCCAGATATCCGACCGCAACGACAATGACCTCCGCCGGACGACGACTCCGAAGACCCCTATATGACATCACTTTCGGCACCCCGGTAAACTGATATTTTTGTCACATCATATAGTTTCTCCCATTTCTAATTTCAGTAATATAATTCTTCTATTGAAATAAATAAATTTGGGTCTCTGTTTAAAGATTTAGATAAGAAATCGAAAATTGTTTCGGGCAATTTGGTAAACTGAGGAAGAACTATGTTGTATGTATAGAATAAATAAATATAGTATAAAGTATGGATAGGTGTATTTGAAAAAGAGAAGCTGAATGCGGGTGGTGTCTGATTTGTTAAATGTATTTAGTTGAATTAATGACTTTTAAGTATTGTTATTTAGAAATATTGTGATTTAGTATTAGATATTAGTAACGTTGTCCAAAACTGTGGAACCGAGAATTGGTGCCAAATTTTGGGGCGTTACAAGTAAAGAAATCGTGGATATGAGTTATCGGGTTTCAAAGTACCACTTGAAATGAAGGGTTAATTTAAGTTCCTATTCGCCCTTTTATGGTCTTTTTTGTGTTTTGTGATTGTTTTTCGTGGTTTTCTGTTCTTTCTTACGGATCCCACGATTTTGTTTTTCTCTACCTCTCTTACTTCTTCATCAAATCATTACAAAATCCACAATCTGAAGAAAAAAATATTAAAAATAAAATAAAAATAAACTACCAATCCAAACAGAGCCCAAGTATTGCCATCATGCCATGTAAAGTTTTTTAGGTTCATTTTGATATTTTCTTTCCATACATAAAGACCTCATAATTACAATCCGAAACTCGTTAACCTATTTTACCAGACTTGACCAAATCCAAACCATTAAAAATTTTGGCCAAAAATGTTAACGAGTTGGATCAGGTTAAAGCAGGTTGAACCTATGATCCATTTTGACCGATAGTTTTACCCTATAAAGTTATGAAACTTGGAGAAACTGTAGGTTAAGACGGGGCACTCCGTTACGCGCTTTAACATGACCTGATTTAACTCGACTCATTTCCACCAGTTTGATAATCGGGTTCTAATGGATTTCGACCCGTTACCAATTCTAACCCATCCAATTGTCAGCCTCATGAAAGCATTTTCCCAAGTCCTAACACAAAGCACATATATTGTTCACGTACACCCCGCAATGCAGTTTGTCTATCCTGCTGGTTTGGCTGCAAACAGACCTGCAAATGTTAACGTTGTGTAGGACAATAGGACATGAATTCTGCTTTGCGCCGTAGCATTTTCAATTGGCCAATCGATAATCGTCTCCAGACGATTAGAGGGGATCCATAGCTTTATATTAAGCTGCAAATCCATTCTACAACAACAAGATGAAGATATCAGAGGGGAAAAGGCAAAATGAACATCTACACAGTTCTGCATTTTCCTTGTAAACATGATCACCTGAACTAAATTTCCAGGCTTTCATCTTAACAAAATCAAAGGGACTGTCATCCAAGGAAACCCATGCATCTCGCTCAAGGCCGATCAAACCCCAAACAATTAAGCATCTCGAAATAACATAACATGTTATTAAGGAAGAGATTCTGGAAATAGAGGGTAATTGTTTTGAGATGTATGTGAATGATACAAACATGATACACATAAATTGTGATATTGCTCCAAGCATAACCTTGAGCTAAATGATACGCTTACAAATGCCCGTTTCAAAACGTTACAGAAATGCATGTCAACAACGAGCTGCAATTAGTTTGTTTTAAACAATCACGTACACTAAAGAGTAAACTTCTGAGCGACGGTGTTTTGCAGGCATACCAATACTCTAGCTAATACTCACAAGATCATTTGGTTGAAAACATTGATGGGTTTCAGAAAATGTTTTTGCAGGCAATGGAAGTCAAAATTGCAGTCAACAATATTGATACGACGTTCACACCGTTGTTGTCAAGAATACTTAGACCCGAAATTTTCTTCACTGTAGGCCCCGGTTTTGAAACAATCTGCGGAAGTGTTAGCAATGGTCAAGCTCAGATTTGCAGGATAAGGAGGGAACTGTGTGTAATCCAATCTGGAAAATTTGATAAAGCAAAGTTAGTCAAACAACATTACCTTATTGCGAACGCTACAGAATCCACTAAACTGCAGCGTGGCTCCTAACAGTGAATCTATAAGGCTTCCACCTAATCCTGCCAGAGTAGAAAGAGGTATGACCAATAATTGCTTCAAGGCTACACTACTTGTGCATTTTGTTGAGAAAATTCCGGGCAGAATAAATGATAGTCCAATAATGCTTCCTGCTGCAGCAGCTGCGAGAAGACCTGTTCTTGTCACACCACCATTTGTGCCCCTCCGAACAGGCTGATAACAGATGAGGAAACAGAAAGAGATTTGCGTAGTATTTTTGTGGTCTAAAAAACCATTATCCAGAGCAAGAAAGACGCAAAAGAAAATGGAGAGTTAACAAACAGATGATAAGCTAATTAGGTCAGCGGAAAGGATTGATATAGAAACTAAAAGAGGCAGGATTAAACACATCAACAAGACAAATATTTTAACACCTCAGCATCAACAAGACAAATATTTGTTTTTAATTCCTTTTGAAGTATTAGTTTTTTTAATATTTGGAGTTTTAGTTTATTTTGTTTTTATTTAGACTATTTGATGGGCTTGTGGACTATTTATTTAATATTTGGAATTTTTTTTTGTCTTTTTAAAAAGCCTTATGAGCTAAAATTCCAAAATTTAAGCATCTATATTTTTTTCTTTACAGGCCAATTAGTTAAAAATCCAAAAATGAAGAAACAATTTTTTCTCTACAGGCCCAATTAGCTAACTCAGTTGGGCTTGACCACGGGCCCAAAAAACCCTAAACCGAAAAAACCAAAAACTAAACCGAGGTCTTCGGCTGCATTTGTCCCTAAACTGAATCTTTCGGTTCGGCTGCGGTTTTAGCCCAAAACCGAGCCAAGCCGCACCGTGCACACCCGAACATTTAAGTCATATGCTATCTATGACCAATCACAAGCCCTGTCCCGTGGGTTGGAATGAAATGTAGGAAAAAATCTTGGGATACCTAGCATCACTCTTTAGAGAAATGGAAGAGAATATTATATAATTCATAAAAAGAATACGCACCTTGAATGTTGTGATTAACCGTGGCTGCGCATCACTAAGTACCCCAAGCTCTGAAGACCAAGTGTCCCCATTACAGCAGCAGTAGTGACCAATAATGCCACCAATGAGAGATGTCAGTAGACTCGATTCTTTTGAGTCCAAACATGTATCCTGCCATCCTGACAACTTCCAAAAAATTATGACTAAAACTGTAGCAATTCCGCTATTGGAAAGAACTTGTATCCTGTATGGGGATATAGGGAGCAGTTCATTAGTAATTCATTCATATGTATCTAAACCAAGATATTACGTTAGAGATTGCCCTTGCTAATACAAGAGTATTTGGCTACAAGTAAATTGTCGAGGAGACTGATTTTGTATGCAGAACTAATAAAGTTTGGAAGGATGGGAACTATTTGAATCATAACTGGGACCTTCCAAGCAATCTCAGTGAGTTGGAGGATGTATGCATCCAATTTTAGACTTCAACTACTTATCTATTTGTAAATTGATCCACATTCCCACCACATTGTCTTCAATTAGGCCATCAAAGCAAATGCCAAAACAGATTGTATGAACTAAAAAACACACGTGGCTGCTAAATTGGAAAAGCTGAAGTTCAGGTGATATCGTCAAAATATTTAATGGAAGTATCCAAGTTCCTCAAGTTTATACAGAACCACAATATGGCCCATAGTGAAAAACTCGAAGATTGTCAACCTCTTTGCAGAGTTTATAGCATGATATTTTCACAATCAAAACCAAGTTTATACGACGAAACAAAAACGAATTGCAATACTTAATGGCTTCATGATTTCATGGGGGTGCTATTTTTCATTGAGAAAGCCAAGATGGGAATTGGAATCAACTGCATAAGAAAATGGAAATGGAAATCAAAATGTTGAAGCTTGAAAAACTAACACATTAAATAAGCCCTCAAATAATCAATCTTAATTCACCACACATTTTGCTTCGCTCAATTCAACACCGAAATATGCTCAACACAAACCAGAGGTAGCGTTCTAATCCTAATGCTAAAAACCGCTAATATACTCAAATAGTTTCCCTCAAATTCCTGTAATTTATATCGTATTTTGCATATTTGAAAGCTTAAGACTATTAGTTGCCCTGCCAACTAGACTCATCCAAGAATGTAATTACTTTATGTTAAAGCACTTCACAATGGGACCAAATCATAAAGGTCCATAAGCATTTTCCAGAATCAATAAGTATGTCTTTTTGTCTTATCATCATCAATCAACTAAAGTGGTTGGTGGATAAAAAATGAAATCAATTGTGGCAAAGTTTGCCGGCACAGAAATTCGTATAGTTTATTTGCGTGCCCAATTGATAAACCTATGGAACTGAAACTTAGCACATGAAATAGACACAGGAATTGGTTCTTTTGGTAAGAACAGAAACCCACATATTACAATCTATCTCTTCAGGTGAGGGTGGGAAGAGCAACATAAAAGTGAGAGTAAGTTATGGCATTAGGATATTGAAAGTCGGTGTACAAAAGGCTTACTTCCACACATGGTTGAGAGATATAGGTTTAGGTATAGGCACAAGTCATTATCCGTACTGTTTATTTCTCTCAAATAGTGAAATTGTTGGCTCTCTAGTCTCTACCAATGTTGGCAAAATTTTACAGACCAACGTAAACTTATATGTTCTCTTTTATTATTGTCTTGGCTATATTTATTACTCCCCTTGAACAAACCAGTGCTTCCCCGTCCCAAATTAAGTCCCCTATTCCAAAAAAAACGTACTAAATAATTATCCTGATTCTATTTTAGTAAGATTCCTGAAGCAAATTATCTATACTACCTTAATTGATCGCGAGGTGAAAAAAATAAGATAAACCCAATGATTTGACATCATTAAAGGATACATTGGGGATATTAAAAGAAAATTACGTATATTTAATTACTTTCTTAAAATTCTTGTAAAGTTTAGAACGAAGTGAGAATTACAAATGATCCACCATTTCTCCCAACACTTTATGCTGTAATGTTATCACAAGGATATAGTGAGTTTGAGCTAATTCGGGAAAAATCGGCTTGAGTCATAGAATCAAATCTAAGCAAACATTCATGGAAATAAACAGAGGGGGATAAGAAGTACCAATTGCGCTGACCTCCTTCTTTGAAATCTGCATCAACACTCCGCTTTCGATCCTCCCCTATTTTCGTAAGCTTGGAGGACGTGAAAAAGAAAACTAGCAACATTGCTCCAAATCTAAACAAATTCAATTCAACAACTCAGTAGGGTATAAGAATTGAGATTGAATTGAGATTGGTGTAACGTTACGAACCTGTAGTTAACGGCGATGTGAATGGACATAACGATGAAACCGGCGAATGCGCCGGAAAGGTCAAGGGATTTCCTTCTGTATGCTCTAATGGCGATCAAGGATGAAGTTAGCACAGCTACTATCAGTTTGACCGAATTACTATCCACCATTTTTGACGAATTTCTCCCGGTCGATGGATTCGGTACGGGGATTGTGCATAGGTTGAAGAAGAATGGTAGAAGACGAAAGGAACTGAATATGAATTAGTTGTTCCTCCTATCACTATCAGCGATAAATATTCTCACTTTTTCTCGTTCCTTTTCTCCAAAAATATAAAATAAAATTGTCTTATTTATTTATACCATAAAGTATTACTTATCAAAAAATTCACTCCCCTGGTCTTTAAATTATCGTACTCCTTTTTTTTTTCGTCCGTTTTAAAACAATTATTCAGTTTAAAACTTACTTTTTTAGAACATCACTTTTACTACTTTATCCTTACTTTTTCACCCTACTTTAATTATGAGTCATATACACATGAGTTTTAAAGGAAATTACACATTAAACTAATATAAATAATCAACTCAATTGTTTTTTCTTAAACTATGTGCCGAGTCAACTAGGACGATTATTTAGAGACGGAGGGAGTATATCTATCGTTCCAAGCAAATAGTTTCACTGTTTCATTTTGAGATAATTTTTTTATTTCCGGTAAAGACTCAACTATTTTATTTAGCAATATAGTTTGAACGATAGGATCATGGCCCGTTAGGTTGTAGCACTGACCCGATAGTCCTATAATTAATTATTACTTACTTATTATTTAATTGTCATTTAATTATGTCTTAAATAGTAAGAAAATTTGAAGTTTCATTATGATACGACGACTTGACAATTCGCTTTGTAGTTAGTATAGGTGAATATCCATCATATGCGTTTGGATTGTGCACCGACTTAAAGTGTTTGAAAGATTAAAAATGCTCAGGGCATTTTTTGTACAAAAACCATATAGACAAGACTTACATGTATTATTGTGACTCTTAAAGAAAAATACTCTAAAATGTAATGATTAGTGAGCATGTTATATGTGCACATTAATATGTTTCAAAAACTATTTACTAATTTATTTTTATTTCGTGTATGATGATAATAATAATAATAATAGAATGTGGTTGAAGAATAAGACGATGTTTATTGAATTTTTTCATGTTTTTAGTACCTTTTAACTAGTAGTACTTGAAGTTAATTTGTGTTTTTAATTTTATCACTTAAGTGATGTTGTTGACTCGTTATATGGTTTTTTTTTTATTGTGATATTGATCATTGTTCGTTGATTAGTTAAATTTGAAATTTAGATTTAAATATATTTGTTTTTAAGGCGTAGCCGCTTAGCAAACCATTTAAATCGAGACATGTAGGATCATGTCTGCAATTGTAGTGGTCCATTTAAACTAAATTGTTTAACCCGTGGCCCTATAGGGTTAGGGTTGGCCCAATTAACCTAACTAAAAATGTTATTTTCTTTAAAAACTTAACTTTCAACGGGAGACGTTTACCCAGGAACCGAGGGAATAATTGATATTACGAGATAGAGCTTATATTATTTATACAAATTTTAGTGTTGATTGTCATTAGATGACATGACTTGAAATGTTTATTAAAATATAAGGATATAAATAAATTCGATTGGATGGTACAAATGTGATGTGGCAAAATCACATCTTGGGCCGTCCGTACGATGTGTAGGATATCTGGGCTTAGAATCACCTTCCTTGAGTCTATTAAGAACACAAGAAAACCTGAGTGGAAGTGCAAGGCAGGGCCTCGCGAAACCCCTCCGGCGTGAGAGTAAGTCTCGTGTGTAAGCTTGAAAGCAAATTGACAAAGTGTCGAGGCTCAAGAAAGTGTGTGTACCTTGTTAATGATTATGAAGAGATATTTATAGGCCCTCATGGTGATTGAATCCGTCTAGGATTCAGTTTCCATAGTTACCCAATCAATCAAGGAGAGAATCCCTTGATTTTAGGCATGATAGGCGGCTGACCGCGTAGATGTAGGAGCAGATAAGGCAAGTAACCTGCTCAAGTATGGAAACCTTTGACTTGTCTTGGAGAGCAAGCCTCTGGTACTTCCTGTTTGTTATGTGCCCGGGCGAGTAGGGCTCTGTCCGGCTACTCCACGTATATTGTTTCTGAACTTGTTGTAGATCCCAAGGACGGCCCCTGGCCGGGCAGGCAGGGCCAATGCTCGGCCAGGTTTGGACGGGATGAATCTGGTTTCTTTACTATGTATGAATGTGGTGCCCGGGTATGGCCCCTGGTCGGACAGGCAAGGCCTATGCTCGGCCAGGTTTGGACGGGAGTTACACTGCTCGCTGTTCGATGCTTCTGTTATTTTACTCGCTAGGCCTGTGGGCCCCGCATTCATTGTACTCGTGATCGGCACGTGACGATGGCTCATGCCTTGCTCGTGACCGGGTTTGGGCTGTGCACATCAGTGGCCCCTAGCTCCTTGTCTGGCGAGCATTCATGCTTGGAGCGGGGAGCGTTTAGACTAGATACTCGCGCGAGCTTCAACACTTGTGAATTTTCAGAAGTCAATAACTGGGCTGAGTGTACTGGTGGAAGGTTCTGGAACTTTAGCTGGCGGACAGCTGGAGCGTGTTGAGGAAGCTTGTTGCTGGGGACGTACCGGGCGAGTGGATTTGAGGCACGTGAGCCGTCACAATTTTTGGTGACTTGATGGGGCACGGAGCACGAAGCGACGGATTAAATGCGTTGTGATGATGGGCCGCGAATTCCCAAGCGCTGTTTTGGGCTCCGCCCCCTTTTTTCCCCCCCAAAACCATTGAGAACCCGGCCTATAAAAGGCAAACCCCTCTCCCCTTTCTTTTCTTTACTGCTTTCGAGTTTCAGAGAGAATTCTAAGTTTCCTTGGTGAGTTCTTGCTGCTGCTGCCTTGTTCATTCCCAGATTCCGACGAATTCATTCACCTGTTTCTAGCATTCCTCATGTCTCGGTGTTTGCAGTCTTCACATCGGCTCAGATTTTCTTCCTTGATTGCTCAGTGAAGACGCATCATTCCAGAAATAACAGTAAGCTTTTGACCTTTCTTCAATTATGTTTTCGACTTTTTTGGTTTTTCTGGGTTTAGGGGTGGTTTTTGGCTTTCTCCCCTTCATCTTCACCCGTTTCTGTTAGGGTTTTAGAGGGTTAAACTGCCCTTAGGTAGAGATCGAAGAGTAGATCATGTGGTCTTGCTCGCTAGGCGGGCCTGGCCCCTTTAATTGGCCTAGACTTAGGGTTTTTCTTCCCTCTTTTCTTTGCTAGTTACTTGGGCAGAATTCTGATAGCCTTCTTCCTCGATCACTTTGTAGATGTCTGATATTTCCGAAAATGACTGCGAGGCCTTTAGCTACGGTGGGAAGAACGACTCCCTAAGCAGCGAGAAGTCCCCTTCCATTGGCAATGAGTGCGATGAGGGAGCCAGATCTGTGGTCGGGCCAATGGTCCAAAGGCGTGTTACTGCCCCAATAGTCGACTTAACTAATTCCTCCAGCGAGGAAGATTCCGGCGAGGAGAGTGTGACCGGAGGCTTTACTGTCAGGCAGGGCCTCGACCAGCAGGCAGCCAACGTTGATGCTACGGCCAGACAGGTGAGGGCCGAGCAAGGAGAAGTGTCCGGAGAGGCTTCTGATGCCGATGAGGCAGACGACATGCCACTTGCCCAGCGTTTTAAGAAAACGGGCCGTTCTCAGGTGGAAGCCACTCCTGAGGAAGAAGAAGATGACCGGGACAATGTTCCCCTTGCTGGCTGCTTCACCATGGTAGGAGGCTCCCAAGTGGAGGTCGCACTTAAGGAGGTTGTCGAGGAGGAGGAGGAGGAAGAACCCGAGTGGTACGTGAACGCAGACGAAAGCTGGTATGCTGCTCATTGGGCCACACTAGACACGGCAGACAAAGTGACCGCGTGGCTTACGTCCCTCGGTGTCGACCCTGCCTATTACCTGGCGAGCAAAATGGACGTGCCCGCGAATGTTAAGCTTTCTCGTGAGCAGGGAAACGAGCTTCTATTTTTTGCTGACTTTTTCCGAGTTGGACTACGCCTCCCGCTGGAACCCTTCCTGGTGGACTTCCTGCATGAGACCAAGGCCGTCCCTTGCGACCTGATGTTGAACACTGTCCGTGCTATCACGACCTTTACTGTAGCGAGCCTACTGCTAGGATTCGAGTCGTACATGTATTTACTCCGGAAGTTGTTCATCTTTGCCCCGAGCACAGGCGGGAGGATTGGAGTAAGGGCGAACTCCAACTTTTTGAGGCTGCTGTCCGAGGTCCCATGGAAGGTGGAGTCTTGGGACAGGAGGGTCCTGTTCATTGAATCCCGGGTCGGCTGGTCGTTCGTGCCCACGGAAACCAACGAAATCAAAATCCCAAAGGCTTCAAAGCAAGATTTCAGCTCGAGGGAGACTGCCCGGTTGGCCGCCTTGAAGACTGCAGTTGGGGTCATCGAGGAGAACGAGAAACGTGTTGGCCAGCAATTTCTACTTGATTGGAAAGAGCTGGTCTGTAATCCGCGCTACTTGTGTTTGGCCGGCGTGATGCGGGCAGAGGTCCCTAAGGTGGAGCCCCTCTTGATCCATGTGCCAGAGAGCCCCCATCCATATTGGGATGACTGCCACGGCAGAATATTCAAGCGAATGTCGCCGAGTGCCAGTGTGGCACGCTTTTATGAAGATCGGACTGCTAGCCATGAATACTTTTCTCTGCTTTTAGTCATCTCTTTTTCGAATTCTTTCTAATCTCGCTTTTGCTTTGTCTTGTCTCGGGAATGAAGAATTTGGCGGTGTTGAGGCAATGCAGGACCGGGCGACCAACTTGAAGGTCAACAAGCCTGTGGACTTGCCTAAGGTGCCGTTTTTCCACCAGCGAAGAAAACACCGGGCTTGGGCAGGGCCACAAGTCAAGTCAAGAATGTTGATTCTTATGTTAAATTTATATCTGATCAGTACATTACATTACTTTTATACATCGCTGGCTAATCGAATTTGCGTGATCGATTAGCGTGGCAACCGTGTATAGAACTTTGCCTTGTATAGTTTTTATAGGACTTTTTTCAGAACATCTAAGACCACTGCTTCACTTAGAAGACCTACTCAAAGCTTAAGATCGGTAGACCTCGTGTCCACCGATCTGCTTCTACGTGTCCGCTCGGATCAAAGCTAGCCGGATTAATTCAAACTTATTCCCATATGATATTTGAATTAATTCAAGTCTTTTCTGACATGTCAAGCCGAAGCAACTTTCAAAAGCAGTGAATACTTTTAGCCCCGAGCGATAAAGCAGAAAGCAAGCCCCTACTTTTCGCTTCATCTCGATCTCGACACCAAATCGCCCACTTTTTGAAGATCTCGAAATGATTATCTGCTCTAGTTATCGTGAAGACGAAATTCCTCGATCGACCCCATGCATTTAATGCATTTATGAAAAGAGAAGTCTTCATCTTCTCCAACGGATCTTTTGAAGTGCACTCGCTTTAAATACGCCATTGAAGATTTGGAACACGAGACAACCGTATGTAATCAATCGAACACTTAAAGAATTGCTCAATCTACGTAACTCCAAGTCCTTCACTGGTGCATTCAATAGATCCTCAACAGATCTAGAAGTCCTCCTCACAACAACAAGAAGGCGCTTCTTCAACATTTATTGTTTTATTCTTCTTGTTGTTTACTTCCATTAACTATATTGCATCTAATTAAATATCTTGTATTTACTGAGATATTTAATTCCCTAGACCCAAACACAAGTCAATATTTTGTACACGATCCATTAGGGATATTCTTTGTAATTGATCTAAGTGGAAAACATAGTGCACAATTTAAATCCAAGGTTTGGTGCCTGGTGGACGGTGAGCACTCATTATAGTGTGAACCATCCCAAAATACTTGTGTTATTTCCTTCGTCTGCTTAATTATTAAACCGCTCGCTTTCATTGTTTACTTCATCCATTTCAGCGAGGTAACTTAAGTAATGTGTAAAAAGGTCTACTCGGTGGTCCTTATCAGCATTGAACAATTTTCTTGAAGGTCTTCCGCTACTTGATTCTTTTCATAGATTGCAAGTAACTTTCAAGGAACATAATTTGCAAAATATGGATGGTAGAACACTCACCAACAACCTTTCAGGAAGATTGGTGAAAGCTCATCTAAGGAAGAGCTTGTGTGTTATAACTGTAGGAAACCTGGTCATTTTGCCTCAAAATGTCCTAAGCCAAAATTTGAAGCATACCGAAAACCCTCTTATAGAAAATTTCAAAAACAAAAGGGTATGTTGGCTGAAGACATAGAAGATAAACAAAGGTTGCTACATGGTTTGAAACCGATTCTAAGAGGAGGAAGAGGATTGTGAGCAAGCTAACATATGCTTAATAGCTCATGATTCATGTCCTACCTATGACTCGAAAAGAAGTTGTAGTTTCATCAAGTCCTTTGGACAAAAATGAAACCAAGAAGGATAGCTTCAAGAAGGAAGAACTTCTCAAGGATAATCGTGGATATGCTTGAAGAATTTAATTCCTTTAGAGTAGCCTACGTTAAACCGCCAAGAACCGTGAGAAACTCATACGCTGAGAAATCTTTGATGGCAAATGAGATTCAAACCCTCAATAGCTGTCAACAAGATAATATCAAACTGATGGAAGAAAACAAATTTCTTCATGACAAAATTGATTGTCTGACTGAGCACATCAAAGGACTAGACCGAGAGAAAATTGCCTTGCAAAAGACAATTGACTCCTGGAATAGTTCCAAGAATGCATTTGAAGAAATCCTTACAAGCCAAAAATCTAGCAATGATAAAACAGGCATAGGATATTCAGATGTATCTCTTCCGACAATCTCTTCTCACAAAGAGAAAGGAGAATCCTCCGAACTCAAGCGCTAATGATATATCTTTCTAAACGTACATTTGGAAATACAGGAAGCAAGGCCTTGTTACTCAAGTGTTCCTTATGTTTACCCTAAAATTCACAAAGGAAAAGCCAAAATGACGACTCAAATGAAAATTCGAAGGTAATCTAGAGAAAGTGAAGTCTATAAGAACGACTATGCCAAGGCAAAGTCGGCCGACGGTAGACTGCTAAACCTCTACCCAGAACCATCAAGTTTGTTCATGAAACAGCAAAGATGCTTTACTGTTGAAGGTAAACTTAAAGGTATTCTACCAAATCCTCCTCGAAAAGGTTCTCAACAGATGAGCTAAAGCTAAGTCCGTGGTAACCTACCTAGGAAGAGTCTGGAAGAAACCAATTAAGTCTACCGTTAACAAAAGGTCGAACCAAAATGAATGTCAAGAAAAGGAATGATCATAAGCACTCTTCACCAAGACGCTAACAGCTTCTCTATGGTCTTTTCATTTATGTCATTCTTGTCATTGCTTAGGCCATCGGCACCGAATGCCCGCTAAGGTTCATTCCAAGATCCGGAGACCTAGTTCTCTCAAGGTCAAGGTGTATGGGTTGCAAAAAGGTTGCTAATCCTTAGGACCCATATAAAGGGTACCTTGTTTTGCTTTAACTCTTGTACAGAATGCTTCATGGCTATAGAATCGTAAAACAAAGACATCTCGGTACCTAGGGTCGGTGGTACATTGAGGCACATGATGGTAATGTAAGTCTTCTTACGTATATAGTCAAGCAAAAGGACCCACAATTATTTTCTGAGACAATGCAAGAGGAAAGACAATTGATATGGCTCATTACTCATTAGAGGAAGTCTCTCCATCAACAAAGTTTCTCTAGTAAGTGGTTTAAAGCACAATCTTCCGAGCATATCACAATTTCGACAAAGGACTTCTATGCCAATTCAACTCCAACCAAGTGCCTCATCAAAGACAAAGTGAATCGTGCTCTACAATACTTGACCGGCAATAGACAAGGAAACGCCTATGTCGTGGACTTAAATCTTCTAGGGAGATTCTCAACCTCGTGTCTAGTAGCCAACAATGTTCGTGACAACACTGGCTATGGCACAAGCGTCTCGCCTCACCTCAACTTCAAACACCTCTCCAAGCTCTCCAAAAATGGGCTTGTCAAAGGTCTACCTACGGTGTCTGTCCGCCGATCATGACGGAAGTTGTAAAGCTTGTCAACTAGGAAAACTTTCCAAGTCTTCCTTCAAAAGAAAGTCTGCTTTTATCAACAAACGTACCTCTTCAACTTCTGCATATGGATCTCTTTGGACCTATTACAACAACCAAGATTTCGGAGACAAGTACACACTTGTAGTAGTCGATGACTACTCTAGATTCACTTGATTGAAACTATGACATCTAAAGATGAAACGTATGATCTAGTCATGCACTTTTTAGAAGACTTCAAACTCAAAAGCTTGAAGACATTTGTGACATAAGATCGGTTTCATAACGACACCGAATTCAAAAACAATGGTGTAGAAAAGTACTGCGATGACCATGGGATCGGCCACAACTTCTCTCGCCGTACTCATTCTCAACAAAATGGTGTAGCCGAATCGGAAGAACGTAACACCGATTGAAGCGCTAGAACAATGCTTTGTGAAGCTAAACTTCCAAGTATTTCTCAAGCGTATCCAATAACACCGCTTGCTTTTACCCAAAATAGATCCCCGGTAAACAAGTTTCATAATAAAACTCCATATGAAATATGGAGAGGAAGATCCCCAAACATTGATTTCTTAAAATCTTCGGCTACGTAAATGTTTTATTCTTTACAATGGAAAAGAGTATAGAGGAAAATTTGATGCAAAATCGACATTAAGGAATTTTTCTGTTTGTTAACTTAAAAATCTTAGAATCTCGTGCATGTTTCTTTTGATGAATATGACTTGTTAGAGCCTAGAATGGTCTCGAACGTTGCTAATGATTTTGATAATGATGAGACGGTAAAATCTGACAAAGATCTACTTCCAATCTTATCGCTTGAAAACGGCAACGCAGATCCCTCCAATATCGGTAACCCTTCACCGCAGAAGAGACCTCTACCGATACCGATAACAACTCATCCGTTGACCACGAACCCATCTCTTCATTTTACCCCAAGCACCTTTACAGATCTCTCATCCTTCTTGTTCACCGAAAATGAAAGTTTTGAAGACTCTATTTCTTCTGAACTGGATTTTTGGTGAATCTCCTTCTCAACCAACTCCAGAATTCTTAAGGGAAGAATCCACCAAGTGATCTTCCTCCAATCATTATTGAAGCAAGAGATCATCCCATTTCTCAAATCATTGGTGATCTCAATACAGAGTTCGTGACGAGAAATAAGATTCGAGAAGAAACGTTGTTTGCTTATGCATTTGTATCGAACTCGAACCAAAGAAGATTGATGAAGCTATCGAAGATCATAACTGATTGAAGCTATGTAAGAAGAGCGAATCGCTTTGAAAGATGTAAGTGTGGAGTTTAGTTCAAAGACCGATCGTCCATCATCGGTCAACTATCGGCACCAAGTGGGTATTCGAAATAAAAGAGATGAAGATGGAAATGTCACCGTAAACAAAGCTAGATTGGTTGCTCAGGGCTACCAGTGAAGAAGGAATTGACTTTGATGAAACATTTGCTCCTCGTTGCTAGACTAGAAGCAATCGAGAATCTTTTCTAGCTTATGCCTCGCTCATGGACTTCAAAGTGTATCGATGGATGTTAAGAGTGCCTTTCGAATGGTGATCTTCAAGAAACTCAGATACGTGAACAACCTCCGTGATTTGTCAACTCGGACAAACTATCACGCCTACCGACTCAAGAAAGCTCTCACGAGAAGCAAGCTCCTAGAGCTTGGTATGAAACTCTATCCAAGTTCTTAATTGAACAAGGATTCGTGAGAGGAAGAATCGACACTACTTTATTCATCCTCAACCTGCACAAAGGCCATTCTCTCTCTCGGTACAAATCTATGTGGGCGACATCATCTTTGGATCAACTAACATTGCAAAGCCCGGTAAAAGATTCGAGAAGTCGATGCAAAGCAAGTTCGAGATGAGCATGATGGGCAGAACTTACCTATTTTCTAGATCGCTGCATAGATACAACAGGACTTTTAAGAGAATCTTCATCACCAAACCAAATATGCAAAGGAACTAATCAAGAAGTTTGGTCTTGATTCAACAAAGGATTTGAAACTCCAATGTCTACCGACCGCCATCTTGACAAAGATGAAAAGGGAAAGCAAGAGAACATGACCAAGTATCGAGGAATCATAGATTCACTTCTTTACCTTATCGCTAGAGATTCGACATTATGTTTGCCGCTTGTGTTTGTGCTAGATTTCGTGCGTATCCAAAGGAGTCACATTTGCTTGTCAGCCAAACGTATCATCGATATGTTTCAAAAACAACAAATCTAGGCATCTCGGTATTCAAAATCCAACAACTTCAATCTAGTTGGATACTGATGCATTATGGCACCGCAAAGTGCTAAGAAGCACCAATGGGACTTGTCAATTTCGAAACAGCCTCATGGTCTTGCAAGAAACAAGGATCAAGTGGCAAACTCAACCACGTAAGTTATACATTATCATTGCAAGCAAATGTTGCTCTCAACCGCTATGGATGAAGCAACAATTGGTGGACTACAACATCAAGACCGAAAATCGCCTCAATCATGTGT
This sequence comes from Codonopsis lanceolata, assembly GCA_013146195.2. Taxonomy (NCBI): domain Eukaryota; kingdom Viridiplantae; phylum Streptophyta; class Magnoliopsida; order Asterales; family Campanulaceae; genus Codonopsis; species Codonopsis lanceolata. The sequence continues at coordinate 30,425,988 of CM028384.1, read as the reverse complement.
GACAACACATCGCCTATCTCGCCTAAAACCAAAGTGATGCATTCAAAGACAAAGCACATTGATATTCGCTATCATTTCTCAAAGATCATGTGAAAAAGGTAACATCACCGAATATGTTCCAACCGAGCATCAATTGGCGCATTCTCACAAAACCACCGGATGCCACCAGTTTGCTTATTTAAGGAGAAATCTTGGTATGATTGATCCTACCGCTTAATTTCAATATTTTGTTAATGTTTCCTTCATACCAGAGACCCAAGATAGACTAATCTAAGACGAAGTTCTTCACCTGAAGACCTAAAGGTTAGTACTCTTACTTAGTCTATTTTCGCTAAAGAGGTTTCTAAAGCAATAAAAGGGTCAAGGACAAAAATTGGTACTTAAGAAAATATCTTAAGTTCCCCGTTTCAAAACTCGATATTTTCTCGCCTTTAAATAGTCCTCGAACCGTCATTTCCAAACTTTACGAAACCCTTTGACCGTAAACTTTTCTCTCTCTCTCTCTCTCCGCATAACTACTTTCTCGCAAATTCACGCTTCTTCTTCTTGTTTCTTCTTCTCATCTTCAACAATGGTACGTTTTCTCACTCTACTCTCGAATTTTCTATGTATCGCTCTCAGATTTCAGATAAACTTAAAATTCTTTGGAATTCTAACCGTCATTTTCGAGTTCATACAAGAATTCGCCATTGTTGTTGTTATAATCCCGAATTCTAACAATGCTTTTTGCTTATTCATTGTTTATTCTTATGAAAACTTCATATGTTTTTCTAGTGTGGATCTCTAAACATTCTAGGGTTTCAAGTTTTGGGTTGAAAATTTCGAATTATTTTGAAAATCTTGAAATTCCTACTTGTTTAGATGTCTGATGAAAAGCCCTAACTTGTATTTTGTTTTTCTTCGTGCAAGAACCTCAAAATCCAAGCGTGATGATGGAAGGCTGACCCTAAAAAGTCATTCCTCCCAGCTTCAAACATAAATCTTCCAGATATCCAACCTATCTCGCCACGACATCATTGCCGCTGGACCCCAAGCTATACATTCTCGCATGTGCATTGACCTTCACAATCAATTCTATAGCCGCCGGTGTAAAGCTTGCGGATATGGACGCCTCGATTCTCGCCTCTTCTCGCCTCAACGACAAACTTACGATCTTCCCCGGCGTAAGAATTTTATCGAATGGAGCTCATGAACTGCATCGCTTCGTGGATGGATTCGAGGCCGCCCCATCTCCGCCACCGCCAAATCTATTTCCACCATAATTGGCGTGCATTACTTGAGGAGCTATTTCAGAACCACTGGCCGAGGCTTTACATGCCCGAAGCCATGAGGGGAGTAGATGCCTCCGAGAGCCTCGGGAAATGTTCAAACTTGTTCCCTCTCGACGCTTCATCGCACTACCACCTTCTAGAAGGGGCTTCTATTCAAGAGTGGAGCACATGACATGTTTATCGCCAAATAGATCAACCGACAAGTGCTATATTTCTACAATTGCCTCAACTGCTCATCATCTTCGACGAGCTAGCAGCAAAGAAAGCAAAGAAGCAACCCCACTTGCAAACGCCCGTCGACTTATCAACGCTCTTTCTGGTGGATTTACGCAAGATGAAGTCAGACATGCTGGCACAAACAACTCACAAATTGCCAAGAATACACCGAATACGAGAACAAGCGTAAAGGTCTACCGCCGGTTCTCTTGACAAAGTGGCCAAGCCCGCACCTATCTTGGTCACCCGCTCAATATGGAAGCACATGTAGCCGCAGCGTCCTTCAAAAAGGCCTCCGCCAAGTTTGATGATCAAGCCACCTGACCTCCATCTTAAGGCCAAAGGACCTGGCCGATGAGGCAGATGCCGCTAAGATCCAAAATAGCAGCCAAAGGCAAAGCCAAAAGGACAAGGCCTAAGCAGCCTCCAACCGAAGAGGAGCAGCCAAATGGATCCGTAGGAGAAGGAAGGGCCGAAGAAGAAGGCACCAGCCAATCTAGCCACTCCTCTCCTCCATCTACCCAAGCCAAACCCCTACCCAATCCACCCAACCTCCTTCACCACCTCCCGCACTCCACTCCCAAACCTAAACGAAGGAGACTTCAAAACCTTTCAAGACCAGCCCACCGGCAAATCCCTCCAACTCTACCGATGAAGCTACTGAAGTCTCCTATTCACCACCGAGGAAGAAAAGGAGAGCTACCGTACCCAACCCTCACCGCCACCAACCAACTACCTCTACCGATGCCCAACACTCAACCTGTCAACCCTTCAACTATACCAACTACCGAACCCCAACCAACTACCGACGCCCAAACCATACCCTGTTAACCCCTTCATCTATTCCTTCTCAGTCATCTACTTGAGGAATTCACCACCTGAGGAGTCTATCCCTCAGAGGAGCTCAAAATCGTGAGGAGCCGCCTGTAACCCCAACTCCTCCTCCTCCCTCACCCTTTAACTACTCACCCGACCCATCCACACCCTCCTCACCACCCCAATCCCAACCAACTTCTTCAACCACACCACAACCCCTAGACTCGCTGCCGCAAGTTCCTCTTCGAACTTTCGTCAAGAGTGCATCTATTCACCTCTTCTCATCAACCTCCTCAACCTTCTCAACCTCCCAACCTTCTCTTCAAAACCAAAATTCCTATTCTACTCCGGCCTCCTTCTTTCGTTCTCTACCGAACCCATTCCTCAATCCTCCCACATCGCTGAAAATTTCGACACCGATATGGAACCGATTCCCCACCAACTCCCTCCACCCTCCCCTATAACCCTATCCTCTTCCACCAAAACCATACCAACCCAAGACTCATCTTCTTCCGCCTCCGTAACTCCCTCTCCAAACGCCCTTCAGCCTGCACTCGGCCTGCCGACACCATTCACATTGGCCAAGCCTCTACTTCCAATCCCACCAACGCCGAAGTTTTGTCTGCTTAGATGCCATCTACCAATAAGTTAAAGTAACTCACATCTCTATCACGCCGAAGTGCCACCGCAATGCCAAGGCCGCCGATCGATCGCAAATCATCTTCGACAATTTCAAGAGGATGTCCGACTCGCTTTTGGACGATGCGCACGACTTCACCGATGTCAAGATCAACATCGCAGCTCAACGAGATGAAGGTCAGATTACCTGCTCCATTTTCTACGAGCTATTCCACGCCATCACTTCTCCACCTGCTCACGATCGTACTCCTATTATGGAACTCAACAACCTCGCCAAACTCGCTACGACGTTATGAATGCCAACCGATCGTGATCTCGCCATCACGAGGAAACAAATGATCTATCAACGTAATGCCGATGGAAGAGAACAACCGCCTTCGTGAAGAATCGACTACCGTTTCATTCCACCGCACTCCGACCGATGCGATGCCGAATACCAAAGAAGAAGAGCTAGAGCGAAAGAAGAGAAAAGGAGGTCGCAGACAAAGGCAAAGGAAAAGACCTTGGTAGCTTTTGTATCTTTTCTTCCCTTCAGATTTTATTTTTTAAATCCTCAAATGTAAACATCTTGTTTATAACACAGATGATTACTTGCTTTTTCAAAAATTATGTTGTTTAAATTTTGCCGCTTATTGTTTATCTATATTAAAGTTTTAAATATTCAGCTTTTAAATTGATT
>CM028384.1:30308766-30422267 GCA_013146195.2 Codonopsis lanceolata | reverse complement strand
GAAACAGGGACCAAGGACCATGCGTCGCTTGGTCATTGCTGCATGCGAGCGCATGCTCCATCATTTCCAAGCTTCCAATTTTTGCTTCCTTTGTCGTGGTTGCGATCCTTCCCCGCACGCAACCGCACTCAGTTTCCTTAAAGCCAAACGCCTATAATTGAACCCTTAAAGTCATCATACTCTTATCTAAACAAAACAAGTCTCAAACCACCCTCAAAGTAGGTCCGTGAACCCTCACAACAACTCCCGAAACAACCCGAGTTTAAACCGACACAAGGCGCCGACATCTCGCTAACGAAACGCCGAATGAAACTAATAAACCGACGAGCAACAGCCCATGGTTATTAACACTTCAAAGGGATATAGAATAGGCCTGAATGTCTTTTTAGATGATGAACAACAGATAGGAGAAAAGGACTCTCGAAAGGAGACGATCACCCAGCCTCAATCTCAAACTACGCGATAAGGAGAATTGTTATCCTCGAGGCCAAAACCTCACAAGATTTAGGAATCCATCCAACTAGAATTATAACACATCTAAAAAATGTTATTTAATCATCATGTAAAGATCCAGACCAAATTGAGGTCGTGAACGCTAAATGCAAGTAAACTCTCAATCTGCGATTTCTCGACTATCGCCGAATTAGACTTGTGACTTTAGCAAGTCCACAACTATATGGCATCTCTTAAAAGTATTTTGGTCTTAATGTGATCTCTCATATATGTCTAGACTCTCTCACAAACCCAACGAGCAATCAACCAACGAAGAAATGCGAGCATTGCACGTAATTCAAGCTAACCGAATCGAGGTATTATAGCTAGAGTTGTCCTCAAGAAACGTCAGTATTTATAAATCTAAAGGGAAGATATATGAGCATTTAAGTTGTTACTGGTCCATTGTCCTCTTCTCCCTTGAAGACTCATAAATTTTCTTCATCTTCTTCTTGCAATTAGACTTTCTAGCCTTTTATTCCTTTCTATCTCTGAAAGTCCAAGATCCATTAAATTATTTTGATCATCTTCTGTCCAATCGTACGCTCTTTATTCCTTTCTTCTTGTTCCTCTTCTTCATCTTCATCTTCATCTTTTGAATCATCCGACTCTTCTCTCTCTATTTCTCCCTTGCCATTTCTTAACTTTTGGTTTCCTTCACTAGAACCATCACCAATATCCGCCTTGAAGGTTGAGATGGATTCAAGAGGAACACTCCACTATATTAATTACGTAATCCACTTTCACCTCTCAAAGTTCTTTGGGGTTCTTCTATGCCCATGCACTTTTATCAACCACATCGCCGTTGATAGCCTCCTGAAAAACAGTGTCCTTGTCCTCAACACTAGTAGATGCACTGGCCTGTTTGCTTCCCTTTTGGCAATTCGTCGTTTACCTCGTGGGTCTCACCGAAGAGCTACCCTTGTATCAATGGCAATATCATTTTCAACAATCTTTTGGTTCCTGCACGAAACACTCACCGCTTCTTCTCATCTTCTTTAGATTTTTTGATTTTTCTCGTGATCAATTACCAAAAGAATCCATGAACAACACAAGCGAAGATAAAATGGCATGAATAGCGGAACAAAGTGAATTGAATTTTATGTCACAATTTTATGTCACATATATATGTGTATTTATGTTATTTAAAAAACACAAAATGTTCATCAATAATGGGGATTCATTAATAACAAACATTTCACATGGTTAATTGTTTCCACATGATCCACGTTGTTTAGTTATATTTCTTTCATATTAATTGTATTTTGTCTAGATTGCTCTCATTGTAGTAGTAAATTCATTGGACCATATAGCCCCTCATAGTGTATAAATATATGGAAATGACACTTCAATAACGATTTTTTTCTCCTTTCACCTTAAATGTTTATATTTACAATAATACATTCAAGGATTGCATTAAAGAGAAACTTACTAACCTGTGGTTTTACGTAATCACCATCATGAGATGGGGTAGCCCCCAATTCCCCTGCTCGATATGTGCCTTTTCAGCAAGGGAACGCCTAATGCTTCAGGATGATTCCTCAAATGAAATGAAAACATGGATGTCGTCCTTCTCAATTCTCATGGATGCTTTGGTTGCTAATCATCAAGGGGGGGACTGGTAGCTTAGCTTTTCTTACCAAGTAATCAAGAATAAGTCAAATTCTGCCTCAAAAAATCTTTGAATTTGGATCACAAATTATGGGAAAAGCTTGGGCTGATCGCTTTCATAAATCGCCGCGAGTTAATTTCTACCATCGCCAATCACAACAAGCTTGCCATTCCTGATTTATATTTAGTTCGTTCGATTCTACTACACCTTTTGTTAGGTGTTAGCAAACACAATCATTACACACATCCATCTTCATTCAAAGTTCAAGCAACACACACGCACGCACAAACCAAAATCAAATACCAATCCGTAAATCCTCCATGAACTATTAACAGCTTGATGCAAATTAATGTATTGATAAAAAAATTATAACTAAAAGTCTTCATAAAAAGAAAAACAAAATTCCAAAGAGTTTGACATTGTGTAACGCTAATCGACATATAGTGTAAAAGTAGAACTAGCTATCTAGGCCTAAACTAATTGTCTTCCTTCAATTCTTAGCATTGGCTTTGGGTGCCTTTCTCATCTCCTTCATTACATTGTTGATCAAAGTACCTCTTCCAATACCAATGTTTCTTCCATGCCCTCTCGTTCATTTCATCTATAGGTATCCCCTTCGCTTCTCGAAAGCACAAGGCAAACATTCCCATAACAACAATCCACGCACTAAAGAAGAAGAATATCCCCGATCGCATATGGCATAACGTGGTCGAAATGCTTGAGCTATGAGAAAGGTGCAAATCATGTTCGTGCTAACAAAGAAAGAAAACCCAGCTGTTCTAGTCTCCAAAGGGAATATTTCACTCGGGATCAACCACCCGAGTGGACCCAAGACAAGCGAAACCGAAACAAAACGCAGATCATGATTACCACAACGAATGCGTAATGCTTGGGATGGCATTGGTAGATTTTAAATGTTCTGAAAGTATTACTCCAGTAAAACACGCATAAGATAAGAAGGTGGTCATTAATTTTATTACTACAAGACTACTATACTTTTGATTTAATCGAAAGCAAGTTTACTTCAACGTACCTGAGCAACGAGCATTTGAATGGCAGCTTCGATAAGCGAAATCTTCTTCCAAACCAGTCGACGCCAAATACAGCAACCAATGTTGATAATGAGTTAATGCAACCGGTGACAACAGCTGACAACAATGAAGCATTTCCTCCTAATCCCATTGTTTGAAACAATACCGGAGCATAAAACATGATCACATTGATGCCAGTGAACTGTTGGAACACTTGAAGAATCGTACACACACAAGTTGCGGCCGGCTGGATCTTTTCATTAGGTTCATGAATGGGTGTTTGATTTGTTTAGCCACCTCGGTTGCACGCAAAAGTTCATCATATTCTTTCTGGACGTTTTGAACCCCCTTATTTATTTTCTTAGAGTTTCTAAGCCTTTTTCGCCTTCCCACGCCTATTAGGCCGGTGGGTGTCTCAACAATCAAGTAGAGAACCTAGTCCAAGAAAAATGGCCTGGAAGGCAGCCTCCACTTACGACACTCTCCACCCTCGGGGTGGAGGTGAGACGCGCCATAGTTAAATCAAATTTGCACACAGAATGCCTACTGGGATTAGCAATTGAAGTTAGATGTTCAGCCCCCTCCTCTCAGATTTCACTGAGCAATCTCCGATATGAATAATGGCACCGCCTCGAGTTTATGTTAAGATGGCGAATTAAGTAGAATTAGTGCATCACAAAGAGGGTTTACGGTAAAAATTAATGGATACAAAATCATGCATTTCATCGCCGATATGACTATATATCCAAGGGATTATGATTTAAAGGTGTAAATGAACTACTCCGATTACCGAATCCAACTCCAAAGCACCAAGAAAAGCCTTCCGATAATTAGCATGACGATGTTAACTGCCTGTAAAAAAAAGACTCCGGAAAGAAGAGAGGCAAGTTGCATGGTGGGCTTTCTACCAAATCTCTTGCAACACTTGATGCAAAGAAGCCGTGATACAACAAAGCAGAAGAAGGCAGAGGAGGATGAAGAGTTGAAGAAGCTGATTGTCATACTTGCAGAGTTGTTTTCTTTTGCCTCATGTTTCTTGGATATACACAAACTGAAAGAACTTTATCAAGAAATCATCCATCCCTCGCTACTCCCCTGATCAAATCAAATGATGTGAACAGATCCATATAATGTTAAATTCGTTGTATATGCATGAGCATGAACATGCATTTCTTGCACAAAATTGGTGTTTGTCATGACATATGAACAACTTAAGGTTTAGATTTTCGTAAGGACAAGTAAATCTTCTAAAATCAAAATTTAATTAAGTTTTTGAGAACCAAAATTTAAAGTAACTAATATTAACTTAGTGATGCAGTGTGCTTGATCTAAGAATTGGTATAGAGCGAGGCAGGGGGTTAATTCGATTCCATTCGATTGTAATTGTTGAGCTCTTAACTTATAGAGGCTACGCATACCGCCAGTAGTACGTGGTAATTACGCCTAATTGAACCTAAACGATCTTGCCATGCACATGTAGCACTAAAGATTGAGATCTCAAAAACAAAACAAAAATACGGAAACAAGAATAAATTAAGGATGAGATGAAAAGAACTGTACTTACCGTAAATACCTATGTCGCACTAAACATAAGACCACCAAAGGCAGAATGATAGAACAAAGAACCACCTGCTTTGTGAGCTTCTGGAAGTCCTTTCAGGCCCGCCACCTTCCACGCCATAACTTGGCCACCATCTCTCCTTGTCGCCTTAATTTGTATTGCACCAAATTTTTGCTACCTAGCTACCTCTATATATACAATGCATGCGCTAGCTTAGTGTGAAACAAGTTTTAATTAATTTGTCTAAAATCCTTATCCTTTTCGATTTTATGTCCGGATCGTGAGTCCTTTTTGTTATATATTTAGATTCCTTAAATATCTCTCCTAATTGTTATTAATCTCTCTATTACTAAGTCCTAGTCCCCAAAACTATTTTCCACAAATATTGGAACAGTGATACATATATTCAAAATGGAACGGTGATATATATAGTCAAAAAGTCACTATACTATTTTAAGATATTTTATTTTATCTATTCCAAAATAAAATATTTATAATAAAAATAAAGTATAAATAGTTCAATAATACCAACCAATATTTAAGTTCGCTATGTATTGTTATAGCATTTCAAATCAAGTCCAATAAGAACTATAACAAATAGATTCCATTAACTAGTGTCGAAAATCATTCTTCATATGATTTTCTTAGAGATAATTGCGAGATAAATTGCAAAAAAACCCCGACCTATTTTTGTTTTGCAAAATTAACCTCGTGTATTGATTTTCACCAAATTGAACCTCCACCTATTTTTATTTTTGCAATTCAAACCTTCGTTAAAGTGGTGTTAATTTTTTAACGTGATGATGTTAAAGTTGGCTGCCAGCTTAGCCGACGTGGACACTACTGACTTCAGCGCTTCCAATTTCCGATATTTCCTCTTTTTTCATTGCAAATTAAACCATGTACATTTGTTTGTATTGCAAAAATAACCTTGGTCAAACCGTAGTTTATTTCCCGCCTTTTTTCATTGCAAATTAAACCCTGTACATTTGTTTGTATTATTGCAAAACAACCTTGGTCAAACCAAAGTAGTTTATTTTCCGCCATTTCTATTGCAAAATAAACCTTAAACATTTTTTGTTTTTGCAAGATGAACCTTGGTCGAATTTTGTTAATTCCTCGCCTTTTTATTGCAAAGTAAACCTTGTATAATTTTTTTTTTGCAACATAAACCTTGCCAAAACCGATTTTGGCTATATATATACTCATTTCATCCTAAAAAACCGATTGGGAATTGCTCGTCGCTGTTTCGGTTCAAGCAATAATCACCTTACGGATCCATTCCACCCCATATTGGAAGGTTGAAGAATTTGAATTTCTTGGATCTCGGATCAAACAGGTTAACCGGATTTATACCATCGGACATCTCAGGATGTAGGAATCACACGTTTTTTGATTTACATTCTAACTCTGTTGCAGGAAATTTCCCGATAAATTTGAACGAGCTTATTTCTCTACAGTTCGTTGACGCCTCCAACTATCTCATTGACGGCCCGTTGAGCCTGCGTCTCGGCTCAATGAATTCACTCACCAAACTAGTCCTTGCTAAGAACAAAGTTATCCGGTCCAAGATCGTCCAGAAATCGGTTCTTGGAAACTTCACTTACTTGATCCGAGTAGCAACCAACTATCCCAAGAACATCATGGCGGTTTGGGTAAAATTCCTCGTTGAGATCGGGCGATGAATCTCACCAACTCTCAAAGCAAGATTCCGTAATTCGCCCCGTTGGACAAGCTAGAGTGCTAGATCTCTCCCATAATGCTCTCGGCGATCTCTGGTATCTCTCAGAGCTCCAAAATCTCGTGGTACTTAATGTATCGCACAATGATTTATCGGGTCACGTGCCCGACACGTCCTTTTCTCAAACGCCTTTGAACGTGCTAGCGGGAAATCCATCTTTGTGTTTTCTCGTAACCAATGTCTTTGCCGGTAAGGGACAGCCAGGGTGGCGAGGGTGGCGATGTTGGTGCTATTGGGCTTCGCATGCGTTCTACTCCTGGCCGCTCTCTACATCATTGTAGGGGGGAGGTTACGCGCCCGCGAGTCTGATCTGGAAGCAGACATTGACGTGGAGATTGGCCCACTGTGGGAGGTGACCCTATACCAAGAGCTCGACTTGTCAATTGCTGACTTGGCAAAGTGCTTGACCTCTGCGAACGTGGTTGGCCGGGGGCGCTTCGGTCTAGTCTCTTCGGCGAATCTTTCATCGGGATTGACTATTGCTTGGTGAAAAGATTCCATCATCGGAGAATTACTCGGCCTTGGCATTCTTATCGAAATTTCACGCTAGCACGGATCCACCAGGGGAAGATAGTTCGATTCTTGGGTTGGGGCAACAGAAAACCAAGCTATTGTTTTACGACTTAATTTTTTGCCTAATGGCACATTAGGTGCGTTGTTACATGAGGGTCGGAGAAATAGTGGAGTGGGAAATCGGTTTAAGATAGCGTTGGGGTGGCGAAGAGCTTACTTGCACCATGATGTGTGCCACCTATCATCCACCGTGATGTTTAGGCACTCAATATATTGCACCGTGATGTTAACGAAATGGATTGTTAGTTAGAGAATGAGATGAATTTTTTAGGATGAAATGATTATATATATAGCCAAAATCTGATTTTTGGCAAGGTTTATGTTGCAAAAAAAAATTATACAAGGTTTACTTTGCAATAAAAAAAAGGCGGAAATTAACAAGTAATTCGACCAAGATTCATCTTGCAAAAACAAAAAAAAATGTTTAAGGTTTATTTTGCAATAGAAATGGCGGGAAATAAACTACGGTTTGACCAAGGTTGTTTTTGCAATACAAACAAATGTACAGGGTTTAATTTGCAATGAAAAAAGGCGGGAAATAAACTATGGTTTGACCAAGGTTGTTTTTGCAATACAAACAAATGTACAGGGTTTAATTTGCAATGAAAAAAAGTGAGAAATATCAGTTGGAAGCTATAGTGTCCACGTCAGCTGCCAACTGGGCAGCCAACTCATCATCACGTTATAAAAATTAACACCACTTTAACGGAAGGTTTGAATTGCAAAAATAAAAATAGGTGGAAGTTCAATTTGGTGAAAATCAAAACACGAGGTTAATTTTGCAAAACACAAAATAGGTCAGGGTTTTTTTTGCAATTATCTCTTTTCTTGCCTTGGCTACTCAATTTCAGTGACTTCAAACTCTCCCTCTTGTTTGTGATTTACATTTAGCTCATCATCAATAGTTGATAATTTCCATTAACTTTTGCTTAAGTGTCTTTTGTGTTTTGAGACCAAATCTATACATATATAAAAAGAGAGAAGCAAAATTTGGAAAGTTCCCGCCAAAAGTGACATTCCAATTTTAGAAATAAGTTTAATAAATATTGTTTTGGAAAAGTAATCTGAAATTTTTAACTAATTCATAATTGATAATTGATTAACTTTTTAACTTATTTTATATTGGTTTGAGTATATTAATGACATGAATTACTGAACACCATTTCTACCAATCTCGATTTTTGGCACTATTCTTATTCAGAAATGAAATAAAAATGCTCTTAATTTTGTTTAGCTGTTGTGGAATTGCAAAAATACAAAATTTAACTATTTGAAATTATTGAATTATACATAGATTAATTGAATATGAAAGGAAGACTAAAACAAATACATGCATTATCATAAATGAATTATATTAGATGAATATGGATAGCTTGGGCATATGGACCAATCCTTGAGTATTCAATTCATAACTTCAATATAAATAAGTAGCATTTACTTGAGCCTTCGTACGATGGGTAGGATATCTGGGCTTAGAATCACATTCCTTGAGCCTGTTAAAAACACAAGAAAACCTGAGTGGAAGTGCAAGGCAGGGCTTCGTGAAACCCCTCCGGCGTGAGAGTAAGTCTCGTGTGTATTTGCCTTCGTGCTTAGAATCTCATCCATGTCGTTGGTAGAGGGTTCAGGTTTTAGAAACTTTGAGTTCCCGGCAACGGAACCAAACTGATGTGGTAAAATCACAGCTTGGGCCGTCCGTACGATGGGTAGGATATCTGGGCTTAGAATCACATTCCTTGAGCCTGTTAAGAACACAAGAAAACCTGAGTGGAAGTGCAAGGCAGGGCTTCGTGAAACCCCTCCGGCGTGAGAGTAAGTCTCGTGTGTAAGCTTGAAAGCAAATTGACAGAGTGTCGAGGCTCAAGAAAGTGTGTGTACCTTGTTAATGATTATGGAGAGGTATTTATAGGCCCTCAAGGTGATTGAATCCGTCTAGGATTCAGTTTCCATAGTTACCCAATCAATCAAGGAGAGAATCCCTTGATTTTAGGCATGATAGGTGGCTGACCGCGTAGATGTAGGAGCAGATAAGGCAAGTATCGTACTCAAGTATGGAAACCTTTGACTTGTCTTGGAGAGCAAGTCTCTGGTACTTCCCGCTTGTTATGTGCCCGGGCGAGCAAGGCTCTGTCCGGCTACTCCACGTATATTGTTTCCAAACTTGTTGTAGATCACAGGGACGGCCCCTGGCCGGGCAGGCAGGGCCAATGCTCGGCCAGGTTTGGATGGGATGAATCTGGTTCCTTTACTCGGCATGAATGTGGTGCCTGGGTATGGCCCCTGGTCGGACAGGCAAGGCCTATGCCCGGCCAGGTTTGGACGGGAGTTACACTGCTCGCTGTTCGATGCTTCTGTTATTTTGCTCGCTAGGCCTGTGGGCCCTGCATTCATTGTACTCGTGACCGGGTTTGGGTCGGGCACATCAGAATGTTAAAACTTATATAAATACATTTGATAGTACAATATGAATGTTAAATATGATATAAATACCACAAGTTTGAGCTCAAGCTCATCATATGAGACCTTTTTAAGTTATAAGAATAAGCAAAGCTACATAACTCTCCCTCTCTCTCTCTAACTTAATTTATTTTTAACTTCGGCCTAACTCAATTTACAACTATAGCTCAATTTTTTTTACTGTAATTTACGCATGTAACTCTCACTCTCTTTAACTCAATTTCTTCACTTATTTATAAGTTAACATAGACCAGGAGCCTTCATAGTATGGGAACATGAATTAATCGTTGAGTTTCATTCAAGATAATTTACGTGTCTTCGAATTGTAGAGAATTTGAGTTCAGATCTCATACTGAAACTGTGTCATAAACACGACTGCACGAACACAAAGATCTAGTAAATCTTTAAGATGTTGTAGTACATTAAGAAAGTTGTACAATACACCTCAAACCATTTCCTTTTTAAAAATCGTTAATATATCAATTTCTTTCGACTTAAGTGCCTGTTGTCAATATCTTTCACTCTATCTAGGGGTGTGCAAAAGTTTTTCAAAACTGGATCGGATCAATTGAACCGGACCAAACCAGTCAAAAATGGACTGGACCAATACATTGGGTTGGTCTTGGATCTAATTTTTCACAGAACCGGACAATTGGGTCGATCCCGGTTCCAGAACAAAAAAAATTACGAAACCGGACCGAACCGAACTAATATATTATTTATTATATATAATTATATATGTATATTATATATAAATATAAATATAAATAAATGTAAATATAAATATTAATTCCTTATTTCATTTTCTTAACCCTAAACTGCTAAACACTAAATTATATATGTGTTTGCTATTGTTTCCTACCAAAGCGAGAAAGAGAGAGAGAGCTGAGAGATTGGTAGACGATTTCTTCGAATCGATATGCAGCACAGAGCCATAGCGAATCGATCTGTCGATTACTCGTTTGGATTTCTTCGTCCCTTCAGTCTTTAGGTTTCAAGCCTTCAATTGAAAGTTTGAGCTTCGGCAGCTGGCAGCTTCGACTTCGAGCTTCAGCAGTGACGACATGCTTTAGCTTTGACTTCCCTTGAAGGTTAGCTTCTATCTCTCTCTCTCTCTCTCTCTCTCTCTCTCTCTCTCTCTCTCTCTCTCTCTCTCTCTCTCTTACTTTCACTCTCAATCTCAATTCTGGTTTGAAAGCTGGTTTGAGTTGAATTATGGTTTTAAATTCTGGTTTGAAATGCAATAGTTTTTTACAGTAAATTGTTGCTTTGAGTTGAATTTATAGATTTTCTTCTTTCCTTCTTATGTTTATAGATGCCTCTGTAATAGTCATTGGGACTGAATTTATGTTATCTCATTACTATTTTTTTTCTTATTTCTACACTGCATCAAATTTACTAAAAATAAATAAAAAACTGTTGGGAGTTAGATTACTGCTGCCTGGTTTGATATTTACAGTAGAGTGCAACCATGTTGGGGTTGAATTTCTGAATATTCTGTGAAAATTGAGGGATGAGTATCTTGTATGTTTTAAATTACCAGTTCAAATATGATTATTCCTATTGTGTAAGATTATTTGTTGAGCTTTATGGAATTGATACTTGGAGGCTCTATGTCTTATGAAATTTGTTGGTACTCTCTGGTGAATTTCATTGCAATTTGATCTGGAAAAATTACATTGTTGTTTGAGAAATAGCTGAACTATGTTGAGAGAGTAAATCTTTTAGATTTTATTATGTATTTGTATCAAACACGTAAAAAATAAAAAAAAAACCATCGTATTGGTCCGGTCCTGGTTCTCGTACGTCTTTGATTGGTTTTGGACCGAATCAATATATTGGTTCTCAAATATATTTGGTTAGTCTTGGTTCTAATTTTTTTGAGAATCAGACTATTGGTCTGTTCCCGATTTTCACTTTTTTTCTAAAAAAGTGGACCGAACCGGACCAAACTCACTCCTATATTGTAAGTTCATTTCAATCGCTTTACACTTATATTTTTTTGTAACTAGAAAAAAACATTTCATACATCGCGACGGATCATTTGTATATCGTGAAGCATAAAGTTGCCTTATTTTGTGTAGTGATACATGATTTTGTATGTAGCGAAGCAGACATGCCTATTTCCGATTATGAAAATAATATAGAGGCGTAAATCAATTAAAAATTGTTTAGATGGAACCAATCTGAATTTCAACCAACTTATAATTACATTTGGTTTGTTGATTACCATTAGGCTATCAATTGTGTCGTTGAGCTTACATGGTTTGGGCCTAACTCTACAAACTAAGCCCAAATTAGTTTAGGAATATAGTTATGGGTGAAAATCCAAAAAAGAAAACATTAGGGTAAAATTATGGCCGGTCCATTTTCCAAAGTTTCTAACTCTTTTAGTACGTCATTCTTTTTTTTCAACCGTAAAAGACCACTTTTCGAAATATTGTTTCAAAAATATCATCATCTTCTTCAACAGTTCCGTCAAGCGCCAACACACTTTAGATTCGAAAATCACTATTATTGGGCAACAAAATGAGGATCGATCTGCCTGGTCAGGTCGCGGGGGTTGAGGGGCCAACACCCCCGAAAGGTAAATAGTTTTTTTAATTAATGAAATACGAAACTGTAATGGATTTGTGTTGGATTGAAGGATTTTTTAGTTGGAACGAAGGCGGAGAAGGAGGAAGAAGAAAGCTTACGATGGAGGAGATGGAAGAAGTAGATGGAGGATGTGACGACCCGGCCCGGGCCCGAGATGGAACCGAGGGTCGGACCGCCCAAATAGGAAGGAAACAAGAAGACAAATAAACAAGCAAGGAATAATTTATAAAAACGACGTGACGCAACATTGGAGTCGTAGCACGCCTCGGCACCAAACGGCCGGATATTTTTAAAACTTTTAAACCTGATGAACAGTTAAACAATAATCAAGTCATCGGCGACACTACAAGCCGGAACCCAAGCTAACAGTTCATGGACAAGGATTAAGTAAGAGCTAATAGCATGCTCAGCGGAAGACTAATACGAGGAGGAATAATAACAAGTTAACCAAAGCTCGGCTTACACAAGACAAAAGGGGTACAAGTACTACAAGTGATATACTACTAGTAGCTAACAAGAGTTACAAATCAAGTTCTATACAAATACCCAAGCATAGTCTAATTGACTTGCTTTAACCCGTCGTCCTTACAAAATATAAAACAAGAGAAAGAGGGCATCTAAACCACCTCTTCAAATATCAACGGCGCACCAAAAAGGGGCACAAAGCACGAACACCGCGAGTCTCATCGAGCAGGACCTGTCTTGCTAGGATCTAAAGCAGTAAAGGGGAAAGGGTAAGTCATAAAGACTTGTAAGCTATCAATCATGCATGTCATGGCAATATGCATCATTCAAGGCAAGATATCATATTCAAGACAAGATATAATATTCAGGACAAGATATCATATTCAAGCAAGATATCATAGAGGTCATGTATCCAAGATGCACATTGTTTCACATAGGTGCTTAAAATTAAATCACATAGGATTAGGATATATCGAGAGCCGGGCCGCTACGTAGTTCCTGCATACAAGCGTTATCTGGAAATGTGCGGGTATCGAATGTGTGTAAGTACATCGATCTTCCGAGGAGATGCCCGGGATAGTCCAATGATGCTCTTAATGATTACTGTGAGTTACCTTCCCAGCGTGGCCACGGTGGAGGCGTGTGCACAAAGACAGTATGCCATGGACTCATGCAAATGCCAAGTAATGTTTACTTAACAAATTAACAGGTAGGGAACGAGGTCGACAAGAGCGATCTCGTTCAAGACAAGTAAATATTCTCATCAATAATCAAGTAGGGTTGAGTTCGACAAGAGCGAACCCAACAAGTCAAATAGGCATTCCATTATATGACATCAAGAATCAAGCAAGGTAATCAGTTCAAGTTCAAGAGTCTAGAATTATTATTCTTAGGAAACGCGTTTAGAACGTCGGAGGGATGGGTCGGTGAGCCGGTATTGTTCAATGGCTCGCTAAGCTTGACTCCGTTGAGTCATCTATAACAATTCATCCAAGATAGATAAGACGCTAAATGCATCATGAACCTTTTCTAAGTTCTCGTATATGATCGGCGAGGTCATTAATCTGTTAAACAACCGTAGTTAAGAATTTTCATCAATAATCAAGTAGGAATGAGTTCGACAAGGGTGAACTCAATATGTCAAATAGACATTCTATTATATGACATCAAGAATCAAGCCAGGTAATCAATTCAGGTTCAACAGTCTAGAATCATCATTCTTAGAGGAACGTGTTTAGGACGTCGTAGGGATTGATCATTGAGCCGGTATTGTTCAATGGCTCACTTAAGTTTGACTCCGCTGAGTCGTCTCTACCAATTCATCCAAGGGAGTTAAGATGCTAGATGCATCCAAAATCCTTTTCTAAGTTCTCGTATAGGATCGGCTAGGTCATTAATCCATTTAACAACCGTAGTTAAGAATTATCGATAATTCGAATTCAAGGGCCTTAGAATCATTCTTTCAAGGTTATTAAAATGCAAGGGTCCAAGAACGTTATTTTCTCGTAAGGGAACATAGATCACAATTTATACTAGGCCTAGGACCCAATCCAATAGGATGATCAATACAAGGCATAGGAAACCCTAGAATCATAATTCCCAAGAGTTGTCAAGAGTCGTAAGTCCAAGAACATTTGTTATTCTTAAAAAGGCATAGAACATATTCAATTCGAGGCGTAGGACTCAATCAATAGGATGGACAGTTTGTAGCATGTGAAACCCTAGAAGTCATCATCTCCAAGAGTCATCAAAAGTTATTGGTCCAAGGACAATAGTTGTTTCTAAGGGGACATAGAACACTTTTAATTCTAGGCATAGGACTCAATTAATATGATGAATAATTTATTCAAATTCTCCAAGGACCAATTCATCAATAATCATGGCATGGCATGGTAGGAGCATGGGAGTTACAAGAAGAGGGGAAAAACATGGCAATTCTAGCATGTATCCTAAGGGGAATCGATAGCTTACCTTCACCAAGGAAAGGAAGGTTGGAGCACAAAGTAATCGGATGAAATCGATCTCCTCGTCGGAAGCTTCACATCGGTGGTCTCGGCTTGGCAATCGGATGTCGGGAGCTCAAACTAGGGCAATCACACACACTAATCTCACCTATTCTCTACACACACTAACCATGGCAAGAGAGAGAGGAGAGAAATCTGAAAATGAGAGATAATGGCAAAGTCAACAAGAGAGGCCCTTTTATACCTTGCATGGATTTGGTGGAAATCCAAGTGTCAAGAGGAGAAGCCCTCATTTTCCACTTGTCAAGAGGAGATGGCTTGAGATTAGGACTAATCTAGCTTGATTAGGGTTTAATAGGTTGGATTAGGGCCAATTAGGAAGGGGGTTTAAGGGGCTAATTAGATCACAAAGGATTAAAGGAGGAAAATCCCGTAGGGCAAATCAGGAAGTGAGGCGGGCGCCTCATGAGGGGCCATGCGGCCGCCTCAACTACTGGGAAGGCTGCCATTTTTCATTTGCTCTCAGTACTTGGGGCGGGCGCCTCACTTGAGCCATGCGGCCGCCTGGACTTCTGGAGCACCAAAACTAGACCTAAACAAGTCCTAAATGGTCCCAAGCTCATGGGTAACCATTCTAAGGTCTAACATAACTCAAAACATGTCCGAAACACACCCGAACGTCACCCGGAACAAGGTAGGACGAGGCTCGAGTCAAGCGACGATTGGTTGACGAATCAAACCCGGATCAAAGGTCAATAAAACTAGGGTAACTTGGGCATGGAATAGGCTTGTTTAATCATGGTTATGACTTGAATACAAGTCCGGGAACTTCAAGGAACAATTCGCACGTCGAAATACGAGCAAAACGGGAGACGGGTGAAATCGCTAAGGCCAAAACAAGGCAAGAAGGTTTCTAAACTTCCCAACAAGCTTACTAGGATCAAGGCGAGCGTTCTAGGTCACGTATGAAGGACAATAGAACCCTAACAAGTCTCGGTTGAGTGCAAATCATGCCAAGGCAACGCTCAAGGCATAACGGCAAGGTATGCTAAGCATAGAAGGTATTCAAGCAACTAGGCACGTAATATTCCAGTGTGAATATGACAGGGACAATTAGAAGCGTCTAACATGTTAAGGTATAATACAAGCATGTTATTAAGGCAATAAACAAGTAATGGGTTTGGGTTCTCACAGAGGACGTGGTCTGTTTCTTTATGATTTTGTATCGTGATACATAAAAGTTGATACATCAGTGCTTCTTGGATTAAATATATGTATCGCGGTTCAAAAATTAATTCATCGCGTTACATAAAAGTTGGTACCGCGGTGCAATTAGACTAAACAATTAAACTATTGAACTGTAGTACAAAAATTAATATAATAAAATTGATGAATCACGGTGTATGACTAGACAATTAAACTATTGAATCACGATGAAAAAATTAATGCAATAAAATTGATGAATTGCGGTTCAATAGTTAATGCACCACGAGTCATTTATGTAACGCACCTGATGCTCATTAAGGGCAAGTAGTTTTTTCGACCTCAAAAGTGTCCTTTTTCGGTTTGAAAAAAAAAACACACGAGATTGTAGCGATTAGAAGCTTTGAAAAGTGGACCGACCTGCATTTTTTCCAAAAAAAAAATGAAATATATAGAAACTTCTTTACAAAAAAATAAAGACTTGAAATTGGGCTTTAATTATTGTTGATTGGGAGAAATTCGGGTCGTTCCCCGTGGTGAAATTATAACCGAAAAAATTTATGATAAATTTTTCCAATCGCTAAAATACACTTTTTATTGTTTTAGTTTTTATGTTCATAAGCATAAGATTTGATTGATTTTGGTGGGAAATATGACATCTTTCACTCTAAGATTTGATTTATTTAGGTTCTAAGAACATTTTAAGAGGCAGTTTGATATGGTACTAAAGTATATTTTTCTTTCTAAAATCAATGTTTTATACAGCATTCAAAGGGGGTTGATTGTCATTTTACTCACTTCAAAATTATATACATAACGTTAGGAAGGAAGTCTTATTCTTCTACACCCAAATTGGTTGTTTGATTGTTTCCACGGGGAGCAAGTGGGTATATAATTTAGTTGGATCCGACAGAGTTCACATGGCCGCCATATCCAAGTTGTGCAGTTGTTTATTACAAAAATAATACTACTTCGGATCTATATATAAGCAAAATTAACTGATTTCACACAGATTAAAAAAATAAGTTAAATTAGTTAAATTGTCTTGATTTTATATAAAACAACAACTTTGCTAGGTTTACCACCAAGATTACCACTATAATGACAACTATGTTTTAAAGATGCACATGCACCTCACATGTACTTTGCCTTCAAGACAAAGTTGTCACAAAAGTGATAATTCTGGTGGTAAACTTAGTATTTTCCATAAAATAAAAGTATACTTACTAAAATATCCTTAAATATCCCACTCAAAACTGATGATAATTAATGCAATATTAACTAATTGTCATCAATTCATTATAGCTCATTTTATAATTAATGACTCTTTGTGTATAGTGAATGTGCACACATCTTGAAAAACAAAAGAATTAACAAGAAATATTTTTTGTACCAAATTTCTTGAAAGTTATGAATAGAGTTTAATATGATGATTTTTTCTTACATTTAAGTCCACCAAAATTTGATATTTTTTCTTTATATATAGGTCAGTGAGTATTATTTAATTAGAAAGCATTAATTGATGGGCCATACCATAACACTTGATGATTCCTTTTCCCTATCCTATATATATATATATATATACATATATCCTTTGTCACCCATAAATTCGTTATTTGTGCATCCACCCACACGGCCATAGAGAGAGATGGATAATTTGTCCAACTGCCGCCATGATAATGGTATATCCAACTCAAACGGGCATGGGATGACCGGTAAGGTCATAACATGCAAAGGTAAGATGTTTACATATATATATATCGTTTCCGTACAAATTTGATCAGGGAAAAAGTTGTACTGACTATCTTTGCATTCCATGGAATTATTAATTAAGCTGCGGTGGCTTGGGGTCCGGGGGAGCCTCTGGTCATAGAAGAAATCCAAGTGGAACCACCTCAGAAGATGGAAGTCCGAATCAAAATCATGTTTACTTCAATTTGCCATACCGATCTCACTTATTGGCAAGGCGAGGTATATATATATATATATATATATATATATATATATATATATATATATATATATATATATATAGTTTGGTTAACTAATAGCTAGCTATATATATAATAATATAACATTGCCTCCGCCGCAGAATAAAGCTCAACAAGCCTATCCTCGAATATTGGGACACGAAGCCTCCGGGTACGTAATTATATGAATTGTAGTGTATATATATTGCTAATTTTATTGAATTAATATTGATTAATGTGAATATATTGTGAAGGGTGATTGAGAGCGTGGGAGAAGGAGTGAGGGATATGAAGGAAGGGGATCATGTTGTTCCTATATTTAACGGAGAGTGTGGTGACTGTGTTTACTGCAAGTCTAAAACAAGTAATCTTTGTCAGAAGTTTCGGGTTAACCCGTTTAGAAGCGTGATGGAGAGTGATGGAAAGACGAGGTTTTCTACTAAACAAGGGAAACCCATTTTCCATTTCTTGAACACCTCCACTTTTAGCGAGTATACGGTCATAAATTCGGCTTGCGTCGTCAAGATCGACCCCGATGCTCCTCTCAAGAAGATGACCATGCTCAGTTGTGGTGTCTCTACTGGTAATGATAATTCACACATACACACACACATATATATATATATAATAGGCCTGGCAATTGGGTGGGTTGGGTTGGGTTTGAGTTGAGTTAGAATGAGTAATAGGTTGAAACAGATCGAAACCCATTAGAACTCAAATATTAAATGGGTTGAAATGGGTTGTGTTGAAATGGATAACGGGTTAAAGCGGGTCAACCCGTCTCAACCTAAAAAATTTCCCACAAAAAAACATAAATTTATAACATAAAAAGTCATGGATCGAAATAGGTAATGGATCTGACCCGTTTTAACCCGACTCGACTCAACCAGTTAATAGTATTGGGTTGAAACGGGCTACCCACTTCAACCCAAAAATATTAATGGGTTGGGTAATTAGTGGTTGGGTTTTGTGAGTTAATGAGTAATGAGTTACAATTGCCAAACTTAATATATATATATATATATATATATATATATATATATGAGTTTAATGGAATTGAATTATTAATGGAAGGTGTTGGAGCCGTATGGAACACAGCCAACGTATCAAAGGGTTCAAGCGTAGCTGTTTTTGGTTTGGGGGCGGTGGGACTAGCGGTGAGCACTTATCTCCTCCAAATTAATTAATTATACTCCATTTTTTCCACGAAAAATGATTTTTAGAAAATAATTTCTTGAAAATGAAAAGTTTTTATTTTCAGGTGTTAGGTAAATCTTTTAAAAATATGTCGAAAAATATTTTCGGGTGTTTGATAAATAAACGAAAAATGTTAAGAAAAACATCTAAATAAATACAAAAAATATTCTAATATTAATGTACACATTGAATATAAAATAGTGTTGAACATTGAGTAATTTTTTTTTAGTAATCATCAATTTATTATTAATGGTGTCATCAATAAGGCTCATTTGTTTTCAGTATTATAAATACAAATAAAAAAATTGATCATTGATATGAAAAAAAATGTTTTAGAAAATAAATGGATATTATTTGGGACGTCACTAAATAATATAGTGGACACTAATTTTACGAAGTTATGAGTATTTATTAAAATTATAATTTATAAATAATATGCACAAATTTCATTTATATTTCTAAACAATTTATTTGTTAAGTAAAATATTATGTGTGTTTGTAAATATGTGTAATTGTGGAATGGAGTGGAAAGATGCTCAAACATTTGAAAAATGACTTACGAAAAATGAATCTATAAGTTATTTTCTTTTTAAAAAAATATTTTTCATTTACTTAAAAAAACCTTTACGTTAACTACATTTTTACGTTACGAATCATGAGCGGTGGTGCAGGTAGTTGAAGGAGCAAGATATCGGGGAGCATCTAAAATCATCGGTGTAGATATCAACCCTAACAAGCTTTTAAAAGGTATCAAACATTGATACAAAAATCAAAAATCAAAAATCAAAATTCTAGTTAGTTAGTTTGAGGAAGTTAATGTAAATAATAATCTAGGTTGCTATCTTTTATTAAAATAATTGTGTATGTTGTTGACACATACATAGGTCAGGCAATGGGAATCACTGATTCCATAAACCCAAAGGAACTTAAAAGGCCCGTGCACGAGGTTAGTTTAAAATGCTTCTATTAGATTAGATGATTATTATTATTATTATTTCTCAAAAACTATATTTTTGTTTCCATTTTATGGCCCCAATATTATTATGCATGTATGTTCTAGATAAACACTTTCTCTTTAGGCTTGACAATTAGGTGGGTTGGGTTTGATTTGGATTGGGTTAAAATGGGTAATGGGTTTAAACATGTCGAAACTCATTAGAACCTAAATATCAAATGGGTTGTAATGAGTCGAGTTGAAATGGGTAACGGGTTAAAGTGGGCCGACCAGTCTTAACTCAAAAAATTCTTCCAAAAAACATAAATTTATAACATAAAAAGTTGCGGGTCGAAATGGATAACGGGTCTGACCTGCTTTAATCCAACCCAACACAACCCGTTAATATTATTGGGTTGAAACGGGTTATTCACTTTAACCCAAAAATATTAATGGGTTGAGTTGGATTGAGTTGAGTGAATTAATCGATAATGGATTACAATTATCTAGCTTACTTCTTTTTTTAAAAGTTACATTTAATATTTATCATCGTTAAGTGACTGACAGGACTCACTTTATATAGATATTTTTGAAAAATACTTTGGTAATTATTATAAAATACTCCCTCTGTCCTTAAATTATCGTCTTTTTTTCCTTTTTCGTCCGTCCCAAAATAATTGTCCACTTTGAAACTTACCTTTTTAGAATATCATTTTTACCACTTTATCTTTACTTTTTCACCTTATTTTAATTATGAGCCACATACACATGGACTTTAAAGGAAACTACATATTAAACCAATATAAATAATCAAGTCAATTATTTTTTCTTAATCTATACGCCGGGTCAATCAGAACAATAATTTAGGAACGAAGGGAGTAATTTGTTTTATTTATGTGATGAATTTAGAGGATGTACAAACTAGGTTGCAACTTGCATGATACTCTTTCTACCTAGTCTTTCCAATTATATCCATAGGAGGTAGTGTACAACAATGAATAAAACAATGAATAATGACTAATTAATAATAGATATGTGGTCCACGTGGATGGTGCAGGAAATAAGGGAGATGGGGGGAGGTGGGGTTGACTACAGCTTTGAGTGTGCCGGCAACTTGGACGTTCTCCGTGAAGCCTTTTTATCCACCCATGACGTATGTCTAATTTCCGTTACCCATAATTAAATACTTTATTTATTATGTTTGTCTTCACTCTTTACTCTTGACTTGACTCTTGATCAGTCGAATTATTATGACAGAATACTAGTCAAAGAGTTGAACCAACCCCACATTAATAATGGATATGGAAAATTGACATGAGATATTTGTTCCTAAATTATCGTCTTCCTTTCTTTTTTCGTTCATCTCAAAATAATTGTCCATTTTGAAATTTACCTTTTTAGAACATCACTTTTACCACTTTACCCTTACTTTTTCACTATACTTTAATTATGAGCCACATATACATGGACATTAATGAAAACTACACATTAAACCAATATAAATAATCAAGTAAATTACTTTTTCTTAAACTGTGCACCGGGTCAAACGGGACAATTATTTAGGAACGGAGGGAGTATTATTTATATTTATACTTATACCCGTATCAATAAATACAATTAGTTATATAACCCGTGTTTTATACGGGTATAATGTGAGATATATATATTTTTTGTAATAATAATATAATTTTTAGACATTATAATTAAATTGTTAATTTCTTCCATGGTTATATTTTTTTTTCTATTGTTACTAATATTAAATGATTTTTTTACCTAAATACTTTAAAAATTAATATAAATTTCTAGCTAACGTGAGATTCATATTTTATATTAATAATAATAGTAATTTTTTTATCTAAAAACTTTTAAAATTAACATTTAACTGGATGATAATATTAGAAGTTATTTTGTTAAAAACTTTTAAAATCATAATTTATTTTTAAACAATGTGAGATATATATTTTATATTTTTATTGGTAATGAAAGTTTAAATCTTTAATCTAAAGAATTTAAAACCAACACCACATTCTAACCATGTGGTATACATATTTTCTATTAGTAATAATAGTACAGTAGTAGATAAAAGACTTTGTAACCTACATTTACTTATAAACAATATGGATACATATTTTCTATTGGTAATAACAAAAGATGTCTTTATCTAATGACTTTTATAACCAATCTCATTTATAAATAATGTGATATACATTTCTTTGTAATCAATGTGAGATACATCATCTAAAAACTTTTTAAACCAATATTACTTTTATAACTAATGTGAAATACTTCTTTTCTATTACTAGTAATTGTAGACTTTTAAAATCAACATTACTCTCTAACTAATGTGTAATACATATCCTCATTTGGTAATAATAGTAGAAGTCTTTTATTTTAAAATTTTATAACCAACATCTCTTCCTAAAAAATGTGGGATACATCTCTTCTATTATATTGATAATAAAAGTAAAAGTCTTTTATCTAAAGACTTTTAAAATCAACATCATTTTTTAACAAATGTAGGATATCTCTTCTATTAGTATTAATAGTAAAAGTCTTTTATCTAAAATTAAAATCAACATCACTTTCTAACCAATGTGAGATATACATATTCTATTGATAATAATGACAAAAGTCTTATATTTAAAGTCTTTTAAAAACAAACAATACCTCTACCAAATGTATGATACATCTATTCTATTGATAATAATAGTATTTTTAAAACTAACGTTAATTTATAACCAATGTGTGATATATCTTTTCTATTGATAATATTAGTAGAATATTTTGTAACCAATATGAAATATTTACATATATTCTATTAGTGTTTTTAGTGAAAGAAATTGTGTAACTTGAAGCACAAATTTCTTTACGTGTCATTTGTTTGTTAACAAAAGTAATTGTGCAAATGTGTTCTACTCGGCAAGAACATCGAAATGATATATTTATTTGTCCAAATCAAGTTTTGGATGAATAAGATATCAAATCTTAAAATATGATGTAAAAATGAGTCATAGAAGTAATATCTAACCTCGAAAAGTTTTATCCCACATTGGTTAGAAGTAAAGTTATATATACTAATACTAATACCACTTATCATATTGATTATTATTATGTATTATTATTAACTAATGGCTAGAAAACCAAAAATTTTTAAAATTTTCAAATGGATGTTTAGAATGAAGATTTATCCAAAAGTGGTGAGGTGGCACAACTCATAGTGCTTCTCACCAACTTTATATATATATATATTATTTATTTATAAAAAGATGAATTAACAAGCATGTATGCGAATATGTGATGTTAGGGTTGGGGGTTAACTGTAATGTTGGGAATTCATCCAACTCAAATGATGCTACCTCTACATCCAATGGAGATGTTTGATGGCCGGAGACTCGTCGGATCAACCTTTGGCGACTTCAAAGGGAAAACACAACTACCTCATTTAGCCAAGGAGTGCTTGTGTGGGGTAATTAATTTACTTCACAAATTTCTCCATTTAATTAATTAATTCCGATCCTCAATCTAACCTATATAATTTCTTTTTGGAATTTGGATCGAATTTCCATCTTCAGGCAGTGAAGTTGGACGAGTTTATAACCCACGAGCTACCCTTTGACAGGATTAATGAAGCTTTACAATTGCTTACCGATGGCAAGTCCGTCAGATGTGTGCTTCACCTTTGACTTCACCTTCACCTTCACAAACAACAACTGTTGTAGCCATTATTGGAGACTGGTAATGGTTCCACACGGGGGTGGACCGACGTGTACCAATGGTCCAATACGGGTCCATGGACCCTGCTCAGAAGAAAAAAAAAAGGCGTATTAATTAATAATTTTATTATATAAATTTTCTGGAATAATACATAGCCTAAGAGGAATTGTATCTTAAGTGGTAAAATGTTTGTGTGTCTGTAACAAATGCCTTGGTTCAGTTCATTGCATCAACACAATATCTTTTTCATACTACAAAAGACTTTTTGCATTTCCGTTTTCACATGTGACACATCTATATATATATAAAGCCTAAGTAGTCTAAAAGTAGTAATTTTCCGTCAAAATTTGCATCCCTAAAATAGTAACCTCTATTTATAACAAACATTTAATGAATCCTATAATTAAATAATACAAATTTAAATACATATAACTTCTTGAAACTAGAGTCTAGGAACTAGAACCATTGCATTAATTGCTTTGTTATCCAAATACAACATTTTATGTATACAACCGTTAGTTTTCCATTGTTGTCAAATAAACTTCAGAAAAATCATGGATGACTTTGCGCAAGAAATTTCACTGAAATGAATCACAAATACTCACAATTAATTCTAACTGAATGACTAATATATATGATTGTATTTATGATTTTTTTTGTCTACTTAACCAGATTAAAAGTTATTAAAACAAATACTTTTAATAAAATCACAAAAACTCACAATTCATTATAACTACATGAAATATATGAATTTTTTTTGTCTATTTCATCGGACCAAAATTCTTAAAATAAATATTATGAACAAAATTACAAATACTCCTTATTGATATTAAATAGATGACTGACCAACAAAAATATATAGATTTGAAATTTTGTTGTCCATTTCATCATATTCAAAATTTAAAAATCATCAAAAGTTCATCTAAAACACGAATGCACATGATTAATTATAAATGACTGACAAATCTAAAAAATATATCGATTTAAAATAAATAAAATTTAACAAATACTTCAAGTAACAAGAACTATATAATGGTAAATAACAAAACGAAACAAACAATATTGCAGAATAATTTTTCCCCTAACAAAGAGGAAATGTTTCGAAAGTGCAAAGTTACCTCTCTTTAAGAAAAATGAACCGACCATTTAATCATGAACGAATTGATTTGTCGTTGTGTTCGAAAAGTAATTAGATTTACATCAAATTGTAGAGTGCCCAAGTAATCTCAGTTGGAAAGTTACCTTGATGATCCCCTTTTATAGAGTTTTATATTTTCGAAGATAGAGAATGGGGAGAGAGATAATGAGTAAAGGGGGTGAAGAAAAAAAACTAAAACGAGACCTGGTTCGATAAGTTGGGTTAATAGTTTGTTTTTTTTTTTCGGTGAGAGGGTAAGGTTGCTGGAATAAATATCATGACAAGAGGTAGCGAGACTCAAGACAAGAATTTTTAATATATATATATATATATATATATTAAAAACTCTAAAACGATGACGTTTTAATATCCGTGAGTGGGGCGAAGTAACAAAGCCAAGAGATTAAATTTGTCTTTTTAATTGTTATTGATTATTAATATTGAAATAAGTCATAAACAGGCTTAAATCACTACAAATAGAATTATTTGAGTCAATTTTCAATCGATCATCGTCAATTAAATTTATTTAGAGTAAGTTTTGTCATTCAATTAATATGTGTCGGATTATGAACACGTCAGACTCATGTATATTTTTTTTTTGTCTTTTAAGGGTTTGAAAAGAATATGGTGAAAATTGGGTCGGTCTCTTTTGATAGCTATTCAACCGATGTCCACTATACTTTTTTAATCGAAAAAAAACATTTTTGATATGAAAGGACGTGTATACCTTTAATGAATCGGACATGCTTGCGATAAGCATCAGTTCATACATTGTCATGCATGATTCAAAATTGTGTAATTGTCATTCTCATTCCATAGTAGTGCATCACGATTTTAAATCGATGCCTCATGTTCAAACTGCTCTATTTCCAATTCATAGCGATGTATTGCAATTCTAAATTAATGTATTGTGAATCCAAATTGACGTATCGCTACTGAAAATCCATACACTGTGATACACATTTTTTGTATTTTCATTTTAATTATTTATTTAATTTTCATAAATTGTAGTTATTCCAATTTATTTATTTTATTTTCATATTAATTTTTAATCAAATGAATCAAATGATAATTTTCTATTCGTTGAAATAATCTCTTCTTTTAGTTTTGTTTTTTGTCTTCATTTTATTTAATTATAATTTAACTGAGTATAATTTGATTAAAATATATATATATCCATGCGTTGCACGGGTATAAAACTAGTATCATGTAAAAGTATAGACTTCTAGTGTCACACGTGGACATTAAATACATTAATTTACATGTACTATTAAAATAACCCAAATCAACTTCCTTAATTTTAATAAAAAAACTAAAATAAAACGGTGATTTAAAGATGGAAGGGTATTTTTTATAAACAAAATGAATTTTTCTTTAATATGTAGTGGTTGAGTTGTGCACTTGATCAAATTAACTCTCTTTTTTTCTTGAAATATTTTGTCAAAAAGAAAAAAAAAACTGTTTAATACACTACATAATATAACTGTTTTATTAGTTTATGACATTAAAATATACTATTTAACTAGATATTTATTAAAAATATAGTAACTTCTTCAAAAAAAATTAAAGGATATATTATAATTCGAAAATAGACAAGCTTAGCTCGTTAGCTCCCGAAAAATGCTATTTGACTAGTAATAAAGGCTTAAGGAGGGGGTTATCCAATCTTTGTTTCTCTGGTTCTCCGAGGATACGTTGAATAAGGATAATTCTTTTGTAAATTTTATGGACAGATTTACACTCCCGGTGTACATAGGTTGTATTATCTTTTTTGGAACTTAATTGGTTAAGAGTTAGTAGATTTTTCGACATCCTCTTATGGGGTGGCTCCTTGTAGGTATTAGGCATAGGTTATCGTGATTTTTCCTCTCATCAGTATGTGGGGGCAGAGTTCCCCTTTTTGGGTACAGGTTGTATCATCTTTTTGACGCAAGTTAATATTAACTCTTTTACTTATAAAAAATAAAATGAATGTGAATCCATTTATTACATACTGAATTTACATTATAACTTAGTTTATATAAACCTATATTGACAAACATGGAAAGAGTCCACATGCAGCAAGCTACTCCTCCAAGTCCACTGCACCCGGCTCTCCATGTCTAGGTTACAAATTCAAAATAAGAGTTAGGATAACTTCTTATCATGTATCTCCTGTAAGCTTGTAACTAACAACTTAAGATTGTTAATTATCTAACTTCGTTTGTATTCTATAAAGTTAGAAGAACGATGTTATCAATATATCACTAATAAAACAAATATTGAAGCAATTTTTCAAAAGCCCTAAATTTTTATTAACGATTCGTATTTGTTTACATGATCATCAATTTAAAAAGGAGCAACATTTATTTCCAGACATCTCTTATTTTTTCACGACTAATGAAATATTTCATAATCGAGCAGAGGCAGAAGCTTGGGTTAGAGCAACCGGGACGTAGTGAGAATATATATATATATATATATATATATATATATATATATATATATATATATTTTTGTTAAAAGAGTTAATGTTTACAATGATGGATCGCGTGAAGTGTGGCTTGGCTGTGAGCATGGTGGGAAGTATAGTTTCGATGCCAAAAAGGATGAGGTGAATATTAAAAAAATGGTTCGAAAAAACTTAAGTGTAAGTTTGAAGTAGTGTACTTGGTGCAACAAATAGATGTTAGGTAGGTGGATAGTAAAGGTTAGTGAGTTGAACACTAGACACAACCATCCAATTGCAAAAGAAACGCAATGACATACTTCAGCATCCATGTTGTCCGTAAAGGAGATGAACTGAAGAAGGAAGATCTTAGAAACAGAAGCACGATAATGCATGTGAAGAATGCCCTGGTAAAGATAGGAAAGGTAAAAATGGTATCACAAACAAAAATACAATATTTTTTTCAATCACATGAGGCAACGTGGATATATTTCCTAGTACATGTGTGAGGAAAATACAAAAATATTGACAGATATTATGTTTGCTCATCCGAAGTCCCTAGAGTTGGTGGTGTTATTTCCGTATGTCCTTATGGATACAACCTATAAAACCAATAATTATGAGATGTCTTTATTGGAGATTATTGGAGTTACATCAATTGGAAAAAATTATCACGTTGCATTCGCATTCTTGAAGAATGATATAACTAATACATTCAAATGAGCATTACAGAGGTTGAGAGGTTCTTTGTTCTTGCATGCTACAGCTCCTCCTGATGTAATTGTCACTGATAGGGAATTGACTATAATGACTGTTGTTCAAGAGTACTTTTAAGAGTCTCTCCATATATTGTGTAAGAGACACATAGCAAAGGATATCAAGAAGTATATGGTGAACTTGATCTAGAAAATAAAAAAGAAATTGTGGGGGTATTTATGGCGAGGTGGACGAATGTTGATATAAGTGTCAGCGTTGTCTCCCCGAAAAGTGGCATGTCCAACTGTCGAAACATGCAATTCTTTAAATGTCCCAATCCACTTCTAAATATCAATTCATTTGTGGTTGCACCATCAATGTTCCAAGATGATAGACGATCAACAGAGCCATGACAACCCAATACATCTTTCTCCTGTTGAACATAAAAATTAAAATAAGATCAACCTACAAAATTATACACAAGATAAAAAAGAATAAAATATATGGGGTTATGTGTAATTTACCAATAATATTGGGGGGTTATGTCTAAATTACAAATAATAATAGGGGTTATGCGTAAATTACCAATGATAATTGATAGAGGGGTTATGTCTAAATTACCTCATCGTGCCATTTTGCAGATGCAACATGGCCTAGAAATCCAATAAGTATCTCTGAATCAATAGGCACTCCTGGATGTGAATCTATCAACCTCTATATATCATCACCATCACCATCACCATCACCAGCGCTATCGCCATCACCACCACCATCGCCACCACTCTCCCGTCATCATTTACCATGACCACGTCCTCTTGCACTACCTTCTCTCCGCGCTCGACCACCTCGCTGTCCCTCTATCATGCTCAAACTCAAACCAATCATCATAGTGCTCGAGGGAGATGAATGTAATAACGACAACGAGCTAGCTAAATGAAATAACGATTGACCCATGTGGGTCCCAATGAGCACAATAATAAGCTAGAAGAGGGGGTTGAATAGCTTATTAACACTTTAAAAACTTTTAAGTAAGTTCCTTGAAAGTTACTTGCAATCTATGAAAAGAATCAAGTAGCGGAAGACCTTCAAGAAGTTTGTTCAGTCAGATAAGGACTACCTAGACCTACAGTTACTTAAGTTCTGAAATGGATAATATAAACAATGAAACTAAGCGGTTTAATACATCAGACGAAGGAAATAACACAAGTATTTTGGGATGGTTCACACTATAATGAGTGCTCGTCCACCAAGGCATCAACCTTGGATTTAAATTGTGCACTATGTTTTCCACTTAGATCAATTACAAAGAATATCCCTAATGGATCGTGTACAAAATATTGACTTGTGTTTGGGTCTAGGGAATTAAATATCGAATACAAGATATTTAATTCATGCAAATATAGTTAATGGAAGTAAACAACAAGAAGAATAAAACAATAATTGTTGAAGAGCGACTTCTTGTTGTTGAGGACTTCTAGATCTTGAGGATCTATTGAATGCACCGAAAGACTTGGAGTTGTGTAGATTGAGCAATTCTTTAAGTGTTCGATTGATTGCATGCTTGTCTATATGTTCCGGTCTTCAATGGCGTATTTAAAGCAGTGCACTTCAAAATAATCCGTTGGAGAGGGCGAAGACTTCAACACTCTATTCATAAATGCATTAAATGCATGGGGGGATCAAGAATTTCGTCTTCACGATATCTAGAGCTATAATCATTTCGAGATCTTCAAAAGGTGGGCGATTTGGTGTCGATCAAGGCGAAAAGTATTCTGCTCGGAAAGTTGCTGGCGGCTTGACATGTCGAGGAAAGACTTGGATTAATTCAAATAATATGGGAATAAGTTTGAATTAATCCGCTAGCTGATATGGAGAGGACACGTAGAAGCGGTCATGGACACGAGGTCTACCGATCTTAAGCTTTGAGAGGTCTTAGGTGAAGGCGAGGAAGGGTCTTCAGATGAACACGAAAAAGTCCTACAAAAACTATACAAGGCAAAGTTCTATACACGGTTGCCACGCTAATCGATGATTAGCCCAAGTATAAAACTAATGTAATGTACTGATCAGATATAAATTTAACATAAGAATCAACAATCCTACACACTTCGACCCCAACCTCTTTAACCTCTCTTAATATTGATAAAGGACCCGTCTAGATTAGTGGAGCGTGAATTATGGGTGCAAATGGAGTCTCCTGTCTCCACACGACCATCAGTGGCAACAAAAGACCGCACATGGGTATGATCATCCTTTCGGCTTGATGCAATCACGTACGCCTCTACCATATACTCTACTTAAAGAAGGTCGTGCAACCTCAGCCTAATTAGGGACAGGTATGTCCACGACCTGACATTTTCTTATGAGTGTGTGTGGTATCCTATTTCAAATTAAAAAAGGTTAAAATTCGGTAAAAAATGATAAAATTTACGTAAAAATATTCTAAACATATATATTTACGCATATTAACTAACATGTTCAGGTCATATGTGACAAACATAAAAATATTCATATCGATTTTTGTTTATGATGGAAAAGAGATAAATCAAAATAGATAAAACTTCATAGGGCCCTCGATTTTTTACACCAAAAAGGGCTCCTAATGTCACATTTTAGCTTTTATATAAGAGAAATTGCTGGTCGATACTTTTTTTTAAATATTTAACCCCACACTCCCTTGTTCTTTTTTTTCAACCGCTAAAGTACATTTACGTGAAATCTTTCCTAAAATGCCCGTATAAGAGAATTTATTGATTAAATTTGCACGGATGAAGAGGAAGAGAGTGGGTAGGTCGGGTGATGAAAAACACTTGTGTTTTTCATCTTGGATTTGATTAATCCATCATCCTAACTTCCCAATCTCTTTCCTCTTCATATTTTGATCCTCAATTTCAATTCTTCTTCTTCTTCTTTATTGTGTTCGTGTGTTTGATTCAAAATAGATTCATTTGGTGTGTTGTATTGCTATACATGTGAACTGAATATATTTTTGTTCATTGTTGGACACTGTTTTTGAATCTGGATGCATCAATTTCAAATGTCAATGCATCATTTGTGGATCATGACGTATCGTTTTGGATTTGGGATGCATGAAATATGCATCAATTTGAAATCATTTTGTTCATTGTGTACGGGAAAGAATGTTACATAAAGGTCTGATTTATTATGATTTTGGAGCACGATGCATCATCAATTTTTGCATCGTGGTGCAAAATTGAATTAGGTGATTAATTTTTTGATGCATCGCAGTGCAAAAATTGACGCACTCATGCACAATTGAATTAGATAATTCTAATTGATGCATCACGGTACAAAATTTGATACAACGCGATGCATTTGGGTGAATGATCCATAGCGCGCCTGAGGCTCATTAAGGGTATCGTAGTCTTTTCGCCCCAAAGGTGATTTTTTTTTCCAGTTAAAAAAAAAAAGACAATGAACTGGAGCGATTGCAAACTTTTTAAAGTGAACTGACCCGAATTTACCCCAAGTTTTTATCTCTATTACAAATAAAGTTCACATCTCATTTAGGTTTTATAGATCATATTTGCTAATTTGGTAATTTGATGTGGATGGTTATTTTGTTAATTAGTCAATAGTTTAGTTTTTAAATTTTGTTTACTCCCCCCGTCACGAAATTATTGTCATGCTTTTCCTTTTTGCATTTCCCAATTTTTTTTTTTGTTTTGTTTGAATGTTTCTTTTTTAGGACAATATTTTTACCATTATGCCCTTACTTTTTTCTTCATGTTTTAATTATTAGTCACATGAACATGAGGTTTAAATAAAACTACATATTTTACCAATATTAATTATCAAGTCAATTGTTTTTCCTTAATCTATATGTCGGGTTAAACATGACAATAATGTTAGGACGAATGAGTATTTTTTACTATGAATGATTTTGTGTTTAAATATTTATTCGTTAGTGTGTCTATGTAATGGTGCTATTGTTTATTGATTTTTCTTTTAGGTGCTTAATATTTTAGTAGTTTCTAAAAGAACTTATAAACTTGGATCTGAAAAAAAAAAACATAAAGAAAAATAATTGATTTGATCTCAAACAAAAGCTTTTAATATTTTTTACACGTATATAGTTGGGGTCCCGTTTTTTGAGTTTGCCTAGGGCCCACAAAATCTCAATGCCGATACTGAGATGAGTCTAATGCGTTATTAAGAGTGAGAGTTATGTCTATTGGAGCGCTCCACTAGAGCTATTGACCGAACCGGCCCAACCCATCGGGTTTGACTTTGTAACGGGCCGGGCCTCAAAAAACTCAGGCCGACCCATACCAAAGTAACGTCAATTGTATGCTCATGTATTTAACACTAATCAGGTTGCTAGATGAATACCAGGAAATTGATAAAGCTGGAAGTTAAATTTCGAGGTGTTACTATATACTACTCCCTTCGTTCCGAACAAAAAGTTTACTATTTTATTTTGTGATGTTTTATTTAAAAATTCAACTTTCAAAAATTAAAACATAAAAAAATATATATATTTTTTTAAAGTTTGACTTTCAAATGGGGACTCTTTGTTCGAACGGGGGGAGTAATAATCTAAGTTACTGTGAACACTTGAACATATTGAAGTAGTGTTATATTATATAGACTATGATGAAAGAAAATGTGGTTGATTTCAAAATTCTCTTTGAAAGTGGTCTGTAGCAGACTCTAGTTGCATGGATTTATTTGTAATCTTTCTTTAACACCAAGTTTAGTTATTGATATTATTTAGTGCTTTCATGAAAGTCTGGTGGAATTATTTTTCAAAATTCGATTGATGCAACACCTTAATTATCTGCTGCCACCGCCTGCCGCTGTGGAGATACCGTGATATGGAAGGAATGAGGAGTACCGAGGAGGCGAGGACTCGCCAACGACTGGGTCTCGTCGAGAAGAGAAAGATCGACTAGGTTTTGATTTTGAGGGAATGGAACTTGGAAGTGGAAACGGGAGATACCAGCAACAGCCAGCAGAATAGCAGATGAGATGAGATACACTTTCAAAGATATCGATAAGTTTTGTTTTTCTACTTTTAGGGTTTACTTTTTTTAATCTTCTAATTTTATTTTTTTTTTAATTACGTTTGACCAGTCATCGGGCCAGGCCAAGCGTCATGCTCGGGCTTGATGGACTAGGCCAAAACCCGGGTTTTTTTGGACCAACAAAATCGAAACACAGGTCCATGGAAAATCTGGTGGACTGTGTGGACCGGACTAAATTTTTACAACTCTAGCTTTCACAGCCCTTAATTCATAAGTCCTCGTCTCCAAGACATGTTTAAACACATCCAATACCATATAAGATAATCCAAGAAAAAATGGACAAGCCAACTTGAACAGATATATGGGGGTCCAACGAGTATTTTGACAATTTTAAAATAAAAGTGGACAGCTTTTTCACTATTTTTCTTAAAGCCTCTCCAGTTTTCAAGACAAAACGTCCTACATTGTCGTCTAAGTTTGGTTGCATTTTGAGAAAAAAAAGTCCAACTCAGTTTACTCGATAAAACAATCAACCAGATAAATCGCTAAGGAAGCACACAACACTTAGAAATAGAAGGGAGAGATGTCGGCGGAGAGAGGGATTGAAGATGGCTCGCTCACAATGATTGAGAGAGGCACCAATGGAGATAGGGAGATTAAAGAAAGAGTCGTCACATAGAAATATAAGTCGTTGTAGAGAGAGATGCGAGGTGTTCTAAAAAAAAAAGCGCTCTTGGATAAATATTTTGGCAAAAAAACTATTTTAAAGTTTAGAAAGATTTTCAGTAAAACTTAAAAAAACAAAAAAAAAACCTATTTTAAAGTTTTTCGTATAAATGAAAACTAGGTTTTTTTTTTCCTTTTAAAATGAGGGGAGGGCAGTTTGGTAACTTGATCTTGTATTGTAGGCGTGGATTCAGTGTTTTTTGGTATTTGATTTTGGGGGTTTGATTCCAGATTGCCAGTTTCGTCACCGACCTACTGCAAATTTCTCTGGTAAATTTCTCTCTCTCTAACCGTCTAACCGTCAGTATGTTCTCTCTACTCTCTCTCCTCCATGATTCTTCATAATTCATTTAAAGTTATTCATTTAAAGTTGATAATGTTTAGTTTGTAGATCAATTCGGAATTGGATTGCTGGTGTCTTTGATCTTTTTCACCGTACGTACTTTCCTCCCTTTCTCTCTCTCATTATTGATTTTAGTTATTAATTTTAATCAGAGTTTTATGCGATTATAATTAGGCGATTTTAATAAGGGTTTCATCAGGTTTTATGCGATTTTAATCTGGGTTTTATGAGGGTTTTACGGTTCCTAATTCTTGTGTTCTTTATTTGAATGAGTTAATTTTATCTTTTCATTTTGTCTGTTCATGAAACATAAGATTAGAAGCAATACAGATCGCACTCATATTATCAGCATATAAGCCTGTTGGCGATAGATTAGAATATTCAAATCCTTCAGAATACCCCTTGGCCAAGACATTTCGCTACAAACTGAAGACATGGCTCTGTATTCTGCTTCGGTGGAGGACTTACAAATTGTCAGTTGTTTCTTACACTTCCATGAAATAAGAGAATCACCAAGAAAACACACCACCCAGTTGTATTAGTATAGATGAGTGTCAAGGCAACCAGCCCAATTGGCATCCGCAAAGGCAGTCAATAGATGAGAGTTCTTACCAATCAAACCACTAGTATAAAATGTAGAAGAAATGGATGAGAAGACAGAGCTTTGTACCAATTATTGAATTTTATCTGAGATTTGTGATGCTTGACCTATCATGGCCTTTGAGCTGGACAATGGTTCACCGGCTGATTTCGGGTTGGTAGTGAACCCTGATGTAGCAGTAGCAGCCTGGTAAACTTTATGATTGCCCTTTCTTTTGTCTATTTGTGCGAGTTCGTTACATTCGTTAATCAGATGCCCCGGCTGTTTACAATTCCTTCTTATAGAGCTCTGTGAAACCCGGACAGTGGGTAGCCAAAGAGGCAGACCTGAGGTTGGATGGAAGGATTAGCATCAATACTTCAGTCGGCTAAAGCCTTGCCTTAATCAAGAAGAAGTCGGATAAGATCTGCCTAAAATGAAGGAGAAAGGGAGGCCCATCCGTGCTTAGTTGATGATTTAGCCCTTCATGCCAGTCTGCTCTTGCAGCTAAAAGCAGGCTTGCTAGCTGGCTACTAAAACTATTAAGATAGAATAAACCTCTTTATCTGAAGAAAAGACTAAATGGAAACATTCTTTTTTCGCTAGCCTACTTTTTTACTCCCGGAGACACTACCGAGGAGGATTCACACTTCTTTTATTCTTTTACAAGATGTACGGATCAGAGAGAGAGACTCACCTTACATGGCGACTTGGATACTTTTATCTTTCTTAACCGACCAAGATTGCATTCTGACATTCTGATTAGCTGCTCTTGATCGAGGATACCATTCTACCCGTCGCAGCTCGTGAGCATGAATTATTCTGTATTTTAGCTTTAACTGGCCGGCCTGACGGAGAATGAGGCTTTTGACAATAAATAGGATTTTGGGTTGATATACTTTCTTCCAGCACTCTTGCTTGTTGAAAGAGATCTCTCTCTTTTATCTACCGATTCTACCCATTAGCTCCAATGGGCCGTCTTACCTACTATGGATTTCCCGATGGAAGTGTAGCTCTAGTGGAATACCCTCACTTCATTGCTTTCGTAGCTAAAATTGTTTGCTGCAGGAACAAGCTATTCTTCATTTCCGAGTCCGTTCAAGGCTCAAGCAGATCCTAGCGATTGAAGAAATCCTAGGATTTCATGGATTCCTTTCTTGTCCTCTTATTCCTGCGGAATAGTAGTAAGAAATCCTAGGATTTCATGGATTCATTTCTTGTCTTCTTACTTCTCTCGTTGAAGTCAATCTCAATCTAGTCTGATCGAGTACTATTCCATCTCTCCATTCCTCTGATTCTTACTAAGAATCCGCTGCTAGAGATGGGACTTCTGCCCCCGGTTCTATAGCAGTTCTGACATTTTCTCCTAGTCCCTTCCTAGAATAGTTTAGAGAATTCAAAAACTTCTTGCCTGACCTTATACCTTAGCTCTAAGAAGAGCATATCATGAATTTCTTCCATTTCTCCCCTCCTATTATGTCTATGATGATTGGAAATAGGCATTCAGGGTGAAAACTTCTTTATACCGTTGATAGTATCTCATTTCTGATGAAACCGATGACGACCTTCAAATACAAAAGCTCCTGGATTTTCCCGTACAGCCAGTCTTCGACCTACTAAAGCAACCATTCTTCCTAAGCAAGCAAATCCTCCATACTGTGAGCCCTTTGTCTCTGTACGCACTTTTTTCCCCGGGATCTCTAGCCCTTCTTTGAGCTTATATTTCTTGCACCGAAAATAAGGAAAATGCATAGAATGATAGTGGCATCTTTGGCAAGCGAACCCAAACTGCCACCGAGGTAATAATAGCTTCAGATGAGATAAACCCCCGAGTCCAACAACGGATCGTAAAGTAATTGTCTCCAAGAACCCAAGGTCTTTTTTACATGCGGATAATCACTCTTTTTTCCTTTCTCCGAGTTGAGGACTGTCATTGGCTGCGGTACTTTCAAGGGTACTATAAGCATGCTTTGGACCCAGATGTTACTCTTGAAGCATTTTTTACGGCACTAATTCTTCAACAGATAATAAACGGAATAGGGAAAAAAAGAAACCGCGGTTACGGCGCGGTAGCATAGATGGACTAAGGATATTATCATCTATAAGACAATTGCTCCATAGAGTGACGAAGGAAAAATCATTTAGAAGGGTGAATGATTTGACTCCGTTAATTCAAGTAGGAATTCCGGTTATGGTTGTTAGATAGAAGTTAGCCAGTTGCTAGCGAGCGTGCCATTACTAGTAGCTGTCCAAGGCTAGCTGTTTATTCCTAGTAGTGTTGAAGTATGCCAAGGCTAGCTGTTTATTCTTAGTAGTGCTGAAGTATGCCAAGTTGAAGGTTGAAAGTCTTGAATCCACTGTTACTGGTATCATATCCCCATTTCCTCAATCTCTATAACCCCCACATGCCCTAGCTCATTTAGCTTGAAGCAAAGGAAGAATAAATCTAAACAAGACGTCATATGGGTAGGTGAGCTGTAGTAGGTTCAAAGAAAGAAGTATGAGTCCGCAGTAAGTGCCGGTTTGGCCTTTTTCCGGATAACAACTATATGTATTGAGAAAGAACACCAAGAACTGAGCCCCATTAGGAAGGACCTTGATTAGATTCGTAACAAGGTAGCTATAGGCAAGATTAATTCATTCTTAGCTCTTGATGTCTGAGATTTTATGGCCCGTAGCTTATAAAATTTTCCAATAAGGGCATGTAGCTCGATCTAATTGTTGGACAGTTGCTTACTACGAAGGTAGACGGATTCCAGTTCTTATAAACCGGTCAGGATCAAGGCTCCACTTTCAGGAAGTGTAATCACTCGGGAACTAGATACTCAGAGCTAGGAAGGAAATCCACTAACTTACTCAATAAATGTTGGCAGGACATATCATACCTCCAAAGGATAGGAAACTCCCATAGGTTCCCAAGCTGTTACAGAAACTATCTCAATGATAATGACAACTCGCGCTTACGTTAGATGGAAGTAAATCTCTCATCCGTCTCAACCCATCCTAGAATGGTAATATGCGCCACTAGGGGGACCTACATCTAATGGTAACCTTAAATACCATAGTCACAGATAGCTTCCATCTAGTATCCAAAGGTAGTCTTTCTTTGCATCTATCTTCAAGGAAGGAACTTGTGTGAAAGAAAAACTCCTTTCGTTGGGACTCTTTGATCGGAGACTGGGAGAACTACGAGCTCTCCTGCTGGCTAAGTGGTACTTGATACTAGTTTTTTCATTGAATGGCGTGAAGAGAATTCTATTTTACCACGTAGGGCTATAGAAAGAAAGAAAAACTTCTATCCCGCTATGTGCAAAATCTAGCTCATCGATTTTAGCTGATAGATGGATCCAGATTTCTTAAAAGTTCTGTCCACCATATGGTGAAAGCACAGAAGTCTATTTTAGCTAATAAACTACAAGTCTCAAATGGATTGAGTTCCCGGCTGTCACTAACTTCGCCTAAACTAGACGATTTCGACACGACCTCTTAGTGTAGTGATCGATCTTATCTCTGCCTAGCCCTAGAAGTCTAAATCCCAGTAAGTAATCAAAGTGTTCAGCCTATCTCCAACCTCACCTCTCGGACTATCTAAAGAGTTATCCAAGCCTTTTTCTCGATTCTACCCATAGGATTCCTACAGAATAGCCCAACATTTATATGTTATGGATTTCCTCGCTACCATATACTAGTTCTCCTTTGGATCAGTCTGGTCTTTTCTAACATTCGTCAAGCTCACCTCAGAATCTAAAAATGCAAGCCAATATCAGAATAGAAAAAACTTTACTTTTAGAGCCGTATGGAGATTTTGCAATCAAGTACTTATTTAAGTACATCACCAAGGCTAGAACAAGGCCAATTCATTGCATATTGAATAGTTGTGTCTACTAAGCTTTATGACTCTAATAAGCAACGACGCCGTACTGTCGCTACGAAGACATTCCCTAGATTGAAGCATAGGATTGATGATCCCTATTTTCAGCTTTTGTATTTTTGATGCCACGATGTGGTCTCACAGGGGCTAATCCCTTTTGTAGAGCTTGTGGATAATAGTTTTGTAGGGTTGTAGGAGTTCTTTTTCCTACTTCTGTAAATAGGACGCGTCACCTCTTTTGGCGCCTGCTCTTTATATATATATACTCTTTACTTATCCAAAAAAAAAAAAAAAACTATACAATAGACACACTCAAATTCTTCTTGCAAAGAGACACAACATGCCCGTATTCCTGACATTCAAAACAAAGAATCTTTGACAAATCCCTATGTCCTTGCCCTTGCGTCCACAAATTTTATTTGGCAATGAAAAACAGAATCTGGTGCTTTCTTGCATTCAAGAGTGGCTCTTCTCGAAGGAGTTCCTAGGACCGAATACGTGCTAATTACTGCATCACGATTCAGTATGCTGGTACGAACGACTTTGTACATAACCTCTCTTCATTGATGGTTTTCAAGGTTTTAAGACAATACGTTTCAGTAACTGTTTATGTTTACCTTCTCATACTCTCTCCCCATATTCATAAAGCCTGCATAGTAGTCTTGATTCTTGAATACTTGTCTCTCCATGTCTATAGACAAAGAGGTCGTTCCCAATCTGAAATTTTTTAATCAAGTTCAATTGTTGATAAACTTTCTTAAGAAATTCCTACATATCTTTGGCAATCTAGAAAATAAATGTTTCAATGAATTTGTATTAATTTTCATAGATTTTATAATTACAGTTGCACTATGGAAGCCGATTTTGGAAAAACTGTGAAGATGTTAGATCGACTACCAATAGGGTGCCGATTTGACCCAACCGATTATGAAGTCATAACTTTTTACCTTGATAGAAAACTCAAACAGTTGGAACTCCCAGGGTACAAAATTCCAGAAATTGACAACATATATGAGCATGATCCGCTGACTATCACGGCTGCACATCCACGACAACATTCAACAGAACGTTGTTGGTATTTCTTCACCAAACTTGTGACAACTCCCAATAGCAAGCAGATCATGAGGACGACCGGCGAAGGCATTTGGAAAAGCAAGGGAGTTGCAACTACTATCATAGGGAAAGACACCACCATTGTTGGAACTAAAGTTACCAAACAGTTTTTCGAATATTATGAAGGGCGTGGAAAAGATGCCATAAGTACCGGCTGGGTGATAAAGGAATTGAAAATGGGAGACAACCCAATGGTGTTTGTCCAAATGACAAGCCCATACTATGATCTTAGTGTTGCTTCCCTTTGAAAACACCATTCTGGTAGGAGGTAGATGAGACAGACCGCTCACCATGTTCTTTGTTTGCAAGGTTTTTAGACCTTTATGACTTTAATGACCATATCAAGAAAAATTAAGGACTCTTTTATATATATTGCTATTGGTATGATATGTAATCCATCCGTTCCAAAATAATGGTCTTGTTTTTCTTTTTCGTTTGTCCCAAGAAAATCGTCTTGTTTGAAGGCATCACTTTTATTGTTTTATCCTACTTTAATTATGTCTCCTGCATATGGATTTTAAAGTAAATTATATACTATATAAATATTAAATATTAATAATCAAATCAATTATTTTTTCTTAATTTATGCGTCGTGTGTGCCGTGTCAAACATGATAATAATTTTGGGACTGAGGGAGTAATTTTTTTAAAGCTCATGTGTAAGTAAAACCATTATTGAAGTAGGAAGAAAAAATAAGAATAAAATGGTAAAAATATTTTCCTAAAAATGAATGTTTATAATTTAGCATCATATACACCATTTTTGCATCAAAATTTCGGTTACAATGAGTGCCATGTTTTCCATATACCTCAATTTGCTTCCTTTCTTCGCAAAATCAAACTCAG
Source organism: Codonopsis lanceolata (assembly GCA_013146195.2). NCBI lineage: Eukaryota > Viridiplantae > Streptophyta > Magnoliopsida > Asterales > Campanulaceae > Codonopsis > Codonopsis lanceolata. The sequence goes on along the minus strand of CM028384.1, from coordinate 30,382,027 downwards.
GCTCGGTTAGTTTCACGGAAAATGATTTTTGATGAATTTTTAAAAATGTCGGAAAACATTTTTGGGTGTTTGATAAATACACGGAAAATATTGCGGAAAACAATATATGAATACAAAAAATATATTCTAATATTAATGTCATATTGAATATAAAATACTAAAAATAGTGTTGAACTTTAAGTAATTTTTCTTTAGTAACCCATCAATTATCATTAATGGTGTCGAATTAATAAGGTCCATCTTTTTCCAATATCATAAATACAAATAAAAAATTGATAATTGATATGAAAAAAATGTTTAAAAAAGAAAATGAATAGTGTTTGGGACGTCTCTAAATAATATAGTGGAAATTAAATTTAGGATGTAGTGAGTATTTATTAAAATTATAATTTATAAATAGTGTGCACAAATTCCATTTATATTTCTAAACAATTTATTTGTTGAATGAAAATTACTTGCGAAAAATGAATATGTAAGTCAATGTCGGCCTTGAGATTTTGGGGGTCCAATCATATACATATTAAAAATATTAAAAGCTTTCGTTCGAGCCAAATCAATTGTTTTTTTTTTCTCAGATTCATGTTTTTAAGTTCTTTTAAAAGCTAATAAAATGTTAAGCACTTAAAAAAATGAAATCAATAAATAATGACACCATTATTAATATTAGTATGATGTGTAGTTTTTTTTTTTTTAAACTCATATTCATGTGGCTCATGATTAAAGTATGGAGAAAAATTAAGAGTCAAACGTTAAAAGTGTTGTCCTTAAAAATAAAACTTTCCAACTAGACAAAAAAAATTGAGACATGCAAAAAAGAAAGCATGACAATAATATTGGGACGGAAGGAATAAACAAAATTTAAAAACTAAACTATTGATTAATTAACAAAGTAACCATCCATAGCAAATTATGAATTATAGATATTAAGCTAAAAAGTGGATTAAGGGGCCCTATTTAGGTGTAAAAATCGGGGGGACCTAGGCAATCGCCTACTGAGCCTATTGTGATAACCTCGTTTTGACCCCCGACCTTGTTACATGAAAGCGGGTGATTTCAAAACTACAAGCACGTAGAATATGTTTGGTCTCGTTGTAGACTCTAAAAATGTATTGTACATAGTTGTCACCTCTATTTTAGGAGGATTAACAGAGAAAAATGAAAAATAACAAAAATTATGAGTTCGGGGACTAAGTTACGAGTTGGGAAGAAGTTAGACACCTAACTCGTCATTTCAGTCTCAAAAATTGGGTTTTACTAAAATGTTTATTTTATATACATATTTAATCTAGAAAAACATATTTGTACATACATATAAAAAGATGATTTACATTATATTTAACTAAACAAAATAAAGCTAAAATACAACAAAAATAACAAAACGTAATAATAATAACCATTTTTATAAGCTATTTTTTACGAATGAAAACTATACAAACAACACAACTATTTACATTATATATACAATCAAAAGAAACTAACTAAACGGGAAGAAACTATTTTACACTAAAAATATAAACGAAAAGGAAAACAAACTTTAATAATATGTACGAACAATAAAAATATTTACAAATCCACAACGTATAAATATCTACATTTTATTTACAGACTTTAAAATAAATAACTACGGGGATAGAATATAAAATCCAAGGTCTACCTCTTGGAGCGTGAGTATCTGAACCCGGTACGCCTAGGCTTAGATGATTCTTGTATACTTCCCCTATCCTCTCTCGAGAGAGAGTCTTTGTTGCGTTGTTGTTGTGATGTGTGTGTATGTTGTGTGTATGTTAGCTGGGTATGTGGGTGTGTGTATGTTAGCTGGGTATGTGTTTGTTGTGTGTGGTGTATATGCGAGAGAGTGAGTATTCCGGCAGAACTTCGGCAGTGTAATGACAGTGTTGTTGTGGTGTTGTTTTGGCAGAGTAACGGAGATAGTGTATATTGTGTGTGTGGTTATGGCTTGGTCCTTTAATAGCAGATATTGGCGCACAAACCACCTTTCTTCTATACTTTTCGAGAAAGAGAATTGATTTTATGCCCCAAATCTTGATCATATCAATGACAAGGAAGATATGATTTAGCATCTTGTTAATTAGGTTTTTGTACGGAAACCTAATGGGTACGGCTTTTTGTTAATAGAATTCAAAAGATTATATGGATATGTTATTTAGATCCTTAAGCAAAGTTTAATAAGTAAAAAAATAATTGATTCTATTTTCACAGGATGGCATCTGTATAGCCTCGATTGTTTTACGTATACGTCAAAGTAAATCTTTTTGGGAGGCCAACTCCGATTACTTTTGTAGTCTTTTTTTTCTTTTTATCATTTTTACTTGTGTAAGTCATGGGTGGATCACTCAAAGGTCACCTATATTTTCCCTTCCCCAAACCCCACATTGTGTGGGAGTTTTTGACACTGGGTACACCCTTTTAGATGTCATATGGTATGAACAAACTTGATTTGAAGACTCAAACAAACTATGTTGAGTTACTAAGGTGCAATCTTCATCCCTATAACTAATTGTCAAACCTAGTTGTTGAGTAGTAGCTCCAAAAATTTAGCAAGTGTGTAGATCAAAGAGAGGGATGTTCTAGCATAATTGTAGGTCTCGGGGTTCGAGCTGAGAACACACCTGTGTTGAAAACTTGTTGGGAGCCACTTGTGGCCTTATCCGACTCAGGGGATTAGTCTTGGATTTTCAAGTCAATACTCCAAAAGATTGTTATATCAAGAAGCTAGATAATATTGCTTGATCTATATTTGCAAAAAATCTCATATTGCACTTACCTTTTAAACTATGTTACAAGCTACTACACTATCAATGTGTGAAATGTGTTCGGATATGTTTCATCATTGGGGATTCCAAATTAAATACTACATTTGTTCCTAAATAATTTTTCTCCTTTATTTTTTTGTCCATTCAAAAAAAAAGTCTTGTTTTTAATCTTTTAAAAAAAAAGTTTTACATTATTTTACTCTTATTTTTTCTACTTTAATGATGAACACATGCACATAAGCTTTATTTAAACTACATACTCCCCTGTTCCAAAATAAATAACGCTTTAGAGAAGAAAAAAAAGTGTCCCAAAATAAATGATGTTATAGGATTTCATGAAAAAATTATCTACATTTCACCAAATATTTAACCATAATGGTAGGAGGAATCTAATTAAAAAATCAACATATGAGACTAAATGAATAGAATTACAAAAAATAGAATATCTTAACGTAACAACTAAAATCTCTAAACGTAACACCATTTAAAAGATAAAATTACTTCACTACCCCTCTCCACATTTAAACTATATACTACCCCTCCATCCCTCCCACCTTCATGTAATTTTGATTACGTGTCATTGTTGATTCGGTTCAATTGTTAAGATATGATATCATATGTGAATTGGATTGGTTTTGATTCGGTTTATTTTTTCTTTTCAATTACAAACAAAAAATCGTTGATTTGTATTTTTTTTCGATTTCGGACAAAACATCCGCTAGTGTATAGCGGATATTTTATAAAACATTAGCAAGTGTATACCACAAGTGAGTATCTATTAAATATTAAAAGAGGTATTAAGATCATTTTATGAATTAAATAGTGTTACGTTTAGGATCACTTGGTCGTAGTTGGTATCACCATCCAATCATTTCCCTCCCTAACTCCTCCATCCTTTGATTTACTCTTGAATCTAAAAAACAGAAAAATAATTATTTTAAAAGCAAAATATATCAAAGAAGCAACACAAATCACTTCCTTAACTCGATAAACCTATCTATCTATCTATCTATCTATTCTACTACTATAAAAGTCTAGGTTGTTTCTTACAACTTAATGTATGGACAAAACTAACCATGCACCTAATAAACATCCACAATAGAATTAAAGTTAAACAAGTAAAATTTGTCATAAGTAGAAAATAATGTATAAGACATAAATAACCCTAGATTTAATAAACTATTCACCATTAATTATTGCTAAACAAATAAATTTGCATGGACTAATCAATTCTTTGAATGATGAAATTGAATTTGGTCCCTCAACTTATATCTAACTTTAAATTAGATCCTAACGTTTTTAATTATATTCATTTTGTCTCATATATTGATTTTTTTTGTCATATTCTCTCTTCGTGTCATTACCATTACAAATGTCATACAATATTTTTGAATATCACAAAAATACACTTACTCATTTAAGAGAAAAAATAATATGATTGACCTTTTTAAATTTGTTTAACATTTGTTACGGTAAAATTTTGACTACGACAAACAACCTTAAAAGACTATCATATTGGTCCATAAGTTATAGATCCATACTAACAAATCTCTATTCAGTAAACTAAATAACTTTTGTTATGACCATATTTCTCTTTCTATATAAAAGTGTGAGTGTTTTCTTACGTACAAATTAGTGTATATGCAACAATAAAAATAATTAACCTTAAATCTTGTTTTTAAAAAAACAAGACTTTTTTTAGGTAATCAACCATAGATTTTGATGTAATGTTTCTAAAATACTTAAAATTTGTTCTGGTGAAATTTAGGTAGACATTACTAGAGGTGTATGAATTTTTTTGAACTACTATAATAGATTTGTTGGTGAGTGTCGAAGATATTAAACAAATCGGTGGCGAGTTTACTAATTATCAGTGAACAAACCAAGAGAAATGAGTTTTTTTTAAAAAGTTATTGTTTAAGATGATGAAAAACCCAATGGAAAACACATTTTATGAATATTTGCATTTTTTCGGAGAAGAAAGCAATAATTTATAATTTTCTCCCTTTAATATTTGCATGCTACAAGTAACTCTAAAGACTAATATATTGGTACCTAACAAATACCTCCAATCAATTAATTAGGATTTTCACTATCCTTTAAATATTGAAATTTTCGAATAAACCCTCAAATGTTGAGAAATGTATAGAACTCATTATCCTAACTCTTTATTTATTTTATTTTGTAAAGACTAATATAATTGTCTAAAATAATTGTTTTATTTGAAACTTTCCTTTTTAGGACAACACTTTTACCTACTTTATCCTTACTTTTTCATCTTACTTTAATTATGAGTCATATGCACATGAGATTTAAAGTAAACTATACATCAAACTAATATTAATAATCCAATCAAATGTGTTTTCTTAAACCGTGTGCCAAGTCCACCAAGACGATAATTTAGGGACGGATGGAGTATATATTAACGTTGAAGTAAGTATGTTGTCTTCAAATTAACCACTACTAATAATCTTTACACATTCTTTTGTTTCACTTTGTATGGTTATTACCATATCTAATATATTACATAAATTGCAGAGTAGGAAGAGAGAGAAAAGAAGAAGTTTGAGAGATAGCTAAAAGATGAATGATTTTTTCTTAGAAACTACAACAATTGTGAGGGTGGGTAATAAGTATATAACCTTACATCTTGAGATTATGTTTTCAATATATTTCAAAATTGTTATGATGAAATTGTTGTGGAAATTACTAAAGTTATATGAATTTATTTAACTATAATAACAAATTTGTTAGTGCGTATAGAGATACTTAGGAAATCATTGGCATGTTTAGTGATTATCAGTGAACAAATTAAAAAGAAATGAGTTACGAAAAGAAGCTATACTTTCAAGATGATGATGGAAAAAATGAAAAATAAAGTATTTGTTGGAGAAGAAAGCTAAAGTTTACAGTTTATTGCATTGAATATTTTAACTATTACAATTAGCCTTAAAATGAACATATTGATACCTAACAAACCACTAATCAATTAACTAAACAATTGTTGTTAGGATTTTCACTATCCTTTCAGTTCTGAAATTTTTGAATAGACCTTCATATGTTAAGAAATGTACAGAAACTCATAGATACATATTAACGTTAAAGTAAGTATATTATCTTTGATTATTTTATTTCTTAATATGAATATATAACTTTTTAAAAATAAATAGAAAATGTACTATTAATCAGTTATCTTCAAATTAACCATATTATGAATATTTATATTTTTCGAAGTAAGGTCACTTAATTTGAAAATGAGATTTTAATTTTGTTTTGAGTTTGTATTAAAAAATAAATATAATGAATGAAATTTCTTTAATTATTAGATTTTGAAAGCTTTAATTCTATTTATCCTCCTACTAGGTACGATAATACACTATTAAAAAAAGGAGGGTCTATTTTCACTACAATTTTTACTTATCTAATACTTTACTATTTATTGCATCAATTAAACATATATTTGGACAAAATTGCCCATTAACTATTTGTCTTTGTTAAGTTATCTAACAATGTTACCTACATACTTTTCTAAATGATATTTGGTTACCGTTCATATAAACAACATAATTATTTATTTTTTTTATTTTTCCTAAATGTTATATCCATAAAATTCATGGCTAGAGTCACGCTACATAATAAAAAACTAATATTAAAAAATATTTTTTATCAACCGAATATTAAGAAAAAGGGGGATCGTTAATTACTGAAATAAAAAAATAGAATTAGATGAATTACATGTTATAATTATAAAAAAAATTATCCAATAGTAAAATCATATTTTGATACCATATAGTAAAGCTTTGTACATTTTGCCTACCATAACAATTGATTCTAAATATTAATTATGAATAGATTAACTGATAATCAATTCAATACCAACCATATTATTATTATCGAATTTATGTTTATATAAAATAATGTTTAAATCAAATTAATATTTTATTATGGTATCGAAGTATCACATAATCTCTTCGTTTTTAAATAATTTTTTTCCTTTTCTTTTTTTTTCTAAAATAATTATCTTCTTTCATAACTTTCCTTTTAAAAAAAATATTTTTACCACTTTACCCTTACTTTTTCTACATACTTCAATTATAACCACATACACAAGGGCATTAAAGAAAAAAATCACGCATTACACCAATATTTATAATATAGCCAATTACTTTTTCTTAATGGTGTGTCTGGTCAAAAGAGACAATAATTTAGAAACAGATGGAGTATAATTTAGAAATAACAAATATATTGCTCAACTTCAAATAACAAGTAATTAATTAATGGGCAGTTTTGTCCAAGCATACATAAGTTAAAAGTAATAATTAATAATGTGGTAGATAAGTAAAAAATATAGTGGAAATAGCATTTCACTAAAAAATCATTAACAACACGTGCAACACGCGTGCATTTGACTAGTATCTATAAAAGTCAAGGTTGTGTCATACAATTTAATAGATGGACACAAATAACTCTTCACCAAATAAATCACCATATCATTTAATAAGGAACAAAACAAGTAAATTTACCATGATAAAAAATAATTATTGGACAAAAATGCCCAAAACTTAATTAATCACTCACCATTAATTAAGGACAAACAAGTAAATTTATCATAGGTTAATCAATTTCAGTAATAATAAAATAATAATTTGATCCCTCGACTTGTACCTATTTAAAGATTAGGTCCACTATGATCATGTTTCCTCTTCTTGAAGATGAGGAGATTGAGGTGAGAAGTTGTATATGTTATGGGATGCAGAAGGCATGCTATTGTCCGAAGACAAAAGGAAGGAGAGACTATGATGGATGTAGCAAAGCGTTATTTGGGTGAACTCGTGGGAAGAAGCATGGTTGAAGCGGAACTAGAGGAGGTGGTCAATCTTGATACTTGGAGAAGGTTGAAATCATGTTGCCTTCATGATCTCATTGTTGGAGGGTACCCAAAGAAATTATCCAACTTTAGGAAGATCAAATTCCTCAGAGTTCTTGAATTTTATAAAGTGGAAGATGAAATGAATGAAACAAAGGAAGACTTCACGAAAGAAAGAAACCATCCACCTGAACTACTTGAGTTTCAAGTATTGCTATTTATTACTCAAGTTACCATTAATGGTGAGCAACTTTCGATACTTGCAAAGTCTGGATTGAGAAGATTGAGGCATCTGTTTCTCACGCATTGTTATGCTATGACACCTAAATTGTCTAGATTGCGCCTGGAGGGCATGAGAGAGTTGGAGACACTGGTAAACTTTGATTCAAGAAAGATGTCATTCAAGTTGACAATCTCAGAAGATGTGAAGGGAACATTTGGATCTCAAGTGAAGATGATGTCGAGGACTGGAAGGGACTCATCGGCTACATGAAAAAGGTGGATCTGGATTCATCACGACCATCGTCCCTTGAAATTTCTCTAGTTGGTCCAAAGATAATCAATCACTTAAACAAACAACTGCAAGGTAAGTTGAGAGGTAAGTTGCCACAAAGTTTTGACTTCACTCCACTCCTCTTGTCATTAACCATGGATAATATTTGCCTTGAAGAAGACATTGGAGAAGCTCCAAAATCTAAAACAACTTGGATTACATTCTGTGGAACTGAAGGGAAAGGGAAATGACTTGCTCAACAATGGGATTTCCTCAACTTAAAAATCTTAGGATCTTTAACATGAAAAACTTGGAGAAGTATAGGGTAGAAAAAGGAGCCATGAGCAATCCCTCTAGTTTATCTATTTTGCAATGCTCAAAGTTAGAGATGCTTCATGATGGACTGAAATTCCTCAAATACCCACCCGTGTCTAACATATGGGTAAGGAATGACAAATAGGTAGTTCATTTGTTTTAATAATTAATTTGTGTAGTTTCTTACGGATCTTAATTCGAAAGACGGGGTTCTACTCTCTTACAGCTTAACCCACCAACACACAGTGGTTGTGTGAAGAGGATCAATCTTACAAAAAATATCCATAAGACTATCTTACCCAAGTTTTTACCAATTATTTCTTACGCCCTAAAATGAAGGTTATGTGTTTTAAAGTTTCATAAATTAATTTTTTAACAATTTTAATAACATAAATACCCTCTTCATCTTATTTATATTGTCAACATTCATTTTTTAATAGTGAGTTTCTAACTACTTGGAAAATCAAAGCACACTTAGTTAATCTATCTCTCATTATACCTCTAACCAATTAAGTTGGGTATTTGCAAAGTAAACCAATACACATTAATTTACTAAACAAAGGGTACAAACATAAATTTTAATCTCAAGACAATGGTCATCGATGGCATCTCAAAATGTGTTTTTTTAATATAATAATTACAAAATTAACTTTTATCAACTATTGGTTTGTTGTGCACTTAGAAAATAATGCCGTTGTGCACTTAGAAAATATTGTGAGACCCTAAAGAGTAGCCCAATAGTAAAGTTGATGTTTTACAAAATGTAAGGTATTAGGTTCGATCTTTTCTCATGTCCCTAGGAGAAAAGTCTACAAAAAAAATGTGGGCACTAAGAATGATTATGCACTACCTACGTCTTATTTATGTCTGATCAGACAAGCTCATTTTGAGATAATATTTATTAAATAGATGTTTATTTTGGAATATAAATATTGTTCTTTATAACTAAATAAATTGCCTTAAATATGTATCCAAATGATCAAATAAATCTTTCTTCTTATTTTTTTCTTTTTATCTTTTTTTTTTTCAGGGTAGGGGTGGGGGATTGAGAAGGTTGGAGGGTGAAGGTTGAGATTAATAATTTGGGAAAATACCAAAAGTCTCACTAAAAATTTATCATAACTAAAAAATCCCAAAAATAATTCATTTATTCTAGAAGTCTCAAAGTTAAACTTTCAGTACTAAAAAGTTCAAAACTTAACGTATCAACGAACACCGTTATATTAAAAGGCTTTTATTTAGATGAAAACTTATTTTTCTTCTTATTTATGACAATAATGATAAGAATTGTATTGAATATTATTATTGTTGTTGTTGTTATTGTTGTTAGTATAACAATAATATTACTAGTGAGAGACTATTTCCATTACATTTTTTGATTATCCACTACATTACCAATAATTAACTAAATTAAATACATATGTGGACAAAATTGATTAATAACTGGCCATTTGAAGTTGAGCAAACTATCTCTTCTTTCCATATTACATTCTTAACACATCAATAAACATGATATATATTTTTTGTATTTTTATTTTTTAATATATATATATATATATATATATATATATATATATATATATTTCTACTATCATGCTTGTGCCTTGTTTCATGTTCATTATTAGATAAGTAATTCATTAATGCATTTATCTACCAAAATCAATACTATAAAAAAAAGATTAATTTAATTTTAAAAAAATTTATAAAAATACGATAGTTAATGGATTGATAATTGGTTAATCAATTCATAATTAATATATAGGATCAATTTTTATTGGTAGGCAAAATGTATTAATACATTACAAGATGATATCAAAATATGATTTTACTATTAGCTTGATTTTTTCAATTATATATTTTAATGGAATCTAATTGTAAATTATTTTCTTTCAATAGGCAACGTTCACATGTTTTTTTCAAAATTCGGTGGAAAAAAATATATTTTATAATATTAGTTTTTTTATTATGTAACATTACTCTAACCATGAATTTTATTGATTAAACATTTTGAAAATAAACAAAATAATGATGTTGTTCATGTAGATGGTAAACAAATATCATTTGATATTTGATAAGTAGATAATTAGGAGGGTAGCATTGATAGATAACTTAATATGGCTAAGCCAATCAAGGGTTAGTTTTGTCCAAAGAGCTTGTTTGTTTAGTTTGTTTAGTAAACGAACTGAACTCAAGTTTTTTTTTTTTTTTTCAAAACTCGTTTATTAAAGGATGATATAATTTTTTGGTCCCTGAACTATACCAATATTATGCGTTTGGTCCTTGTATTTTTTTTTTGTAATGTGTTTGGTCCTTAAAATAGGTTTTTAATAAAACATTACCCCCTAACGGGGTTACCGTCAGTTTTGACGTTATGTTTTTTTTGAAAACTCAATTTTACCCTTAGTCACTTGTTTGACCAACATCCCCTTTTTACACATACCTTCCCCTCTTCCTGCACTTCCATTTATCCTGGTCTCCGATGTCTTTCCCACCTGAAAACTAGTCGTCATCGTGTCATTAGTCGAATAACCCGTCGCCGCCGTCGTCTTTGCATTCGTATAACTATTATTGTTGGGTCCACCAAACTGATGATCATCGACTAAGGTATTCGAGGAAGAAGACGGGATTTCTAACGAATTCGTGTTCATTTTCAGACCGGCCAGAAACGATGAATTGGGGAGGGTTTGGTTGAGGAAATTAGATCTGATGGAGGAAGGCGTACCGAAAAGATCTGTCATTAGTCGAATAACCCGTCACCGCCGTCGTCTTTGCATTCGTATAACTATTATTGTTGGGTCCACCAAACTGATGATCATCGACTAAGGTATTCAAGGAAGAAGACGGGATTTCTAATTTCAGACCGGCCAGAAACGATGAATTGGGGAGGGTTTGGTTGAGGAAATTAGATCTGATGGAGGAAGGCGTACCGAAAAGATCTAATCTACTTCTCGGGAACGGTGAGGATGAATTAGTGAAAGGAGGAGCCGGGATGCCTGTGGGTTTTGGACGACGGATGGGGTTGATGACGTGGCTGAGAAGATGAAGCTCGTTGCTTTTGATCTGATGTTGCTGTGACTGTGAGCGGACGGAGTTGAAGTGTGGCCGACGTCGGATTGGAAAATGGGTTGTGGGTTGAAGAAGGGGTTGATCTGATTGTTTCCCTTTGAGCGGACGGAGTAATTTCATTTTTCATTGTTTCCCCTTTTTTTTTCTTTTTTCTTTCTTCATTTTTCATTTTTTTTATTTTAAACCACTAACATTACTAAGGGTAAAATTGAGTTTTCAAAAAAAACGTAACGGCAAAACTAACGGTAACCCCGTCATGGGGTAATCTCTTACTAAAAACCTACTTTAAGGACCAAACACATTACAAAAAAAATATAGGGACCAAACGCATAGTATTGGTATAATTTAGGGACCAAAAAATTATATTATCCTTTATTAAACAAGTCAAATGCAAACAGATCAAAGCTTGGGTAGGTTCGGCTCGACTCTTTTGCAGCCATGTATACTTTGAAATAGGGATGTAAATCGGAACCACGGAACCGAACCGAACCAAATCAAACCAATCAGTTTGGTTCAGATCGACAACAATTCGATTTCGATTTCAAAAATTGGAAAATCGTCCGTTTCGGTTCGGTTCACGATTTTTGGTACCAAACCAACCTATATAATTTTATTTATTTATTGTATAATATATATTATATTACATTTATTAATTATTTTGAACATTTGGATCAACTTATATGCATAATCTAGGCATTTGATTTAATCATAATATAAACACATACTAAACTAAACAACATCTTGATTGTTGGAAAGATATCATTTCTTCCATTGTTTTTATTATAAAATTTGTATTGTTTTCTTTATAATAATTTGTTGTGAGCAAGTTATTTCCTAATTTTGATGTAAATTCAAAATTAAAATCTTATTTTTATTGTTATTTTTAATATTGATTTATTTGATGAAAAATAATAATTTATATAAACCACAAAATCGAACCAAACCAAACCGAGTGATTCGATTCCAAGCCTTACTCGGTTCAGTTCGATTTAAGATTTTTGGAACCAATAAAGACAGTTCGATTTGTAGTTTTAGCATAAATCAAACCAAACCAAACCGAATCAGTTACACCCCTATTTTGAAATGGCAAGTCGGTATCAATAAAAACATATATATTGAGAATTTATGTTTGAAAAATAATTATTACAAGATATATAACTACCATTAGTGATTGTCAAAATTACAATAGGGCAAGTCTCCTATGAGACTTGTCTCAATTCGTAAAACAAAATTTTGCTCTCTCACAACTCAATCCACCAAAACACGGTAGGTCATGTCAAAGGACTCCGTCTAGCATAAAATATCCGTATAACAGTATTTCCTAAGTTTTCGTCACTACAAAAATACTTGAGAATGATCAATATGTTAATATCAAATATGAAGGGTAAAGTTAAAATGTTACGAAGATGAAAAACATAATCATTTTAAAATAAACTTTTAAAGTGAAACATCTCAAATTAATGCGTTAGGACCCTTTACATAAAAGGGTGGGAGTGTTTGAGATTTCTTTATAAGGAGGATGTAGGAACTTCCTCTGGGAAGTAACTTATGCAGCATACAAACTAGACGCATTCAAACACTCACATTCCCACTTGGCCACTTTGATACCGAACACACAGAAATGAAGCAAATAAACTGGTTTTATACAAGTAACAAAGCTAACAGGCAGTATTTAACCCCATAACTGATCTTAGATTGGAGTAGTCTTCTTCTACTAGCAGTTCTTAATGCAATAAACCCTCAAATTTGTTTCAAATCCCACAAAGAAGATATCTACAATGTCACTAATGTTCAAAGCCACTGGCGTATGTTTCTATTCGAGAAAACTTACTTTTCTCCCAAGCCACACTCGCATCATGAGAAAAGTCAGGAATGGACCATCAAGATTCAAGAGCACTCCCTCTGAGCTTTGATGTCAATAGACGACCAAATAAAGCCAACCGTAGCACGTTCCTTCGTACCAAAAGTTACCTTCCACCAGGGCTATGCTCGGTCTAATGGGCCATCAGAAATTGACCTGGGAAGCACACTCCTTGGCCTAGGCTCCATAACAGTCAAGTTTGGTGCATAAGAGACATTCGCACAGCTCGTTGGCAAAGTAAACTCCAACTGAAGGCCATATCCTGCTAATGGAAAAGTGAAACGTCTCATCAAGAAACATCAAACGAAGAAGGGGGGAATGTTTCGCATAAATAAACACTTAAACAAGCACACACATACAAGAAAAGGAAATCTAAAAATTGTTCTCTCCCAAACCTCTTAAGCTATCCTTTTTCCACATTAAAACTTAGAGCCAACCTTCTTTTGACTTCTTCCTCCTGATTATCCCTGTAAATCCTAATTTCTAAGCAATAAACAGTTTGCATGTGATGGGGGGCTAAGGAGGTAAGGGGCACCTGAATTATCAGCACTTAGATCCCTTAATTATGACATAAATTTTCTGTTTCAAAGATGAGATAGCACCGGCAATAAGAGAACCAGTATGTAACTTACTTTACTGCTGGTTACAAAGCAACAATCCTGACAGGGTGTAGAGTCAATCAGCCGCACACACACACAGTTTGACTACCACCTAATACCTATAGACTTCACTTTAATCTGGATAGCGTCAGTGGATAAAAATATATACAGCGAGTGTGGTAGATATAATCATCATAATTACTTACTATAAATACACCCTCCGTTCCAAATAATAGTCTTACTTTCCTTTTTTGTTTGCCCCAAAATAAGAGTCATTTCAAAATTTTAAGCAACAAATCTTGATCTGTTTTCAAAATTCTTTTACATTTGAAAAACATGATGTATATCTAACACATCATATAAAAAATATATAACTTCAATACAATTTAAAGAAAATATAGAGTAAAAGTATGATCTTAGAAATTATGGCTTTTCAAATGCAACAATTTTTTGGGAGTATTAACATAATACTCCAGCCGACCCCAAAAAAAGGTTTCATTTAAAAATCAAACTTTTTAATATTCCACATTCACTTCTATATATTTCTCTTCGATTGCACTAAAGGCATTGTTAAGGTTTTTAGAAGGTTTTTGGGAAGTATGACCGGGATCATCAAAAAGCTTACCTTGGGGCTGGAAGGGATAAATGAAGGGGATAAGAATACAAGATTTTTTCACCCCATGGCCAGTTTGCATATAGGGAATAATTACATAACGATTGGAGGCGTAATGACGGAAGACTCAGAGCAGATCAGGCTAGGGGTAGTTGATTTTTATCAGGATTTGTATTCATCAGGGAGGGGATCTATCTTGGAGCTGGAAGGGCTATCCTTCAAGGCTTTATGAGAGGTGGAGGAGGCCTCGATAGATCAACCCTTCTCCGAAGATGAAATTGTTGCGGCTTTAAAGAACTTAAGAGGAGAGAAAGCTCTGGGGCCGGATGGGTTCTCTTTAGCCTTTTTTCAGCATTGTTGGGAGGTGGTAAGGGCGGACAATATGGAGGTTTTTCATTCGCTTTATGAGACGTGAGGATTCAAAAAAGTCTAAATGTTTCTTTCATTGCCCTTATTCCGAAAAAGAAGGGTGCAACAGAGTTCAAGGATTTTAGGCCCATCTGTCTTGTTGGGGGAATTTATAAGATAATAGTGAAGATGCTTGCAACTCACCTCAGGAGGGTTATTGGCAAGGTGGTTTCCAACTCCCAGCATGCCTTTGTGGGATATTGACATATCATGAATGCAGCACTTTATAGCAAACAAGGTTGGTGGATGCTAGTATTAGGAGTGTGGCTCCGGGCTGTTATACAAATTAGATATCGAGAAGGCTTATGACCATGTTGAGTGGAAATTTCTGGTTTAAATGGGTTTGGAGAAAAATGGTGGAGGTGGATTTTCTTTTGTATTTCTACTGTCTCATTCTCAGTTTTGGTGAACAGAGAACCGGTTTCTTCTCGAGTTTGAGAGGCATCGGACAAGGGGACCCCCTTTCTCCTTTTCTGTTCATCATGATTCATGATTATGGAGGGGTTGAGCCGTCTCATTGATAAGGCGGCGGAGGGTGGATTCATTACGTGGTTTGGAGTAAGCGGAGAGGGACATCCAGGGACGAATATTTATCTTTTATTGTTTGCAGACGACTCCCTGGTTTTTTGCAAAGCTAAGAGGTCTCAACTAGGATATCTTCGGTTGGTTCTGCTATTTTTTTCATGCGACGTCTGGGTTGAAAATTAATATCTCTAAGTGTGAGATTATTCCGGTAGGTGAGGTGGGGGACATAGGGCAGTTAGTCTCTCTTTTCGGGTGCAAGTCTGCTTCTTTGCCAGCTACATGTCTAGGTCTTCCGTTGGGGGCTCACTTCAAAAGCATAACTACTTGGAATCCTGTGATTGAAAGGTTTGAAAGAAAGTTGCAACTATTGTCGAAGGGTGGCCGTCTGACATTGATGAAATGCACTTTATCCAACTTTTCCACTTACTTTTGATCCTTATTGGTGGTTCCATATTCGGTGGTCACGAGGATGGTAAAATTAGAGAGGGAATTTCTATAGGATTCCTGAACGGATTGAAAATGAGAATACGGAAAGATATGCTAGATTGTCGATACTTTGGTGGTCCCAGATTTTGACATACCCATTGATTAAATGAACTTTTCCAACTTTTCTTTAGTCGAACTTACTTCTTGATCCTTCATTGGCTTCTTGGTTTTCCATATTAGAATCCTTGTCGGTAGGCTATCACTAGTATTATAGTATATTAGTATATATTATTTATTTGTATATAATATAAGTATATTATATATGTTGTTTATTTATATCTAAATAATATATGTATATTTATATGTTGGTCCTTATAGTTTAAATACTTTCATTTTGGTCCTTATAGTTTGGGTAGGTGGGGAGTGAGGACAGAGGAGCGGAAGTATGATTTAGTAAATTGGAATAAAGTGTGCTCCGATGTATGAAATGGAGGCTTGGGAGTTACAAATTTAAGGACTTTCAATCGGGCCTTGCTAGGGAAATAGGAGTGGAGATATATGGTGGAGAGAGAGGCGTTGTGGAGGAAGATCTTGGTAGGGAAGTATGGTGAAGGGAGCCATTTATGGTACCCGAGGGCAGTATCTTGCTCTCATGGGGTGGGCGTTTGGAAAGGGATTATGAAAGGGTGGGACTCCTTCAAGCGTCATATTGTTTTTGAGGTTGGAAAGGGAGATAAAGATTATTAGCTGGAATCTTCGTGGCTTTAATGATTTGAATAAACGGAAGATTATCAAGGCTTTAATAAGATGATGGAAGCCTCATGTTGTTTGCTTCCAAGAAACCAAAATGGAAATGGTGGACGGGAAGGTTGTTAATAGCGTGAGAGGGAACAATTGGGTAGATTGGGAGCATTTAGAGGCTGTGGGTTCTGAGGGGGAGTGTTAATTTTATGGGATAAACGATTCCTTTCTAAGTTGGGGGTGAGGTTTGGCTCGCACTCGGTGTCTTGCTTGTTTAAGGTGGAGGTGGAGGACACAGTCTGGATTTTTTCAGGAGTTTATGGTCCGAGTTCAGATAATTCACGTAGTTCTCTGTGGGAAGAACTTTTTTTTTGATAAGTAAATAATATATATCAAGCATCAAAAGAGGTGATGTGTCCTTTGTACACTAGAAGTATACCAACCAAAAGATTAACCAATATCTATGCTATTTACAAGATCTACAAATGCTATGTTGGATCTAGGAGAAGAGTGGTCAGCCTCGGAACACCAAAAATGAAGAGTGCGAATCAACAAATTCTTCAATTCCGGGACTGACATTTCCACGTTATCGAATGCCCTATGGTTTCTTTCCTTCCATAGAATCCAACACACTCCCAAAAGAGCTGTTCTACTCCTCTTGAATATTCCATATTCCAACCTCTGACATGGTCAATGATCTGGCATGACCCAAGTGGGAAGCTCTAAAGCCACTTAAGACAGTTAGGCAGGTTTGGCAGTATCCTTGGTGTATAGGGGGGACTTTAATGTGGTCCGTTTTCCAAATGATGGATGGGGGTCCAGGCTGATTTCTCAAGATATGGAGGTGTTCAATGATTTTATAAATGAAGAGGCTCTAATATATTTGCCTTTAGCAGGGGAGAGCATACACCTGGACCTGGTATAGGGGTGGGGACAGTTTACAATGCTCCAGAATAGATAGGTTCCTGGTTTCCTCAGATTGGGTAGAGGTATTTGGGCGTCCTTTGCAGAGTTGTCTGCGGAGGGTGATATCTGATCACGCTCCGATTTTGCTCCGTTGTGGTCAGATTTGCAAAGGGAAGACTCCCTTTAGGTTTGAGAATATGTGGCTGTCAGAGCTGGGTTTCTTGGATTGGATCAAAGAACGATAAGGTTCCTACAATGATGAGGGGAAGCCGTGTTTCAAGGTCGTGAAGAAATTGAAGTTATTGAAGTTGTTAAAGGAGGATCTAAAAGTGTGGAATAAGGACATTTTCGGGAATATTGACAATAGGTTGAAAGATTCTCTTGAAGAGGTTCGCCAGTTGGATGAAATCGAGAGTAAAGGGGAGCTGAATAGGGAGGGGAGAATTCGAAAGGAAGAACTGAGGATGGAGATTAAAAGACTTCTCACTTGTAAAGAAATCAGTTGGAGACAAAAACGTGGGTCCTTTGGCTTAAGGAGGAGACAATAACACTAGTAGGTACTTTCATCGGATGGCAAGTGTCCATAAGATGGGAAATCAGATCAGTTCGTTAAAGGTGAATGGCACAGCGACGAAAGATCTATTAAACAAGAGATTGAAAGATTCTATACTGATTTGTATTTGGAGGAGGAAAGGTGGAGGCTAGGGATGGATGGTACATCTTTTAAATCCCTTAGTCTTGAGGATAATATCTTTTTAGAAGGGGTCTTTACAGAGGAGAGGAGGAAGTCTGGGCAGCGGTGCAAAATTTGCAAGGAGATAAAGCTCCCGGTCCGATGGATTCACAATTTCACATTGGCTTTCTTCCAGAAGTGCTGGGATGTGGTTAAGAAGGATATTATGGAGGTGTTTCACTCTTTTCATTCCAGCGAGGGCTTTGAGAAAAGTTTAAATGCTACCTTTATCTCTCTTATTCCGAAAAGAGCAGGAGCAGACGAGTTAAAAGATTTCAAACCTATTAGTTTGAAAGTCTTAGCCATTCCATTGAGGAAGGTAGTGGGTAAAGTGGTGTCAGAGTCCCAGCACGCATTTGTGGCATGTCGGCAAATCTTGGATGCGGCATTGATAGCCAATGAGATAGTTGATGAGAGGGAAAGAAGCGAGATCAAAGGTATACTCTGCAAATTAGATATTGAGAAGGCCTAAGATCATGTAAACTGGGAGTTCTTGATCTATAGGATGGGTCTTGGGGAAAAGTGGAGGCGTTGGATTGGATTCTGCATTTCCACGGTTAGATTTTCAGTTTTGGTCAATGGGGAGCCTACTGGTTTCTTCGCCAGTTCGAGAGGTTTGAGGTAGGGGGGCCCTCTTTCTCCTTTGTTGTTTATAGTAGTTATGGAGGCGATGAGTCGACTTCTAGAGAAGGCAGTTGCACGGGGGTTTATTCGAGGTTTCAAGGTGAGATCAGACAGTGGCTATGGAGGTGTCTCATTTACTGTTTGGTGATGATACTCTGGTGTTTTGCGAGGCGAATAAGGAACAGCTTGGGTATCTTCGTCTGACTCTCCTGTTCTTTCAGGCAGTTTCAGGTTTGAGGATCAACGTATCAAAATGTGAAATCATCCTGGTGGGTAAGGTGGACGACATAGAGCTGCTAGCTTCCTTCTTTGGCTGTAAATCTAGGAGTCTTCCGACTAAGAATTTGGGATTACCTCTTGGTGCGCAGTTTAAAAATGCAGCAGTTTGGAATTCAATCATCGAAAGATTTGAAAGACGTTTGGCAGGATGGAGGAGACAACTTCTTTCTAAAGGTGGTAGACTTGTTCTAATCAGGAGCACTTTGTTTAGTCTTCCTACATACTTCATGTCTATCTTTACGATTCCTTCCTCAGTTGCTAAAAGGCTAAAAAAGCTGGAACGAATTTTTTGTGGGAAGGGAATGGGGAGGAAAGGAAGTATCACTTAGTGAATTGGGACATGGTCTGTTCTTGTGAAAAAGAGGGGGGATTGGGGATCAAGAGATTAAAAAAATTCAATGAGGCGCTGATGGGGAATGATTATGGAAATTCATGGTAGAGCCCGAAGCTTTATGGAGAAGAATTGTGATGGATAAGTATGGTGAAGGAGAGCATCATTGGTTTCATAGGATAGTTTCGAGCCCATACGGGACTAGTGCGTGGAAGGGGATTAGCAAAGGGTGGGGGAACTTACAAAAATTCATTTCTTTTGAGGTTGGAAAAGGAAATTCGATTAGGTTCTGGAAAGATAAAGTGGTGTGAGGGTAGGGAATTGAGTCAAAAATTTCCAAACTTGTTTTCCTTTGCCGAGGATGTGGATGGGCTGGTTAGTTTGATGGTCCAAGTTTCAGGAGATAAATACAGCTGGAACCCTTTATTTAGGAGGCATGTGCATGACTGGGAGCTTGGAGAAATAGAGCAGCTTTTCAAAATTCTGTATGGTATACATGTTGATCTTGACAGGGAGGATAGGGTCTTGTGGGAGAGAACAGTATGCAGAAAATTCGCAGTGAAATCCTATTATGAAGTCTTATCGAAGAGAGATATCCATGATTTTCCGTGGGAGATCATTTGGAAGTCAAAGGCGCCTAGGAGGGTGGCGTTTTTTGCGTGGGAGGCAGCATTAGAAGCTCTTTTGACAGGAGATAATTTGAGAAAAAGATAGAAGGTTTGTGTAAATTGGTGCTATATGTGCAAGAAAGATGAAGAAACAGTGAATCATTTGCTGTTACACTGCCTATGGCTAGGGTCTTGTGGTCTTACATCTTCTTCAACATAGCCTGAGTAATGCATGACATAAATGTTCTACGAATGGTCCTTTTATGATTATAAGAAAAAGAAAAGGAAGAAAGATGTTTGGGAAGTTGCTCCTTTAGCGGTTTGCTGGGGCATATGGACTGAACGCAATCGCAGAGCTTTTGAAAACAGTGAATCAAATGTAGACAGATGAAAGGAAAGCATGTAGACAGACGGAGCTCAAAGAGTGGGGACAGTTCTTTTGTTGAGTTCTTAGATAGATTCACTATTGTATAGCTTTTGTGTAGGTGATCTTTGATTGTATATATAGGCTGCGCCACCTGTTTTGGCGCGTATTTATTTTATAATTACTCTTACTTATCAAAAAAAAAGGGAGATAAGGTTAGATTCTGGAAAGATATTTGGTGCGGAGATGTGAAGCTTCAAGATAGGTTCACAAAATTGTTTAATCCAGCTGTTGATCAGGAGGAATTGGTAAACTCGATAGTGGTTCATCATAATGACAGACTCATGGAGTACCCATGTTCAGAAGGCAGCTGCAAGATTGGGAGTTTGCAGATATTAGCCAGCTGTTTGAGATATTATATGCTTCTAAGAGATGTGTGTTGACGGAGGATAGAGTTGTTTGGGCAGAGACAAAGTACAGAAGCTTTTCGGTGAGATCACTCCTGCTTTAAAGAAAGGGTAAGTTCAAATTTTCCTTGGATGGAGATTTAGGGACAAAGGCTCCAAGGAAAGTGGCTTTCTTATGGTTAATTACACAAATTACATGAACACTATAATATTATTTTGACAAAGATGTATCTGCCATACTTTTAAATGACAGTCACACCTGTTGAGGTTAAATGAAAGGAAAAAATTCTAGAAAAGAAAGAATGAAGATGAGAGCAACAAGATAGTGAAAACAAGACAGACAGGCAAGATAGATTCTGTAAACAAACGAAACAAAAGGCTTCAAGGGAGACTTGACCAAACGTATGACCAAAGGAAAAATAAGCCAGAGAATACCTGATGGCTGACGAAATAGATAAGCCAGGGAAAATACATGTGGAAGGACCAAAAGATTAAACAAATCCGCCTCGCCCCCTCCCTCTTCCTCGGCTTCTTCCCCTGCCTCTCCCTCTGAATCCCGTTCTACCATGAGCACTAGGGTCGTCTCTTTCAAAACTGAACATGCTCATTCTAATATCATCTGCCTTGGTCACGTTAGGGCCGCCGCTTTGCGCCTGTAATATAATGATATCAAATACCTGATATGATGGCAACAAGAATTATAAATGACCTCTTTACAAATTCTATATTTTAAAACTACACGTGAAGATGTGAAGAGTATCAACTATGACATATTATCAATGCATCCTCTTATGAATCCTAATTAGGTAGAATCCTATATCTAAATCTTCTTTAAGCAACTAAGGGTGTTTTTTATGACATTGATCTTGACATGATATAACTATAGCATTAACAATGACCCATGAATAGGAAAGAACACTAACATGAAGATCTTCCAAATCAAATTGGTTTTGAAGACGCCATGCAAGATTCTCATCCTGGCTTATACTGGTAGGCTCCTGTCTCCTTAAAGAGTTTTCATTTGCTTTTCTCTTCTCCCATTCATCTAAAGTTAGAACTGGCGCCTCCTCCCTTCCCTTTCCTCTTTGTTTCCAGCCTCTTGAACGGCGATCATCCTGGTTAGGATTATTCATTTTCTGCAGGAGCTTCTGTGCAGCCGCCTGGTTTTGGACAGGGATGGATTCAACCACTGGAAGATAAGAATTTTGGTTCAGTATACATCACACTAAAGTGAAACACACTAATACTATGACGAAATGTACATGCTTCCAAGAGAGTAAAATCAAGATACCAAAAAAGGGAAATCGCTCAGAATCTAAAGCCAACCTTCTTTTGGTCTTGCTTCAGAGCTAGGTCGTTTTTCTTCAGCTCTTTCAGTAAAAGAGCTTGTCTTCAAATCAATAACGCTGCCCTCCGCTTTTAAATCAGAGTTTTGGGATTCAATGGTCTGCATGGATACAGAACTTCCACCTTTTTCTACATAAGTGTGTCCTGAGTCTTTGGAGGTTGACCCAGCGTACTCTGCAATCCATGAGCAAATGCTAAATAGTAATAAAAGCATCAAAATCGTTTGTGTGTGCATTGGGTAGGGTATTTCGGGTTTTCTGGTCGGGTACCCACTGTTCCGGGTATTAAATTTTACTATCCGTGACCTATTGATCGCGTTCAGGTAATCCGCTTTCTTTAAAACAATGCAACTGGAAGGCTGAAAAGAGATTAAAAACTAAAAAGTCAAAAAAGGGAAAAAGTAAAACTATTTCTTTTATCCAACATTTAACCACGCTGCCTTCTCTCTCCGTCTCTTTCAAACTGAATCGCAGGGCCAGGCTCACCCTAAAAAACCTACAAGTTTTCAATATTCATCTAGATCTAGAGTTCTAATCAATTCCGCCGCTTCCACTACCACCCTCCAGCCGCCGTCGCGCTACCCCCGTCGGCATCCACACAGACACCAGTCACACCACAATGGCTCTCTCTCTCACGGTTAGTCACTCTCTCTCTCTCTCTCTCTATTATTTAGCATGTGTTGATTACTTGATTGAAATATTGGGTGAATTAAATTTAACAGCCAAGTGCAAAGGGAATCCATGAACCCATCTAAGAGTTGAGCATTTAATCTGCAAGATTTCAAGACGAAATGAAAACTGAGATGAGCTTTGAAAGTGAAAGGTGAGATGAGCTTTGAAAATGAAAATTGAGATGAAGTTATAATCAAATGGGCCAAACATTAAAACTATCCAGGATACTCCAGATCAAGAGTCAACACTCATGTGCAAAGAGGTTTTTTTTAATCAACAAAAACATCGGGAACCCGATCAGGTATTCAGATAGTTTTTTTGAAACCCGATAAACAACCCGAAATTATAGGTGTCGGGTTCGGATAACCCGATAACCGAAAACACATGATCGAACAGGTTTACCGGCCGGGTTGGTTCGGGGCCCGAGAACCCAAATCCGAATGCCCACCCTACTCGTTTGATAAACACAACTCAGTCATTTTCCCAATCACACGCCACACTCATTCATATCTTTCTTTATTACGGATGTCCATAATTATTACGGTCTTCCACTCTTCCCCTTCCCCTATTTTTAGGCTGGTTGAAATTGATACACTCGAACTTCCAAACCGGTGCACTAATTGATCTACGTTATGTGTGTCCAAACAATCTTAGGCGGTAATCTCCCAATTTATTTGCTAGTGGGGCGACTATTAATCTCTCACAAATTTGTTCACTACGAATCTATTTTTCTAGTTTTACCAAAAATATATATTAACATTCCCATTTCAGTAACACTCATCTTGTTAACATGGTCTTTCTTAGCTGCCCAACATTCGGTTCCATTAAGTAGTGCGGGTCTAATAGTTCAATTTAATCAGTATGTGTCGATCACATAAACTCAAGATGCACTTCTCCATTTCACTCAACCTGATTTTATCATATGACCAACATTGTCTGTTACCTCCCCGTCTTGTTGATAATTGCTGCTAAATATCGGAATTGTTGTTTTTATGGTATTTCTTAACCATCTAACCTAACTTTGTCCCCGCTATTACTTATTTTACCGCTAAAGTTGCATCTCATGTATTCCGTTTAACTCCCACTTGTTTTGAAGTCTTTGACTTCTAAAGTTTCTCTCCATTTTTCTAGATTATCATTGACCCCGTACTTCATCTCATTAATCAAGACTATCATTAGCAAACAACATGCACCATGGACCATGGTATATCATCTAGCATATGTTCGTTTAATACATACATCACCAAGGCAAAAAGATAAAGACTTAAGCCTATCCTTAGTGTAATTCTAGGGTAATTGGGAACTCACATGCCTTGCCTGATGTACTCCTAACTAATGTCACAACTCCATCATACATATCCTTAATCACGTCAATATATTTCAATGTAACTGTTTTCTTTTCTAACACCTGCCTAACTCTCTAGGATCTCTATCATAAGCCTATACTAGGTCAATAAAAATCATGAGCGAATCCTTCACACTCCTACATCATAGGCCCTTTCATACCTCAATACAAACTGCAAATCCTTAATCACATCAATATATTTCAATGTAACCATTTTCTTTTCTAACACCTGCCTAACTCTCTAGGATCTCCATCATAAGCCTATACTAGGTCAATAAAAATCATGAGCAAATCCTTCACACTCCTACATCTCCTAGGCACTTTCATACCTCAATACGAACTGCATTCGGTCCTAAAACCGTCCTGGTCTTCATCTTTCTTGAAGCAACCTTCAATTTGCTCTCACTAATTCTACAAAGAAAGGTAATATATCTACTTCTAACGAATAATTCATCAAAATATTCTTTCCATCTCTCTTTAATTTCCTCATCCTTGGCAAATTAGCTAGGGCCTCGTGAATTTTCATCTTTAATACAGTCTACTTCATTGAAATCCCTAATCTTCCTCTACCTTGATTTTGCATGTTTGTATATATTCTTCTCTCCATCTTTTATGGATTTCTATATTTTTGCCAAATTTTACAACTCTTTTCAGTAGAACTACTTTGTGGACTATCTCATTCCACCACCATGTTTCTTTTTCTAAAAGTGCCTTTTGATTACCCTAATATAGTCACACGTTTTATTCTATATATCTTTCGTCTTGCCTTCAACATTCCATGTTGCATTGCATCTTTTAACAATTTATCCTAAATAAACTAAATTTTTCACCTTTTACATTCCACGACTTAGTTCTCGGGTTTCTTGTGTCTTTTCTACGCTTTTGATTGTTTTTAGGGTAATATCAAGCACCATTATTCCATGTTGTGATGATAAGCTCTCTCCTAGAATGACTGCACTTTATACAAGTTGAACGATCAACTTTTTTAGTTAGAAAATAATCTATTTGACTATTATTTAGTCCACTTTTAATAGTTATCAAATGTTGTTCCCTCTTCGTAAAACATGTGTTAGCTATAAGTCTATAACTAAGTCATAAGTAATCACAAAATCTAACATAGTAATTCAGCTCTAATTTATATCACCAAAATCCAACATAGAAATTCAGCTCTGTATATGGCCACTAAAATCTCCCCATATACAGAGTTTCTCACTCGTGGGTAACCTTGCACTAATTCACCTAAATCTTGTCAAAATTGATCTTTAGCTTGTTGATAAAATCTTTTAGGTTCTTATCTACAACTATGTCCACCCCATTTCTATGTAATTTATTCAAGTATTGTAGAACTTTAAGTTGTTTTATATTTCTCTAGCTTTCTCCCCTACCCATTTTGTCTCTCGTAGACACGCTATATTAATCTTTCTTCTAATCATAGTATCAACTAACTTCATCCCTTTCCTGGTCATGGATCCTATGTTCCAAGTTGCTACTCTAAGCCTAGTAGTAACACTCACTAGTTTCTTATTCTACCTTAGCTGATTTTTAATCACACCCAGACGGAGATGTGGCGCCTCTAACCTAATCTGCACACCTCGAGGTAAATGTAACAAACACCCTTGTTAAATATCAATGACACCTACGTATATAAGTGGCGCCCCTTGCTCATTCGCAACACCCCGTGCAGCAGGTCACATACGAGTGACTTCCTTCAGAGCTTTTACGTGAAAATAATTTGGATTCATGTCCATAGTGATCAGACAAAGTTTTACGCCGGCTCTTCTTTACTCGGGCTTAGGACCGGGTGTCAGTCTACCTAACATGAACTGATTTGATACAAAAGTAAATTGCAAGGAATTGAGAAAGGATACTAAATTACCCGAATCCAATATAGAGGACTTGAAGTATGCTACATGTAGGCAACAATACAAGCAACGAAGTCTCTTCTATCGAAATTGCAACAAACAAACAAAGCTCAAATTAGCTTACTGTCCTAGGTTGACAGAAGTTACAAGTGATTGTCGATCTAAAATGAGGCAGCAAACCTTGATTCAATACACGGCCTTCATGTTCAAGGTAGAACACTATTGGGTCCTCAAGACAGACGTTCTGGGGGGATAAAAGGCTGCTACTAATCAATCGTGCTTAATAATATATTGAACCTCACTATCAGAATGACAATTTAAATATATTCAGCAGCAGAGTGCTGAATGCGCATGGGAATACCTACATGGCAAAATGAGTATAGTTTTGGGTTCAAGGATGAATGAAAAGACATGGGAAATTATTGAAGTAAATTCTGCTAATGCTGTCAAAAGATTGAAACCATTCTGTGGTGAACATGATGAAGGGAAAACAAGTGGTCAAGGGACTCAGGTACTTTGCAAATAAAGAGATGAAGACAAGTGAAATAAGAAAGGCGAAGTGAGAAACGTGAATATTGATTTAAAAGTGGAACATCAAATGTGAATAGGATTCTGCCCATATTTAAATGGGGTGAGGTTGATTATGGCTAGTGCTATGACTGAAAAGCAAATACAAATAACAATGAGCAGTGCTGTTGGCTAGTGCTTGTTGAAAGATATGATTTGAAGAGTGCTCATTGAAGAAGGTTCATCCTTCTACACTAACAAAAAAGCACCCACACAAATAAACATGGACACATGTAAGAATTAAGAAAAGGCTAGTGAGACTGACGAGAAGGTCTGCCTTGTTTAGTGAACCGCTGCGAAGGTGCCCCAATCTGCAACTTCTCAAATGGTGGAGGACCACCAGTCTCACCATTTTGTGATATCTTTAAGGATGAGCGGGAGAATCCTGAATATTTTTGGTTCATCTCCCATTCTTCATAGAGCGACTGAACAACACCTCCAATCAGAGATATCACTTTAGGATTCAAGCACACAATACCATTATGCATCACAGCTTTATTTTCCAAACGGACCTGTGAATCAGAAGCACAAGCAGACTGAACATCGTGACCATAATAATACAAGAAAAAAAGAAAGAAAGATAAAAATTCCCTTAAGATTCTGAAAATAATTCAAAACTGGGTTTGTCTTGATTTCCATCATATGTTCTTTTCTACCTGTAACAATCAGGCTGCGTTACACATGACCACCAACCCTTTAACAAAGCACATCGAGATGAATTGTCATTTCGTTCATGATAAAGTTCTCTCCCATGACATAGAACCTCTTAAGATCGGTACCTAATCAAATAGTAACAGATAGGTCCATTTGCTAATTCGAGAAGATCGCAATAATGGTATGTGTGAAGTTTTGGCCGAAAACTAACCCCAAGAACACCCCCTTTGTGTGGAAAGAATTCTCAAGTTTGAAACGTAGGGGTAAAATAGACCCTCAATTTTTTATAAAAGAAACTGAGTTTCCAAGAACTCAGTTAAGTGGAAAGTTGTTGAGAAAAGCCTAGTGCTTTCCAAAACAGTAAACTTAAGATAGATTTCTAATTTTCAATGCATATAATAAGAAA
Source organism: Codonopsis lanceolata (assembly GCA_013146195.2). Lineage (NCBI taxonomy): Eukaryota > Viridiplantae > Streptophyta > Magnoliopsida > Asterales > Campanulaceae > Codonopsis > Codonopsis lanceolata. The sequence goes on along the minus strand of CM028384.1, from coordinate 30,354,235 downwards.
AAATCCCTTGGAGAAATGACTGGAGCCAGCCACCGTACCTGCCAATCACATACACTTTGAAAGTGAATATGACAAGCACTTAAGCAAGAAAGATAAACAGTTGAGATGCACAAGCTAATTAGAAACTAAACCTACCTTGGTACCAGGAACAACATTATCAGGAATTGATGGTATGTGAGCGTACTCGATAGCAGTTATTTCAGAATGCCCATCAGTAAGCTTCAACCTTAATAGCCGACGATTATTCGAATTTCCTGAACCCTCAGCTATGCTACTTCGAGCTATGTCCCTCGCAGACGATATCTACAAATGAAGCACAAGGTAATTTTTTGGAAAAAATATCAGTCAAACATCTTTTTGGAGTAATAAATATTTTCTAAGAAAAAAAACTTTTTTGTTCTTTACATTTTTACATTATGAAGAACAAATTCCCACATCATAGCATCAAACAACTACATATCAGGCCTAGCCGAGTCAAGTTTTTAATTCAATATTAAAGGGCATCGTCTTAAGATTTATGCCCAGTCTAATTATAGTTTTCAAGCATATATCATGTTTTCATTTTCTGCAAGAAGTAACATGTGTTGAAAACTTGTGAAATTTGGAACTTCATGTTTTCGTTCACTGGAATTCGAAATTTGTATGAAGCCAAGTCAGTTACAATAATTTGAACCAAAACAGGTACAAAAATTAGCCATAGTAAACAAAAAACAAAACCGAGAATCGAACACCTCAACCAAACTGGTCACGTACAAGTACAACATCCTTCTTAAGTATAATCATCAAAGCATATTTTCACTTATCAAAATTAAAAAAAAAAAAATATATATATATATATATATATATATATATATATATATATATATATATATATATATATATCATCATTCATCAGAGCATATTTACAAATGTATACCACCCCACATACATTAGTGGGTCGTTAATATACTAAAAGCTAATGATGTTGCCAAAACAAGTATAATTGTGTTGGACTGTAAGTTTTTTTTTTGATTGGTTTTAAGACACATTTAATCACCTAACTATTTGTTTTCACGACCATCTATTCACCAACCTGAGACCTCACACATTGTACTGTAAGTTTAAAACACTTGTACATTGATTTGGATGCCATAACCACTCCAGTAGTGGAGCTACACATAAACAATCACAACACAAACAGAGAGGATTTGAGAAGTTGCCTGAAGAACTTTGGGGGCCGGAAAATGAGAGGATTTTCGAAGGAGAGAGGCGTCCGGCAAGGACTTGCCACCGATGGTTCGCAAGTCCAGGTTGCAGAGTTCCGATTCGATAACATCAACGGTGCAGGAGTCTCCATGTAGAGCTAATTGGATTGAAATTAGGGCTTTGATTTGATCAATGTCTCCAAAACACCAGCCTCTGCTAGTTAGGGTTTGTATGAGACCCTCTGCAGCAGCAGACGAAGACGACGAAGAGCTTGCCATTTTTTAGCGCATCTCAAGGTGTTTGTTCTTTGGACTAAACAAGATAAACTGTCTTTTGGGCTTCTCGGTTGTTTCGGGCTTAGGCAAAACGATGGACTTGGGCCTTATAATTTTATGTCTGCAATTTTCGATCGATATCTGATGCTTCATTTTGTGTGTTTTGAAATTATGGCCGGTTCATTTTTCAAAATTTGTAATCCTTCCGGTTTATCGTTCTTTTTTTCAATCACAAAAGTCTATTTTTTGAAATATTGTTTTGAAAATATCATCGTCTCCTTCAACGGCTCCGACAAACACATTAGATTTGAAAATCACTATTATTATGCAACGAAACGATGATGATTTTTAGTAAGGACGAAGGCAGATGATGAAAAAGATGACTTATGACATAGGAGGAGGAGGAAGAAAAAAATAAGAAGAAAAAAAAAAGGTGGAGGAGATGCATTCAAACCCAGTTTGCATCGCGCTGCAAATCATTATAAAATTAGACCTTCATCTACCTTCTTTTTAATATAAAAATAACAAATTATTCAAATTTATATGCATATTTCATACATCTCAAATTTAAATTGATGAATCACTATTCGCAAATGATGCATTGTGATTCAAAATTAATGCTTCCAAATTCAAAAAGGTGTCCAACAACGAAAAAAAATATTCAAACATTTCATCAAATACTTTATATCCATAGTAACACAAAACACAAAAGCAAATCTATTTTGAATCACACGAACACAATGATGAAGAAGAATGAAAAGAAGAAGAACAACAACAACAATATGATATGAATAAGTAAAATAGTGAAAAGTTATTAAGATGAAGAAACAGTTATGTAGTAACCACCTTTCTTCTAAACCACTCAACTTCATACTTTATTTCCTCTTCATACTTTTTTTCGCGTTTTCAGAGCGAACGAATTCAACGACAAGGGAGAAGAAGAAGAATTTTACAGCGTTTCTTTGAATTTGGGTATTATAGGAACAATATTTTCAAAATTGGGTCGCAATATAAATGTTTGAGAAAGTGTATCAAACCGCAATTTATTCTTTCTTTTTGAGGTAAATTTGGGTCGATCCACTCATACATTTTCAATCGCTACAATACCCTACGTTTTTTTAAGCCGAAAAAGTCACTTTTGGGGTGGAAAAGAATACAATACTTTTAATGAACATAAGACATGCTACTGATCACTTACTTAGTATGCATCGCGCTGTATCAATTTGCACCGCGATGCATCAATTAAAATTACTGATTCAACTTATGAACTACAATACATCAATTAAAATTATCTAATCCAATTTATACACTGCGATGCATCAATTAAAATTACCTAATCCAATTTATACATCGCGCTACATCAATTTTATAACCTATCCATTTAATGCATCGCAGTGCAACAAGTCAAGCAACAAATTGATGCATCGTGCTGCATAATGATGAATCATGATGCATCAAAAGAGCTTTTTTTTACAGTTTGGAAAACATATTGGTGTCTGAAGCAGTTGAAAATTCACCAAAAATGTTGACTCTCAATTAGTTAAGTCATTTAAGCAAAGGTTTGACTTTCAATTGGTTACATGTATCCTTTTATCATACTTTCACTATAGTTGATGAACCCCACCTCACATAAATATCAATCACGCTGGAAGTAGAGATGTTAAAAGGGCGAGTACCGTAGGGCCGACCCTGTTAAACCGTAATAAAAAAGGGTTAGGGTCGAGAAAAGGTAACCCTATTAAATTCAGGGCTAACCCTGTATGGTCACAACCCTATAAGGCTAAGGTCGATCCAATTAACATATCTAACTAGAGATGTTAAAAGGGTCGAAGACTGCATAACTGACCATGTTAAAACAAAACTAAAAAGGGTTAGGATCAAGAAAATGTGACCCAATTAAATTCAAGGCTAATAGGACTAGCACTATGGGGGCACAACCCTATAAGTAAAGGTGGCAAATTGACGGGCATGGGCGTGCCCATATGGGCGTCGGGCTCAAATGGACGGGCAAGTAAGTACCCATTTAATAACATGGGCATATATGGGCGGGCACTAAATGGGTATGGGTGCCCATTTATTCATTAATATGCAATTATTATCAACTAAATACAACAATTACAAAAAAAAAATTGTAAGTGGTGTAATTACTAAAATAAGTCTAATATGACCAAGTTATTCAATGTTATAATTAAGAACTAAATTTCGAAGCAATGTGGGGTTTCACTACAGGTGAAAGGGACATATTCGTTACCAGTGAATGGTGAACTTCTTTTATTAAGTATGAAGGAGACAGATGCATAAACGCTGGAGGAGATTTTGTTTGGATATGAGTCATATTTAAATTATTTATTTGTTAATAAATGTGGGCGCCCATCTAAGCTCATATTATGTCCATAAAATTTAATGGTCTAAGTGGGCATGTCCATTTGTCCCCAAATTAAAATTCAAGTGTGCTCATGCTCATATTTTAGTGGGCAGTCTAGGTGGGCATTTGGACTTGGACAAAACTTGCCACCACTACCAGTAAGGCTATGGTCGACCCTATTAACATATATAGCTAGAAGTACACATAAGGAATTTAAGCTGAGATGAAAGTGGTGAATAGGCTACCTGGGCTTGGCTTCTTCTTGTTTCTAGGTTGGAGTTACTTTGGGATAGAATAACCTTGTTGGGAAGCTTTGTCGTTGCCTGTGACTTGAGAACAATGTGCACCGTTAGAGAGCCTGGGGGTGAGCCCAACTAAAGCCCTCATGTGTGAGAATCAATAATGATTCAATGTATGAAGCAAAACGCTACCCTGAAGTTGCTGGTGAAATATGTACAAAAAGTGTGTGTTGTTGATGGGAGTGAAAGAGAGAGAGTAACATGTTTTCTGGGCTGGAGAGTTGTATTTTTATGTCTTGGCTTGGGGATCAAGCTAAGAAGGGAGACCAACCGCAGAGACCATTTTGTTGTTGGTCGTTTAACTGGCGATTAGTAATTGGCTCCATACTCTGTCCTTCGTACTTTCCCTGCTAGAAGGTGGGTTAGTGGAACGGATCGTAGTTTACACATAACACGTCCTTGTCTTTCCAATGAAGTTGTGCCACATGTTTAGCTAGCTCGGCGATAAGGGCGAACATGGGTGTTTTTCGGTAATTATGTTGAGCATAGACGTTCCTCGACTATTTTGCCAAACATGGTCGTCTTCGATAATGATGAGGTTTTACTTGACCATTTTTTCTATAGCTGGGTCATGGGGTCATAGTAGTCACGTTGGCATCGTTGTGTCGTGCCACATATGGGGTATTAGATTGGCCCCTTCATACACTATTCTAATATTTATAATAAAGTTAATGTAGACACCCCAATTTCGTAACCCTGGTATGTAACATTGACATGCGATATCAAGACCTGTTTAAACTTAATGAATGTCAAGTTATAGGGTTTAAAATGCAAAAAATAAAGCATGATGCGTAAAACAGTAAAAATGCAGGGGCCAGAGTATCAAAAAGAGGCTGAAAAAAAGAAGACAGGCGCGGCCATATTGCCATATGGGCGTGGCGCCCAAGCTTTATGGTGTTGGCGTCCAAAGCCTAAACAGTGCACTGCGTCTTAACGCATTGCACAAGCCTTCAAGCGCGCGGTACAAGCTGGTGAAGCACAAGAAGAAAATCACAAATGCCAGCGGTGTCCCTCCTCTCACCTATAAATAGAAGTGCCTGGCGTCGCTTTCAGAGAGAATTTTTCTCACAAAAACTCTGCGCGTTTATTTTACATTGCGATAGAGAACGATCGTGAGATAGTGAGTGCCCTTCCTATAAAGCCTCGAAACTCTGTCAAATCTCCTCAAAACACAAAACCAACCGGTCAAAGTGAGCCTTAGCCCCCCCAGCTAGGTTTCCACCCTATTTCTCCGGTCCAAAAATCCCAAAAAGAGCAGTTGCTCTACCCGAATTCAAAGGTCAAATTCGCTAGAAGCAAGCAGTTGCTTCGCCCGATTCCGGCAAGCAAACAACAAGAAAAAAAAGCAAGCTGTTCGCTCGCTGTTTGACAGCCGCCCGAAGCAACTTTCGGAAGCAGTTATTCTACCCGAACCGCAGCAGTAGCAAAAGACTCTCTCTCCCGAAAGGACAGAGCGAGCACACTAACGCTATTAAAGGTAAGCCTTTAAGGGTTTTATTTATAAAAATGTTATTTTCATCCAGCCCAATGTTAAAAATATAAGATGTTATACTGCCCGGATCTATTTAGAAAATAGTATTAAAAAGAGTCATTATTATGGCCAAATATTTTTAAATGTATTTGTAATTACTGGAAGGAGATGGCTGCAAGTCTGTAAATAATGTATACTCATATATATTTGCTTTTAATGCTTTATTTATTTGCTCGAAAAATATAATAAAAACATACTTTAGCCAAAAAAAATGTTTTGAGATCGAAAGGGCGAGTTAGGTGTCTAGCACTTTCCCAACTCGTAATTTAGCCTCCGAACCTTTTTTCTACAAACTCTGGTTTATTTTTTGTTTTTCTTTGTTTCTCCTTAAAATAAAGATGGCACTCTGTCAAAACATTTTGGATCGCAGTGAGGCCCGCAACATCCTTTCTTGCACTTTTTCGTTTTCCTCTAAACAATGGAAGATGAGAATGAAAGGGTGATGCATTTCCTGCATCTTGTCTTCCTATAAACAAGGGAGGATGAGATACGGGGAGCCCAAAGCATTCATAACGATCCAAAATAAACCTAAGGTCATGGTGAGGCTCGCAACATCCTTTTCTTACACTTTTCCGTTTTCCCCTAAACAAGGGACGATGAGAATGAAAAGAGTGATGCATTTTATGTGCCTTGTCTTCCCCTAAACAACGAAGGGTGAGATACAAAGAAACCTCAGGCACTCATAATGACTTAAGACAATTTTCGAAAAGTCCATAGTGAGGCAGGGCGTGTTCCCACGCGCTGTCGCAACATCTTTTTTTTGCACTTTCTCGTTTTCCCCTAAACAAGGGACGATGAGAATGAAAAAGGTGATGCATTGTCTATATCTTATTTTCCCCTAAACAAGGGAGGGTGAGATACGGAGAAACTCAAAGCTCTCATAATGGACCAAAACCCACTCGGTGACCGAGACGTATTCAACGTGCTTTTTAACAACACCCTTTTCGCATTTTTAATTTCGTCTTCCCCTAAACAAAAGAGGATTGAATAGAAAGCGTACTATCCTTCCACATGCCGCGTTCCCCTAAAAAAGGGAGCGCGGGATCCGAGAGATCCCGGGGCACCCACAGTTAATAAACCTTTTTCAATGTCTAACATAACACTTTATATATAACCAAAAAAAGTAAAACAAAGCTGACGTAAATATAAAGAGTCGTATGGTAATCATGATTAATGTTTGAGATTATTAATAAGCCAACTTTTTAGATGTTTGATACCAAATAGGCGATCTTGATTGATAATTTAATTATACAAAGGGATATGATGATATTATTAGCTCCCTTGCTAAAAAAAATATAAGATTAACATTTTTAATTTCATAACTACTCACACTATACCGAAAAGCAAAAGCTCTAATAATACCATAATTAATAACACTATTTATCCCCACTCGTTAACAAACAGGCCCTAACACTTTTATTATCCTTCCACGTTTGTCAATGAACACATAATGCCTACGTAAGCCATGTATCAGACTTTTGGCTTTATCTATATTATAAAAGAGCTCAAGGTTTAACTGGTGACCCTGTTCGAATTGTGATAAACACAATTGACGGTCAAAATTGATTCGTAAGTATGTGAGTTACAAATGAACCCTTAAGTTATCAGTTATGTTTGAATTACCCCTTTATAATTATGTATAAAACCTTCAGTTGTATGTTTTATTTGAATTACCCCGTCAGTTAGGGGTTTTGTTTATCCAACCATTCATTGAACTAATCTCATACCAACACTATACTATGGCACGGACAAGTATACTAGTCTAATTTAATCGCTAACAAACATGAAAAAGAGAACAAGTAAATGAAGAGTCAAATACTCCAAAATTTCTTTTGTCAACTTCCTTTTTTCTCTATATAAATAAATATTTATTTTTTACAATTAGAAATAAAAATAAATAATTAGAAATAAAAATAAATACTCATTTTAAAACCAAAGAGAATATTACATGTGTTACACCATAACCATCCAACGTAATATAGTTATTATGTATGCCAAAATGCCCTAAACATAGATAACATCACATAAAACATGACAACTTTTGGCAACGGTCCAATTTTAAGGATGTGCTCAAGTCAATGGAACCAAGACTTCCATTTTAAGTTTATATTTTTAAATTAATACGTTTGATAAATTTTTTCTATTCCCCATTTCAAAATATTTATTCTATTTTCTTTTTTATCGGTTCCAAAAAATATATATTGTTTCTTGACTTTTCTTTTTGGTAAAAACATTTTTAGTATTGTTATTAATTATAATAATTTTGTGTGAGCTTCAATTCTTGTAATGAATTTGGTGTCTTCGTGTTTTTAGATTGCAATTTAGTTTAATATATATTTGTTATTTATTAGGTACAAAAAATAATTTTTTTAAAAATATATATTTTGGAATTTAGTGACAAAAAATCAGTTTCTATTTAGTGACGAAAAATTTAGAACTGATATTAGAAACTCTATTCCGTTTAGCGACGAAAATTGAATATTCCGTTAAGAGAAACGTTAAGTTTCCATTTAGCACCAAAAATTAGAGACGAAGAATTTTCGTCGCTAAATGCCATTGCGTCGGTTAGCTGTCTGATATTTCCATTGCTAAAAGTTTTTTTTTTCTTTCTAGTGGTAGATTCATTGACATTGAGAGTGTGCTAAATGAGACGAAATATTAAAAGCTGTGATTACATTACCATTGTGTCATAGTAAATTTCAATGTTTTAAAAATCATTACGCGGGTGCTAGGGGCCAGACTAGTGCCAAGTGGACGCGCCTAAGTAGGGCGTAGACGGGGGGACTAGATAAGAGCCCAGAATTAAGACACAATTACCTTTATTTTTTATTTTTTTCTTAATATAACATAATTAACAATTATTAAACATTCAAATAACACAAAATAAATATTACTAATTAATTTTAAAATAATGATTACATCACAAGACTAAAATTTAAAATAAATCCAGCAATTCAATACAACTTCAACTGTAGAAACTGATAAAAGTTTTAGAATAATGGCAGGGCCTTTCCATTGAATAAATCACTTATTTATAGGAGGATTTACAATTAGGGTTACACTAGGAGTATGATACAAGAAACCTATACAGGGAAGGTAACATAATTAGGAAAGAACTCTACAAGGTAATTACCACTAATTACTAATTACAAATCAACAAAAATAATTAAAAGATATTATTTTCTAACATGCCCCCGCAAGATGGACGTCCGAGAGGAGAGGCCAATCTTGTGTAGTAATTGATGAAACCGTTGGCGAGCAAGAGGCTTGGTCAAAGCATCAGCTAGTTGATCGGCCGAGGAGACATGGCAAACTCGCATAAGCTCATCCTGAACTTGTTGCCGAATGAAATGAAAGTCCAGAGCCACATGCTTCATGCGAGTATGAAAAACCGGGTTAGAGCAAAGACTGTAGCGCCCACATTGTCACAAGAAATGACCGGTTGAGTCGAGGAGGCGAGACCGAAGTTCGCTAAGAAGAGATACAATCCACCGACCTCGCCCCAATGGCGCCCACGCCGGTATTCCGCCGAGGAGCGAGCTACAATGCGTTGTTTCGAGCCCAGAGATCGTGTTGCCAAGATGCATGTAGGCACCGGTAGATGTGTAGTCATCCTTGTTGCCACCGCATAAGTAAAGGTATGGAGAGCAGGAGGAGATTGGCGATGGGCGAGGATGCCCGCATCAATTGTGCACAGAGATACCGAAGAACTTCGCTCTTGACCGCAATCCGCTCAAGTGGCTCGCCGCTATGCATGAACTAGAGAGTTTGTTGACAAAGAAAGGCAACATCGTGCCGAAGTGAGAGATGATATATCAAGACGCCGACCATTGCTCAAATTCTCGCTTGTCCCGAGTAGCCAGTGCTTGTGTGAAGAGTCAAGGTAAAGGCGAGGTAGCAAGAGGCGTAGCTGGGCGAAAGCATCGGACATGCCTCGCGAAGCAAGGAGATCGCCTATATACCCACGTTGGGAGAGTATAAGACCACTTGGGCGCTTAACAACTTCAATCCCAAGAAAGTAGTGAAGATCACCAAGGTCCTTGAGAGAAAAACGAGTGGCGAGCATAGATGAAAGTCTCGAACTTCACGGTTGCCAGTGACAATGATGTCATCCACATACACAAGGAGATAGATGATGGTGCCCGCAGTACGAAGGATGAACAGCGATGTGTCAGCCACCGAGTTTTGGAAGCCGGAGGCAAGAAGAAACCGACGCAGCTCATTATACCATGCTCTGGAGCCTCGCTGAGACCATAAATAGCTTTGCAAAGTCGACACACGTGCCGAGGTTTGTCCTAATTCCCGGTGAACCCAAGTGGCTGAGCCATGAATACCTCCTGACAAGTGGCCTCAAGAAAGGCCTTGTTCACATCCGCTTGACGAATATCCCATCCTTGACAAACGGCCAAAGAGAACAAGACGAACAAGTTGGTCCGCTTAACCACCGGCCGAAAGTCTCGTGGTAATCAACCCCGGTCGCTGGTGAAAGCCCTTGGCTACTAGGCGAGCTTTGTAGCGATCAACAGTACCATCAGCATGTCTCTTGATATCATGCTAGTATACCAACAAGAAACATGTACTTAATTTTTAAAGCACATAAACTCACATAAATCATGTAGCATAATATCTTTCATATAAATGCTCATAAATAAACATGTGTAACATGTGAAACGAATCAAACCGCTACAACCAAATCCGGTCCAAAACCCAACCAACTTACCATGAGATCCAATCTCAAACCAAGATCCGGCTCAATACCCAATCAATCATACCTCGGGGTTTCGCCCCCATAATCACAACTCATCGGGGCTTCCCTTAATGAGTACTGCTACATTCATCCAGCCTCCTGATGAGAAATGGGAGCTCGAAAGTAGGCTAGATGGCTCTCTCTCAAGACCACATCCCACTATCGCCAATAGTAGGAAAGAAAGGACCCAATGCAACGAATCATAGCGATTGTTCCCAAAGACTATGAATCGTCCCATTGCCGACACAACAACCAAACCCGCCAGCTGGACTTTAAACCAAACGATCAAGTAGATATTTACTTGCATAAACCAATGAGACCAAATTCATTATTATCGGGCTCATTAAATCATGTAGGACATAAGGCTCTACAACAACTCATAAACAATGCACATAATTGCATATAACCACCGTGGGCCATAATGTCTACTTAAATCTCATAAACCATGCATAGATTTGCATATAAACAAATAGGCATAATGCTCCATGAAATTCCATAATCCATGCACATATTTGCATATAATCAAGTAGGACATAATGCTCTACCAAATACCATGAACAATGCATATATTTGCATATAACCATTGTGTTCAACTAACTTACAAGTTTAGTTCAAAAACTACATATTGAGGTACTCATTATTCCTCAAGTCATCAACCAAGTTAAGTATAGCATACAAGCTTAATAAAACATAATGTGAGGTCTACCATAATCCTCAACTCAAATCAAAACAAAGACTACTACGTTAGTCTCAAAATATCCACAATTCAAGACTTATTATTTCAGTCTTTATTTTAAGTACACCGGACTCAATCATAGTCCTAATCGTCATACATGATCGACATCACCAATTTCATACACAAAAACAACATGACTACTCCGTAGTCATTTTCTCACAAGTGATTTCGTCTACACGCAACCCAAAATCCTTATGGAGAGAATTCTTTCTTATTCTTCACTTAATATACCCGTGACCATACGTAGGTCTCTATTGTCCCATGCTCTAACAAGCATGCTCAAGATATATTTCTAATAAGTCTCCATACCATGAGTGTCTCCATTGGACACAAACCAAAAACTCGGTGTGCATAAACATAACCCAAACAAACCCAAACATTGTAGGGTTTCAACCCAAGGCTCTTTATCATTTTATTAGCCTTATGGACGACTCATTTGAAGTCTTACTAACACATTTCATTCCTTATGTGTTTTATAAATCCACACCGTAATGATTCATTAAAGTTTACAACTAAATCCCAATAGTCATTCGGGCTTAATTCCCAAGACTAAAAATCCAAAAAGCCATCATAATTATAATTCCATATAAAGTTTGGAGACTATGCATTTCTCACATTAATCAACAAAATCCAATCGTCGTAGGATTTCAACCCAAGTTCGTTTAGCACATTATCGAACTTATAATGACTCCGTTGAGTCCAATCTACCCTTTCTAAAATTTAGAGCATAGAAGCCATGGGTCTCAATGCCCCCTATGTTCAAAACTATCATCATTAGCCATCTTCCCAAGTTCATTGAACTCACATAAACCCAACAAAACACTTACCAAGGAATCATAGAACAAATTCATCAATTTGTGCATAACTTCATTTGGTGCACCTTACCAATCATATCCTCCAAAACATGATTTAATCATACAACATGGATTAATATGCTCTACTATATATGTACAACATAATAATCAAGCTTACCATCATAGTTAATAAGCCAAACACAATTAGGGCAAAAATCCTCTTCCAAGTATCTCTACCAATCAAGCTCAATACCCATGAACAATTCACATAGCCATGTTTAATAGACCATTTAACATGTGAATTTCATATAAATCAAGGTCTCACATAGGTTCAACCAAGTTCTATCAACAATTGGAAACCTAGGGTTCATGGCATCTCTACAAACCCTAACAATTGCATCCATTGACCTCACATAGCAAATATGATTGTTTCCCTAGGGTCAATGGAGCCAAAAGAAAGAAGAAGAGAGGTAGAAACTTACCTTTGTTCAGCCCTCTCAAGCCACAATCCCGAAATTCTTGGTGTTGGGTGTTGTTCTCTTCAATCCCTTCTTCAAAACTATGGTGTAGCTTGAGAAATGAAGGTCCCAAGCTATGGCCTCCAAGATTGGGCACTCAAGAACCCTAGAAATCTCCTCTCTCAAGCTCTCCCACGTTTTTGTGAAGTGTAGGCAGAAAATGAGGGGTTTAAGTGGTGTTTTGTGGCTTATATATGATAGAAAGAAAGTGGGTGTAGGTTAGATTAATGAGAATGTTTCTCTCTAATTAGCCACACTAATCCCCATCTAAAACACCAATAGATGGTTAGGACATGTCTTAGGTTAGTTAGGAGGGTTTAGGATTAGTTTAGGATGGGTTTGAGTAGGGATAGTTTGGACAACTTGGCAAAATCATCAAAAATTCCCGTAACAGGGCACAGCTATGATGCGGTCGCATGGCTCCTCTTCCACGCGAGCGCTTTGCCCAATTTCCAGCTATTTCCAATTTTCTGCTTCCTTTGCTCGTTTGTGGTCCTTCCCGCACGCAACCGCAAGCCGTAAAGCTTCGAAACGGCCTATAATTCAACCCTTAATGTTCTCATACTCTTAACTAATCACAACAAGTCTCAAACCACCCTCAAAGTGGGTCTAAACCCCCATAAACAACACCCGAGACAACTTGGAGCAAAACCGACGCGAGGCACGACATCTCGCTAATGAAACGTCAAATGAAACCACAAACCGACGGGCAACAACCCATGATTGTAAACACCTAAAAGGGCTACAAAATAGGCCTGAATGCCTCTCAGATGATAAACAACAGATAGGAGAAATAAGCTCCCGAAAGACGAGACGATCGCCCTGCTCAATCTCAAACTACGCGATAAGGAGAATTGCTATTCTCGAGTCGTCAAAACTTTACGAGACTTATGGAATGCATCCAATTAGAAGTCTAACACATCTAAACATGTTATTTAATCATCATGTAAAGATCTAGGACCAAATCGAGGTCAAGAACACAAAACCCGAATAAACTCTCAATCGCGTTGCATTTCGACTATCGTCGGGTTACGACTTTTGATTTTAGAAAGTCAATAACTATATGACATCTCTTAAAGGTGCTTTGATCTTAATGTGATCTCTCATTCACATTAAGACTCTCTCACAAACCAAGCGAGTAATCAACCAAAGAAGAAATGCGAGCATTGCATGCAATTCAAGCTAACCGGGAATCGGGATCTTACAGTGGTATCCTCGGTCACAGTAGCCGATGTGGGAGGTTGGGTTGTGGGCGAGCTGAGATCAACCAAATTATGATTAGTGGCAGGAGCCACGGACGTAGAGGATACCGAGCGAGCACCACGATGTGATGGGGACCGAGAAGCTCAAGGTGGGGTAGCCAGAGACACTATCGTAGTATCTCAATGCTGAGCAGGCTAGTGGCCGGGTGGACATGGGAAAGGTAGACTCGACAAAGCGAACATGACGCGATATGTACAGCTTGGTGGTGCTCAGATCATAGCAGAGATAGGCACTCTGAGTGAGCGAGTAACCAAGGAAGACACACGGAGTGGAGCGAGCAATGAAGCTCATAGGCGAAGTAAGGACGGAGCCAAGGATAGTAGAGACAACCAAAAGCATGAAGCTTGGCGTAGTTTGGCAGAGAGCCAAAAAGTTTATGGTAGGGAGACTGGTGAGCAAGGGTGGGTGTAGGTAGCCGATTTATGAGATAGGTCGCGGTTTGGAAAGCAAACGACCGTAATGGCGGAAAGAAGGGGAGAGACCGCCTCAACAATGTGGCGATGGCGGCCCGAGAACGCATTGTGTTCCCGGTATGAGGGGCGAGGTAAGGTGAGATGCCATGGGCGATGGTAGGCGCCCAAGCCGTAGTCCCTAAGCCCTATATACTCGCCGCCATTGTGTCCGAGTAAAGGGTGACTATGGTTGTTTTAAAATAATTTTCCACTAAGGCTTTAAATTTGGGAAAGATGGTGGCAACCTCAGATTTGAGTCTAAACGGGTAAAGCCAGATGTAATGGGTATAGTGATTGTTGAATCTTGAAATTAAAAAGATTTGCTTAAAAACATTCCACTTGATTGTCAGTCAAGAAAAATAGATTATAATTGATCAGCTGAATATCATTTTGTCAGCCACTTATCTCAGCTGATTTATACGTACTCAAAGTATGAGTTTATCTTCCCTTATTTGTTTAATCATACACTTGTACTAACTCTTTCCCACTTTGTGTTTTTGGTAGATGTCCTGCCATATAATATCTCACAAGATCCTTTGAGATCTTGCCTCTGCCATAACACATTTTCAAATTCAAATGTGTTCCTAATGGGTTGCTTGCAAAGACTATCTATAAATACCCATTGGAAGCATTGGTGAAGGCAAGAATCTTAACGCTTTTGAAGTCAAGAAACTTTCTACTCACAATCTCTCGACGTCGCCTTCACGAAAAACTTTAACTAGATACTTCTCATTGAAAATTTCTCTCTAGTTATTGTTTAGACAAAACACCGAGTATTTCATTTCAAATTATTTAGAACTCGATCGGCTTTGTCTCACGAGTTTGATTGTTCTCAATCATTCTCCCAAACACCGGTCTTTTGTTGTACACGATCCATTAGAGATCAATTAGATTTTTAATAAAATTAGTGCACTTCAAAAATCCAAGTCTGACCAACTTGGTAGTGGACGTAGCAGTTTATCTGTGAACCACTTCAACTGATTTGTCAGCCATTTCTTATATTCTTGCAAACTGACTTAACACTTAAGAAGTTATTCAACCGATTAAGTGTCGGCCCTAACAACAATTGTTTGCTTACTTGTTCGCTTAACTTGTGTTCGAGTTTCTTCTCTATATTTAGTGATCAAACATTAAAAATTTATTTTGAAAATCTGTTGTGTCGGTGCCACCGACCAACTTTCTTTTAAGGAATTTCAAAAGTGTCGCCTAACCGACCAATTCTTCGCTTGATGACAAGATCAAGTTTTTCACGCCAATATTTTAAGATTTTCAAATTAATCCTCAAAGTTTTTAAAGGCTATTCACCCCCCTCTAGCCTTAAGCTATACGGACTTACGGTGATCAACAAAGATCACATAGTATTTGAACCCATCAATAGAGGGAAGGGGGAGGTCCAAACATCAAGATAAATAGTTTGAAGAGGAAAGTAGACACAATAGTATTTTTGATGAAAAGGAATTTTATGACTTTTGTTAGAAAGACAATCATTACAATGAACAGAGAAATAGTAGTGTCTAATGCCAAACCTAGGCTAGATAGTATCCGACTTTAGATGGGGCCGGACGGATGGCCAAGACGATGATGTCGGTCGATGAGGGACTTTGAGGCGACCTGCAGAGGAGTGGGGCCGGGTGGCTATGGTCGGCCATTCATACACACATCCTTAGATCGTCCAGATCAACAAGATTTCACTGCCGGATCCTTCACATGAAAAGAAGTTGGTAAGAACTCAATAAAGGTATGATTAGAGAGGCAAAATTGAGATATAGATATAAGATTCTTTTTCATGTCGAGAACAAATAGAACATTATGAAGGGAAAAAGTGTGTGAGGGTGTATGAAGGGAGAAGAAACCGCTTTTGGAGATAGTTAACCCGCATTCATCACCAATGATCATGTCATCCATGCCCGTGTAGTCGAGTGTAGAAGATTACCAAGGTCGCTAGTGACATGATGAGAGGCACCACTATCGAGTAGCCAGCCCGATGTCCCCATGTCTGTCGTGGTTGCCACTTGGAGCCACTTGCCGAGTTGGGAGTAAGCGTGAGATGTGGTGGCGATCGCTGAAAGTTAAGGGCAGCGAGTAACCGAAAGTGGCCATGTTGGCGGCATGCTTGACACTTGCCCAAATCTGATTGTGGCCGGGAGGCGGATGAGGGTTGGGAAGGTGGCCGAGGTTGCGGGGGGTGGCCTGATACCGAGCTGCGAGGAGGATTGCCGAGCCTGTCGAGCTATTGCCTCATAGTGCGCCGAGGTTGGCAGAAATAAGATGCGGAGCGACGAAGGCCGAGATCGCTGGCTCAAAAGTAGCTCGCGATTGATGAGTTTTTCATGAAGCTCATCAAACGATATGGGAGTATCACGACCTTCAACCACATCCAGGATGTGGCGGTAGTCATCATCCAAACCACCGAGGATGGTCTCAATGAGATCCTCGTGGTCAAGAGGTTTGCCCGAGCGGCGAGTTCATCACCGACTTTTGACAGATCGCATGTAGTCGGTGATCGATCGAAGTTCCCTTGGTTGCTCGCTTGAGATAATCTTTGATCTGCTTAATGTGACCGCGAGTTGGGCGAGCATAGGTATGAGCCGAGATGTCCCAAAGGCTTCAGGCATGGCGGCCTGTTGGATCGTAGAACCGAGGAGCGCAGAAGCCAACAAGAGCCCCAAAAGGAGTTTGTCTTGGCGAACCCAAGGCCGGTAGTGAGGGTTTGGGGTGAGGACGTCCTTGATGTTTGGGCATCCTGGTGAGGACAAATGAGGCGAGCATGGGTGTGAACCGTCTACAAACTCGTAGAGGTCATAGTCAATGAGGGTTGCCTCAACTTGGAGTTTCCAAGCTATGTAATTGGTAGAGGTGAGTTTGGTGATGTTGTGGTGGGAGATATTGATGAGGTCAAAGGTTTGAGTGGGATCAAGAGGGTTTTTGACGGTGAGAGAGTGATTTCCGTTAGCCATTGTAGAGAGTGTTTAGGGCGGCGGCTAGAGGAAGAGGAAGAAGGTTTTAGGAGCAGAGCTCTGATACCATGTAGAAACTGATAAAAGTTTTAGAATAATGGCATGACCTTTCCATTGAATAAATCACTTATTTATAGGAGGATTTACAATTAGGATTACACTAGGAGTAGGATACAAGAAACCTATACAAGGAAGGTAACATAATTAGGAAAGAACTCTACAAGGTAATTACCACTAATTAGTAATTACAAATCAACAAGAATAATTAAAAGATATTATTTTCTAACATCAACGTTCAAAACAACACAATATCCCATAGGTCCATTTAAAAATCTATATCTATCTGTACGTGTATAATGACCGATACACATAACACAACTAAATAAAACAGTTTCTCGCCTAAATCCACTTGCTAAAAATAGACTACCATTAAATAAGTCTAATCTCCAATAGCTGGATTACATTTAATGTTCAACGTTTACTTTGGGAATTGAAAATAAAAAAAAAAGTCAATGTTATGGTTAATTAGATAAATAATTCCAGAATCTCTTCGCACTCTTCTTTACCTTGGTTTGTATGTAGATTTCTGCAAAAACTCTTCATTTTCTGCATTTTTTGAATTAAGTTAATTGAGTGTAACAAATATATTTGTTACATTGTAAATAATATTGAATGAATGTAGAAACCAGGAGTAGCCGAAACTAGGTCTGTCAATGGATCAGATATGTATCGGATATAGGTAAATCCGAATCCGATCCAAAACCTTATATCACCGATCCGATCCGATCCGATATAATATGATAATATGATGGATCAAGTGTATGTCAATCCATATCTGAATATGTTACCCGTTAACATATCCGATTAAATTTCTGATCAAATCCGAAATATAAATATAGGAATAAAAAATAATTATAATATGAAAAAGAGGAAGATCAAAAGACAACATGCATATATAATTGTGTATATTATGTATATGTATAATAAGAAATATGTTATTTTTGGATCGGATCCTTAACAGATCGGATATAGCTAAATCCATATCCGATCTGTTAATAAATAAATTATCGGATTCAGATTCGGGTTATTTGACTATTATACAAATTCATATCCGAAATTTCGGATCAGATCCGGACCAAAATCCGATCAATTGACAGGCCTAGCGAAAACATCATATTTTAAATAATAGGAAATCTATTCACAATCACTTATGTAAAACACAGAGGGCAATAGTCTCAAAAATGTCGTTTTTATTCATGTTAGTAAAACAGATCAATCCAAGCAAGCCGCAATTGACAATGAAAATCTGATTAGTACAAATTTACAATTATATATTTCTATTTAAACGGTCTTCTTAATGTTTTCTCTTCATTTTACTTATTACTTATGTATAGTTTAGTTCAATAAGATATCTAACGTGTGTTTAACATACGGATACAAAAACTAGTTATTATTATAGTAATACATAATTCTATATTGTTTTTATTAATTTATTTCTAAAAAGTTTTTTTTAAATGAATGAATTTAGCTCGTTGAGCGTTTGGATGCTTATTTTCCACTGGAGCGATTTTTGTGGGTCTTCCTTGATTCCTAGCCTCCTAGTTGCCTAAGTCGGTTCGATCCCTTTTCATTCTCCCTTAAGAGGAAAAAAAACAAAAAATAAAAAATAAAAAGCCCCTAGGCATGGCCGAGACTGGCACCGATTTTTTAAACACATGCAGATTTAATGGGCTATAAATATTTTCCATAATTAAACTCAATCTACTAGGTGATTTTCAACTATTAATCTCTAGGTAGGCAATTAAAGGAAAACTTAATTGGCACTAAACCTTTTTTATTTAATTATTGTTCTCTTTTCCAATTTTGGAAAATTAATAGAAAAATAGCTTCGTTTACTTTCCAGTGGCATCGAACCAAGTACTACTAGTTTTCCGCTTAGCCCTTTTGTAACTCACATATTTTGGCTTTTATGTTCTATCTTTATAATAAAACTAGCAGTAGTCAGTTCGATGCCAATTTGACAACAAAGACGAACAAATATAATAATAATAATAATAATAATATAAAATTGTGATTAATAATAGTAGTGAAATAATAATAGTATTAGTGGTGGTAGTAATGATGAAGATATTGTTATTATTGTTTTACAAAGTAATTCTTATTATTATCACCATTATCGAAAAGAAAAATAATTTCTATCCAAAGAAAAGCTTTACCTTAACGGTGTAGTAGTCACATTAAAGTTTAGACTTATTCCTATTAAATTTCTTACTTCAGAATATATTTAGATTGAAGAATTTTATTTTTTTTGAATTTTTTTAGATATATTTTTTACAGATACTTTTTGGTATATTGTTTTTCCTTAAAATGTATTTATTGTTGTTTAAAAAATTATATATACCTTTTTAAAAAATGAAAGCACTCGCGTTCTTATTAGATCTAACAATTACAATATAAAACATGCTATTCCGCCCGACCCGATCCAACATGTTAATATTATTGAGTCGAAACTGATAACTCGTTTAAATCAAAAATATTAACAAGTTAAGTCAGGTTAAAACGGGTCAAACTCATTACCTATTTTGATCGAATAACTTTTACTTTATTAATATATGGACTTTTAGAAGAAAATCCAGGTCAAAATAAATCGATTCCGTTTTAACCCGACTTAATTCAACCTAATACATTTCAACACATTTAGTATTCGAATTCTAAGAGGTCTTAACCGTTCCAGTTATAACCCGACACTATTACGAGACCTAGCAGGCTAGTAGTAGTACATGCTACGTACCATTGTTTCCAAACTGGTCCTTCAACTGCTTGAACCAAAGTCGTCCAGTAGGACCAGTACTGGACCACTTAATCCGTCCCTACTCCCTAATAGAATGTCCAAGTTTTGAAAAATGTTCACTCCCTTTTTCCGAAATTATTATCCTACTTTTTAGGCATAAATTTAACAACAAATATTTTGAGTAGTTTTTATAAGATGAATCTTTTGATTCGAATCACTATGCGTTAGTGGGGATGAACTATAAGAATAAGACTCGGTTTTACAGATTAGGGGTCGTAAGAATGTCTTACGACCTACATGAGACCTGTCCTAAAAAAATTATCTTGTTTATAACTATCCTTTTAAAACACTTTTACTATCATTTAACCCTTACTTTTATTTGTACTTTAATTATAGGTCACATGCATACATATTTTAAAGAAAAACTACACATTATATAAATATTAATAATAAAGACAATTATTTTTACTTAATCTATGTATCAGATCAAATATGACAATAATTTTGAGACGAATGGAATACATCATGCATGTATGCAATTGCTAAATTGTAATGTAAATATAATAAACTTTCATGTATAAAAATTAATGAGAACTAAAATGATGTAAAAGCCAATTTTTCTAATCTTTTTTTGTAAAAATTGAAGGTCATTTTTGGATTTATGGTCGTTTTTGTAGTTTATGATTTTTTTTTCTTCATGATTTTGTAATAATTAAATTTAAAAAAATAAGAAAAAGATGGAAAACAAATTAAACTAATGAGATAAAAAATGAAAAAAAATATTGTAAATCGGGAAAAAAAAACTACAAAGTACAACGCTCAATTAAGGATAGAGGGAGTAACATCCAAGGTCTGTTCTACTAGCAACTAGCAAGAGTTTAAAACTTTGGTTTAAATTTTTCACTTTATTTTTTTTTCAAACATTATAACACGAAAATACAAAATTCAAAAATTATCCACAAAACCTATTTATTAAACACATTTTTAGTTTAGTCGTCATCATCAAGACAACGGGTATAATTATACCACCAATTTTTTTTTTTTTTTTTTTAACCAGGTTGAATCCTGGGGTAGTAGTTCCGGTCCCTCATTGCTACTACCAGGAAAATCGCGAGATGTGCCCGAAATGATATGAGGGTTTGAGAATAGTCGATAACACATCTGGCCCAACCTCGAAAAGGCTTCCACCAAATATCGAACTCCACGCCGTCTCCAAAGATCTTATGCCCCCTCCTTTTACCACTCGACTATGCCTCGGGGGACATAATTATATCACCTAATTATACCACCAAGCGTATACATGTAAAGGATATTCTAGTTTAACCATAAGTTTCAAGTTCAAGTTATGAAAATACGACTTTGTTAAAACTGAATAAAAAGAGCTTTATCGTCCAGGTCTTGCAGTGATGCCCTACTCGATATCATGCTTTTATTGGGTAGGTCTTTGTCTCTCTGTGATTTACATCTCCGGGGACAATGCATATAAAAGCCACATGGATGCGTTTGACTTGAAGGTTTTGTTCATTGTTATGTTGTTGGTGTGTGTTTATGATTTAGTGATTTTAAACTTATTTTTTTCTTTTTGATTTTCAAGAACTAAGGATACTCTCTATTTCAAACTGTTTAGTTTGAGAATTGAAGGAGTAATAGCATAATTATTTCATTTTACTTTTACGGGTTTGGGGGGTTTTTCCTTTTGAATTCGGTAACGCTTAAAGCGAAAAATAAGAGAAAAATAGTGAAATCAATGAGAGAGAAATTTCAGAATCCCTCCAAATATTTTAAAATCAAAAGCAAAATGCATACAATCTTCATATTTGATCCGGTGAGTGTCGAACATGGGACATCTTGTTGCTTGCGATACCGAGCATGCTATTGACACAAGTAAATGTGTGATGGTCAATTTGTTGAGTCAACCAATTGGGTTAAAGCAACAAGTATGTTGATTTAATTCCACTCATTATTATTAAGGGAAAGTATTTGACGTTAGATACTCATTGATAAGTTCATAATTTTTCAGATTAATTATGTCCATATTTTATTCCCAATTTATATGATTTTCATATTTAGTTTGCACAGAGAATTGCATTTATTGTGATTTTAATGTGTTTAAGGTGTTTGGGCATGAATTTAAGTTTTAAAAGATCAATTCATAGCAAATTGAGAAGATTCAAATTAATTCATGAAGTTTGAAGTCAATTGATCAATGTATGTTAGCCTTCTGTTAAGCATTTGCAAGGAAATGACTAAAATGATAGAAGAAAAAGGCTAATGGACGCTAACGGTCGTTAAAAGAAGTCTGCTGAGGACTAAAGTGCATAGACCTGGGGGGGATGGACTTCGACAGTTCGACTCACCTTCTTTGAAGCCCAGGGGCACCGGTGCAGTAATTCTGGAAAGGAGGGGTATCGGAGCAAATATCAAGAAGTGGCTCATTTATTCGTTGTTGATCCCTGGCCAGCCACGTCACCCTCCTCCAAATTCTGGTGACCTGCGTCCTTAGCAAATGGATCCAAATATCCAGGCTCGATCCGGATCCGGCTCCACCTTCCGGTCTAAATTCTCTCACGCCATGGTCCGTATGCCCATGGAGGATCTGCGTCCCAGCAAGATGGGCTGCCCCAATGGCTGCCGGCCCAGCTCCTTATTTCTTTATTTTTGCAATTTATTTTCTTTCTTTGTTTTGTTATTTTTACCCTAGAAGCCTAGTAAAATTCCAGAGATACCCTTCCTTTGCTTGGCTCTATTTTTTACATTTTGTGGAACCAATTAAGGGTTTCATGGAGATCAGTTTTGAAGGGAGAACATACGACTGGGACCATCAAAGGGAAAGCAAAAACATCTTCATTTTCTTGGGTTTTCATCATCTTTAACTCAGATTTTGTCAACGAATGCTAAGGGATTTTCACTCAAATCTCCATTGAAGTATTGTATCTCATACTTTTTATTTTTAATATCATTATGAAATATTTTCTTGGAGTATTTGTGTGTGATTTCTTTTACATTGTTAATTAAATATTTGTTGTTAGGATTATAATGAATCTCTAAATTTGAAGCATGCTCTAATATTTTTTTTCTCTCTCAATATTATTTTAATTTATTTTAGGGTTATTATTTTGTTGTGTTTAATACTTCTAATTATTTGGCAAATAATTTGATGATTTTATAATTGTTTTTGATCCGCGAAAGCTACCATTACCTTTCAGACTTAGCAATTTAGTTGTTGGTATTTTGTAGTATAGAGATATAGCATAAAATCTAATAGTCATTTTAGAGAACTTATTCTTATTGCAATTTACGCATTTTATCTATAAGACGTGAGAGCCCGTAAATAAGTGTGTGAATTAAGATTGCTATAAGATGCGAGAGCCTGTAACGACTAAATTTGTGTTCTCGACTACCCTAGGTGAATTCTAGGAAATTGAGAGAGTAGATTAATTGAGTATGAGGATAATTGGAGTGAAATTACAATTCTAGCATTTTTCATCCCTGAGAAAACTCGTTGTTACTTGTGCGTAGTTGGTAATCTTTATTTATTGCTTACTTTTATTGCTTTAGTTTTAATTACATCGCTAAAAATCGATTGTTTAGATAAAGTCATTAAATCTCCAATTTTAGTAATTATGAAAATTCACATCATCATTGTCTATGTGAGATCGATACTTGTACTTACACACTATATTACTTGTTAACGACATAGTATTCTTGCCTGTTACGCTTTTCGCCCGTCACTCACTTAAAATTTGTATATATCCAACGAATGACACTTGTTTTGAATATAGGAGAAACATAATATAAACAAAATGACATTAATAATACTTTTTTTTCGGTTTTGAAACAAATTTACAAATAGATTATTATCAATTTTTTCTTGAGACTTTTTTTTTCTAAGGGGGCGTGAGAAGAGATCGAACTTGAGACCTCACACTTTGTGAAGCCTCATCTTTACCGCTGGGCCACCCCTTAGGGGCTTTTTTTAAAACACTTGTTAGCAAAAGCTAGACAAAAACTTGTGTAAGACAGTTTTACAGATATTTTTTGTAAGACATATCCTCTTTATCCGGTTCACCATGTATTAATAAGTTAAACTATGAAAGAGTGTGACTCCATCTTACGAAGACCCATAAAACGGATTTATATGAGACCTACTCCAAAAGCTATTACTTTATTAAATTTCCATAAATGTCACAAAATATTAGTATATGGTAAATTTTCTCATATCTGTGATATTTCAAAAGATTTTAAAATATAGTCAATTAATTGTTTAAAGTTTTATAGTAAGAAGAAAATGACTTTCCTTTTCCATAAAATAATTTACTCACTCTGTAAGTCGATTTTCCATCTTTTCGTTGAATTGGTTTTGTGTCGTCCGATTTGGACCTGGTCTTAAAACCTTGTTTTAATTTTTGATTAGGGCATCTCCAACCCAAAACACTGAAGTTAGGATAGTTTCATCACGAAAATGGTGCAATTTCAGTACTAACCACTGTTTCAACTCTAATTACACTAAAAATAATATTTCTTCGCATATTCTATTAACTTTTAAGATATTTATTAATAAATTATAAAATAAAAAAATGCTAATTAGTTTAAAATATTTTTAAATTAATAATATCATATTATTAAGGATTAAATAATTATTAGGTCCCTGAACTATCTCAAAACTATGCCTTTGGTCCAACAACTTTTTTTGAAATGCGTTTGGTCCTTCAACTCGCTTTTTGCTAAGAGATTTCCCCCATCACAAGATTACTGTCAATTCTTTCGTTAAAATTTTATTAAAATCTCAAATTTACCCTTTACCCTTATACAGTAAAGTAATGAAAATGATGATTTAAAAAGACAACTCTCTACCATAACCCAACAATGTAGAGAGTATGCAGATAGATATTGGTAGGGAAGAAGATACAAAATGTAAAGGAATTTCAAATCTGAAAAATATAAAAAAGGAAAGTAATTGTTCAGAACCGGCCAAGCACCCTCAACATAGCCGGCCTTCCTCCTACTCCGTCCATCGCCCTTCTTCTATCTCCATTTACAGTGCCATCTTTCATCACCACCAACTCCACATCCGATTCCTCCTCTCAATGTCATCTTCTTCGATCTCCTTTCGACATCGCCCATGTTGTTGTGCAACACCTAACAACGCATGTAACCTATGTCGCCCACTTCACCTTCGTCTCCCAACTCATTTATGACCACCTCCATATCTGACCAGCGTCGTGCTAGATCTAGCCGCCGTCTTTCTCTTCTCCGGCGAATCCCAATCGCCTCTAACACCAAAACTTTCTCACATCTGCCATCACCTTCATCCATTTCCACTCCAGATCCCTTCGATTTCTTCTCCCCTGCCATAACCACCAGTCTCCTTTCTGATTCGTCTCCTTTCTGCCAATCAGGTATACACGCACACTTAGATTCAACTGTAAACTAAATTACCTAGGATAGGTTCGAAGAAAATAACATGGAAAGTCAATTGGAAACCTTGTCGGCGCCGTTGATTGGTCACCTAAAATGGAGATCGAGCTTGAGTTGAGGGCACTGCCGCGACCTTCGATCAAATTGAGATCTGGGCAACCTCGTCAGCACCATCGATGGGAAGATCGAGCTTGGGGAGGTTGCATGTGACTTGATCGATGCATGCGATAACTTAGGTTGTCGTGCAGTTTTTCTCTCAAATCCTTGACGCTTCTCTGTGCCTTCACCTGTAAAGAATGTTGGGTGTTTTAGAAGGTTAAAGGGACTTGGGTAGTAGTGGCTTCTGGGGAAAGGGTACAACAGTTCCCATTTTTCATCGATCGACAACACCCATGTGAAACCTAGCTAACTACTGGTACCAATCATTATTTATGTGCTATTTCTAATTCTTTCACAGGCTGAGGAACTGAGAATCTGAACCTTGGATATGAAATTGTGTGTTCTAGAATCAGAACAAGCAAGATAATCATCATTTTCATTAGTTTATTGTATAAGGGTAAAGGGTAAATTTGAGATTTCAATAAAATTTTAATGGAAAGACAGACGGTAACTCCTTGAGGGAGGAATCTCTTAGCAAAAACTGAGTTTAAGGACCAAATACATTCCAAAAAAAAGAGTTGCAGGACCCAACGCATAGTTTTGGGACAGTTCAGGGACCAAATAATTATTTAATCATAGTATTAATAGTTATTAATAATTTTTTTATATTTAAAAACTATTTTTTATTTAAAAAACAAGTAGGTTCCATCAAAACCAAATTTAGGATTAGATAAATATTGTTACCCTAAATTTTAAATTTGAGACAACTCTATTCATCTCACCGAAACGGGCATAGAAAGGGGTACCAGTTGGATAGATTTGGTGTTTTGGGGTTACGTACCATACATTTCACCAATATTTATAATACAGTCAATTACTTTTTTAAATAATATACCGACTGCCAGATTAAAAATGATAATATTTTAAAAACAGAAGGAGTACTATTTAATGGATGTCAACTAAATTTTGCATCTTATTTTATAGGGATAAGTGTACCATTAGTCCCTGAACTTTGGCCAAGCACATCATTAGTCCCCAAACTTTCAAAAGTTTCGCCACTAACCTAACTAGGCATTTTTTGCTCATCGGAGGTCCCTAGCCCTAACCCGTTTGTTTATTTCCGTTAAGTGAACATGTGCCACTCACATGCACAAAATAAGGGAGTTATGTGTAACATCATCAAAATAGGGGGTAATGTGAAAATTTTAAATCCAAAAGAAAATTTTAAAAATAAAACCCAAAACCCAGCCTTCCATCTTCCTCCGGCTCCACACCCCGCCTCTTCATCTCTTTCCATGGCCACCATAGCCACCATCTCCAGCTAATGTAAAAATTTGAAGTCCCTGGTTTGGAAAATCGAATTGTTCGTTGTTTTATTGGACTGTCTTCTCGATTCGGGGTCAAAATTGTCGGCTACTGCAGTCCTGTGCTTCAAGGAGATGTATTTGTTGCTTTACCGGTCGAAGATTTTACTTGATTATTGTTCACAATCGAGTAAGTTATGGCTTTTGCTTCAGAACCATTCAATTTTTGGTCACTTTCATGATTTGAATCAGGAAAATTCTGCCCTCTTAGATGTTAATGAATTGAATCCGAACGATGATGTGAGGGAACAGATTGATCTGTTGCTAAAGCAATCCCGAAAGGCGAAATTGTTAATTGATAGACAAGATGATGCGTTAAGGCTCAAATACTTTGAATTTATTAATGAATTTGAGAATGGGAAGGTTCCTGGTTTCATGCAACTGTACTCGTTTTTTTGTGGAGAATCTGGAGATTAGGGATGCGAAGAGTTGTCGGGTTGAGATTGAGTTCTTGAAGGAGCAGATTGTGAATTATGAGGGCGATGTTGAGCCTACTGGGTCTTTGCTTAATGGGTTTGTGGCAATGACCAGATATTGTAGGTTTTTGTTGTTTGGGTTTGGGGAGGATAAAGTCAGTGTTGGGATTGCCAGACACAAGAAGTCTAGGAGAGGGTTGATTACGAGAGAAATTGCCGAAACGTTTATTATAATTCCAAAGGACTTTTGCTTTGCCCCATATCGTTGGATTTGATGACAGACCCAGTTATCATTTCGACGGGGCAAACTTATGATCGAGCTTCAATTTTTAGGTGGATCGAAGAAGGGCACTGTTCTTGCTCGAAGACAGGCCAGATGCTTGTTCATAAGAGGCTGGTGCCTAATCGGGCTCCCAGTAGTGTAGGTGAAGGTGAAAGTGTGTTGTTCGGAGGGGATGGGTGAAGAGATTAGAGGTGAAAGAGATGTAGAAGAGAATGAAGAGAGCTAAACCGGTATGATTTCCAAAGGTTTATTTTTAAAAATTTCTTTTGAATTTAAAATTTTCACATTACCCCCTATTTTGATGATGTTACACATAACTCCCTTATTTTGTGCATGTGAGTGACACATGTTCACTTAACGGAAATAAACAAACGACGTTAGGGCTAGGGACCTCCGATGAGCCAAAAAGGCCTACTTAGGTCAGTAGGGAAACTTTTGAAAATTTGGGAACTAATGATGTATTTGGCCAAAATTCAGGGACTAATGATACACTTATCCCTATTTTATATTTTTAACATGTTTTTTTTTAAATGGAGCAAAATTGCAATTATTAGTCTCTAGTACTAATAATGACATTTCCCATCGAAGCCCCTTCAAGGCTTCAACTCTCATTCCTTAAAAGGAAAGAGCATTAACCAACCTAAAGAAAACTCCCATCCGGCCATCAAGCCCCATAAGAAAGTACTAGTGATAATACTAACAAAAACAAGAAGTATGGGAGAGGAGAGAGAGATGATAAAGAAAAAAAAGTACTCCACATGCCATAAATTATCATCTTTGTGGATTTGACACATGATTTAAAAAAAAATATTTGACTAAATTTTAATACTGTATTTGTTTGATATGTAATTTATTTTAAAATTCATGTGTATATGACTCATAATTAAAATCTGATGAAAAAGTAAGGGTAAAGTGGTAAAAATATTGTCTTAAATTTTTTTTAAATAAGTTATTTTGGGACGAACGAAAAAGAAAAAATAGAACAATAATTTAGAGACGGAGTGAGTATTAGCTACAATATTCACTTATACTTTTTGTAATCTTAAATTGAATCACTCTTTATGTTCTACCCAAATAATATATTTGAAAAATCTTATTATTAAGTGATTTTGGTACTCCTTCCATTTCAGGTAAATAGTCTTCATTTAAAAGTTATTTTTTTATAAAAAAATAACACTTTTAGTAGTTCATTAATAATAAAATGATATTTTTATATCTTAATTTTTGAAAGTTAATTATTTAAGTAAAAAACATTACAAAATGGAATAGTACACTCTTTGCCTAGAAGAGAGAGTATATAACTAACACTTTTAAAATCAGTGACAAAATGATAAATAATACTTTTAAAATGAAATATTTGAAAGTTGACACTTTTTTTAGAATGACGTAAAAAGGAAAGATAAATTATTTTTTAAATCACAGGTATATCTTCCTCTGTCCCAAAATAAGTATTTCCTATTAAATACACATGCATTTTAAAGAAAAAATGTAGTATACTTTTTTAAAAAGTTTTTCTTTAGTGCTCCCCAATTTATCACTAATTGTTAAATAAATGAAGCACATGCACAATAAAAAAACGCACATTAAACAATTGATTTTAATTTTTTTTTTGAAAAAAGAGGTATGATATTACGTATGAGATTGAATTTGTGATATTACTACAAATTTTAGTATTACTACCGTTAGATCATATTTAATTAGATTTCTATACCGTTAGATTAAATATGTTTTTTTGTGATGATATTAACATTCTAAATTATCATCAATTTAATCATCGAACGATTAACAATAAAACTCGTAATAATACCACAGACTTTCTAACTCTTAATATCATTTACTTTTAAAAAAATCCAAAAAAGGAAAGAAAATAACAATCTTAGCCCATTGCAAAATGATTTTTTTAAAAAAAAGTTATTTTGACACGGTGGGATTACAATATTTTTAGTATAAAAATACTCCATCCGAAAATAAATAATCTTCATTTTTTACTCTATACATCGTTTAAAAAAACATTTGATTGTATTATAAATATTTGTGTAATGTGTGCTAAAAGTGTTTTTTTATAAATAAATGTTTTGAAAGAAGACAACTACTTCCCCTGTTCCGGGCAAATAGTCCTCATTTGAAAGTCAATTTTAAAAAAAATATATATTTTAATTAGCTCCTTAGTAATAAAATAACATTTTTATATCTTGATGTTTGAAAGTAGACTCTTTAAGTAAAAGGGTGATAACCGGGTCAGTCCCATGAGATAAAACTATAACCTCTTTAGTTCATTTTTTTTTATTCAACCGCTAAAGTATACTTTTGACTTTTGAGGGTAAAATATCAAAAATACTCTTAATGAATAAAAGACACACGCAAAAAAGACACTTCCCAAATATGGGTATCGCAATGCATAATTGAAATATGTTCAAAATTTGGGTATCGCAATGCGTTGTCAAAAAATCTCAGCTCAAATTTGGACATTACAATGTAAAAATTGGGCATCACAAAAAACTTTGAAGTCCAAAACAGTGCTTGAACAACGTTTTTTGGCCTTGTAGATCTCGTCGAGAGTTTCAATTTGATATGCGGTGAGTCACGTAATTCATCTGGGATCAAAAGTTATGTCCTACCGACGCAATTCACCTCAACCTTTTGATTTCTATTAGTGCGTCAGTTTCAAAACTGACAACTAACACCTTAAACTTCGTTTTCAGACTTAATGTGCATTGCGATGCCCAATTTTGGTGGGATTTCAGTTGTTCATTGTGATACCCAATTTTTGTGGGACTTCAATCCATAACAATGCCAATTTTTGCTTTCCGATGACCAATTTTAAACATATTTTAATTTTAATTGTGTATTGCGATGCTTGATTTTTACTTTGTGATGCCCAATTTTGGGCGTGGGATTCGTTCTTTACGTACATTTTCTTCATTAAGAGTATTTTCATCATTTTCTTCTTCAAAATGTATTTTAACAATTTAAAACAAAAATAAGGTACTTTAGCGGTTAATATTTTAGAAAAATAACCGACCTGCAATTATTACTTAGTAAAACATTTCAAAATAAAATAGTGAATTTTTGATTGACGAGTATTTTGAAAGAATAAATCTCATGTAAAACGATTTGTAAAAAGGAGCTTTATTTTCTTACAGTTTAACCCATTAATATACGATAAGTAGAGATGTTAATAGGGCTGAGAACCGCATGTCTGAACCCATTAAACCCGTTTTTTTCAGGGTTAGGTTTGCAATTTTAGCGACCGTTTAAAGCGGAGTTTAAGGGCTTAGGCAGACCAAAATTAGGACGGGCCAAAACCGTTAGGGTTGAACCGGAAGCCCACTTGCATACGGTTTAGTATAGTTAGTAATATACGGGATGAGTATAATACTAAAAACCATTAGAGTTAGATCGATTAACAGCTTTAATATAGTTAGTATAATAAACGGGACGCATATAATACGCTAAAATAAGCGTACAAGTCTCGAAATTGGGAAAAACGTAAAAATTTAATCATTGGAAGCCGCGGTTTGAACAAACAAGAGCAAGTCAGGCAATTAGGTTTTTTGACAATAGTGAAAACTGGAGCCTATTCGGGACCAAGCTGTTAAATTGAGCAAAAAAGTTAAAAGCTAAATCGATTAATATCTCTAACAATAAGTCAGATAAAAAAAATATATCTCACTATAAATATCCGTAAAATTATTTTATACAAGCTTTTGTCATTTTGAAACGGACAAAAAGAGGTGGTGAGTGATTGGGAAGAAAAAAAAATGCGGGGCGAGAGTGCTAACAAACTCTTGCAATGTCTTGTTGAAATTAAAAAGCCACGTTCTTCTAGCTCACGCTAACGTCTTGTCTGGGGCCTACCTCTTTCCCAAATCTCTTGTACTAAACTAAGAGCATCCTCAATGCTATCATTCTATATCTGTCTTGGTCTTTTTTCTCTTCTTATTAGTTTAAGAATATATCTCATTTCTAATCTTCTTATACATCTTCTTAGTTGGGTCCCATTTCTTGGCGTCATTAACTTTACACTTCAATCTTATTTTTATATTTCTCAAACAAATCAATAATTAAATTATAAATAATGACATTAATTAATTTATAAATAATACTATTACTCACAATTTAAATAATTTTATATTTTAATTCATAAATTATCAATAAAATACATATTATACATGACGATTAAAATAACATAAATAGAAAATTACATAAAACGTTAAAATTGAAAAAAATTACATAATCATAAAGTTACATAAAAGATAAATACTTAAAAATTACATAAAAACAAAAAACTTAAAATTAAAATTACGGTTCAATAATTAAAATTACATAAAAAGCGTCACCGTAACGGCGCCATATATGCTCGACCAAGTTGGATCGAAGTTCATGATGGGTGTTTTATCTCGTACCTCGAATTTCGTTGCATATATTCTTCAAATGCTTGTGTTGGCCCATGATTTACTTGTGGAGAGTCATATACAATATCATCGGCCCAATTAAGTAATGTGATCACCCTCGGCCTCCCTGATCATGTTATGTAAAATAATGCATGTGAGCATTATTTCTTTCAAGTTATCTCTATACCAAAACCTTTAGGACCTTTGATAATTGCCCATCTTGATTGGAGTACTCCAAATGCTCGTTCGACATCTTTTCTTGCGACCTCTTGCATGTCTTTGAATTTCTTTAAACAGCATCCAAGCAGACACGAAAAACTCTTAACAAAAGTAGCCCAATCAGGATAAATTCCATCGGTTAGGTAGTATCCTTTTTGTATCTTGTTTGCCATTCACTTCAAAATTGCGGTGGTGCATTTCCTTCAATGCGTTATTGAACAAAGGTGATTCATATAACACATTCGGATCATTACGAGAACTGCGACCCCAAAAATGCATGCCATATCCATAAATCTGCAGCCTTGGCTTCGAGCACAATTGTGGGCTTCCATGACCTCTTGCATATTGACCTTGCCAGCGGCCAGGACAATTTTTCCATTCCGGTGCATACAATCAAGACTTCCTAACATACGGAAAGCCATGCCTTTGCTCGTGCATTTGAAGTAGGCGTTGAGTATCATTAGCATTTGGTCTTCTCAAGTATTGACCTCCGAATAATTCAATGATACATCGGCGAAGTTGAACATGCACTCGATGGCGGTTGTTTACGCTGTCGGAGGTACTCGTCGAGATGATCGGCGGTAGGAACTCCATAAGCCAATTGTCGGACAGCTGCCGTGCATTTTTGAAGTGGTGAGAGACCTACATTTCCTACTGCATCAGACCTCTGTCGAAAATAACTTGAATGATTCTCCAATGCATTAACTATCTGAATGAATAAGTTTCGATGCATTCGGAAGCGTCGCCGAAATATATGATCGGGATACAATGGCTGAGATGAGAAGTAGTCATTGACAAGTTGAGTATTTCCACACGCTTTCGATCTATATACCTCCTCTTTTTCCTTTGGCGACGCCTCCTGTTGTTGGCTCTCTCCGTTTCTTCTATTTGTTGTTGTAATGCAATTATCTCCAAATATAATTTTTCACCTTCAGACATGTTGGAGTCGTTGGATTTTTCGGTATATTTGCTTGTGTTAGAGCTATTGGTAGAAGAAGAGGAAGAATTAGACATCTTTAGTCGTATGTTGATGATTTGTAGGTATTGGTAGAAGAATATGACACCCCCTTATCTATATATACTTCTCAACAACGGCTACTTTACAACGGCTACTTTAAACGGCTATTTTTACAACGGCTACTTTTACAACAGCTACTTTAAAACGGCTACTTTTACAACGGCTACTTTTACAACGGCTACTTTAAAACGGCTACTTTTACAACGGCTACTTTTACAACGGCTACTTTAAAACGGCTATTTTAAAAACATTAATAATTAAAAGTTACATAAAAACATTAATAATTAATAGTAACATAAAAACATTAATAATTAAAAGTAACATAAAAACATTAATAATTACAAGTAATATAAAAACATTAATAATTTAAAGTTACATAAAAACATTAATAATTAGTTACTAATTAAAGTTAAATAAAAAAATTAAATAAAAGACAAATAAAATTTAAGACTAAAATTTAATACACAATTAAAATCCCAAAATTTAATACCAAAATTTAAGTACAAAATTTAATACACAAATTAAATCCCAAACCCCCACCCCCCCGGGCAAATGAATTTTGAAAAAAAAAAACTATCCGTTTCTTTCCACTTTTTCATTAAAAAAACAAAAAATCGACACACTGCGAGCGCCGGTAGTGGACCCCACCATTTTCGCCTCCACTCGCCCAAGCTGCGTGAGCGCCGCACACAGGCCGTGTGTGGCGCCCACCGTTGCCCTGCGTGCGGGCTTCCTCTTCCTTGGTTGTCTTCCAACTTTGGAAGAAAATTTATTATCTCTCCTCCAACTCGGATCCACTCAGATTTGGAAGAGGTGGGGGAAGAGCTGCCATTGCATTTCTTTAACTTCCAAATTGGAAGCCAATTTAGGAAGTGAGCAATGGGGAAGAGGTGTGCAATTTCTCAACCTTATATATCTTCTAATGAGTCACGTCCAACAAGTGTAGATAGGACTTCTGCAGTAATTTTTCCAAGCGCCGAATCGATTCGGAGGCCAATCAATTTACAAACAATTGATTTGGATGACTGAAAGCCGTACAACACAAGTCTCAAGCACGTGCAAGATGGACCAAGGATGAAGATCTTGCTCTTACTGAAGTGCGGACTATTAGCCAATGTCCAATAATTGGTAATGGTCAAAAGTGCGCAATATTGGAAGCGTGTAGGCGATTATTACAACGAGCATCGCCCAGTGAATCGATTCCAAGAGATATCGAAGTTGACACCACGTTGGTCAACTAGAATTGCTCCATCTGTGAGAAGCTTCAACGAAATCTACAATAGGCTTGTCAATGCTAAACACAGCGGTTGGAGCG
Source organism: Codonopsis lanceolata (assembly GCA_013146195.2). Classification (NCBI taxonomy): domain Eukaryota; kingdom Viridiplantae; phylum Streptophyta; class Magnoliopsida; order Asterales; family Campanulaceae; genus Codonopsis; species Codonopsis lanceolata. Next base: position 30,319,796 of record CM028384.1, on the reverse strand, counting down.
ATGATATTTTAATGAAAAATGCAAGGGCAGTATACCATCAAGAAAAAGGTACTCACTTTCATTTTGATCATGTGTGGGAAGTGTTAAGAAATTCTTCTGTATCATATTTTAGTCAAACAGATCTTCTTCACACCAATAAAAAGTCTAAGACGTCAGACTCCGATGGCGGTTATTCTAAAACTAGTGTGGATCTTTGAAGATGTAGAAGATATTGATTTACGTACTCGTCAGATGGGAAGAAAAAGCGGCAAAAGAATCGAAAGGTAAAGGAAAAGTAGAAAAATCTTCGATGTAGATGAGTTGCATACCCGAAAGTGATCACATGTTGTCGTTAGATAAGTACTCCGAAATTAAAAAAATTGAAGCGGAAGCAAAAAAACTTCAAGCGGAAGCTGTATTTGCAAGAGAACAAAGAAAAGAGCGTGAAAGGCTCATAAAGGACATAAAATTTCTTACTGAAGATACCTCAAACATGACTCCAGAACAGGTTGCCATACATCGACATGGATGCGAGCAAGTAAAGGCACAGTTGAGGAAGAAAGGATATGAATTTTAATTATTAATGTTTTTCTGTAACTTTATTTAATTAAAGTTTGTATGAAACTTTAATTAATGTTTTTATGTAACTTTAATTAATGTTTTTATGTAACTTTAATGTTTTTATGTAACTTTAATTAATGTTTTTATGTAACTTTAATGTTTTTCTGTATAATATGTATTTTATTGATAATTTATTAATTAAATTATAAATTATTTAAATTGTGAATAATAATATTATTTATAAATTAATTAATGTCATTATTTATAATTTAATTATTGATTTGTTTGAGAAATATAAAAATAAGATTGAAGTGTAAAGTTAATGATGTGGCAGTGGGACCCAACTAAGAAGATGTATAAGAAGATTAGGAATGGGAGATATATTCTTAAATGGAATAGGAAGAGAAAAATGTGTATGTGGCAGTGGGACCCGGCTAAGAAGATGGTATAGGAATAATAACATTGAGGATGCTCTAATGGTATGTATGGTAAAACTCGCTCTTTGTCCGACAACATGGATTAATGTAGTACTCCCCTCATAAATGATTGTCACAATCGTGTAAGAGCATCAGTAATCATGAATTCCCCATTAAGAATTGGCATCTCTCCATTGCAAGCCATTCCCCAACAATTCTTATTTGAGAATTCCTCACCAAAATTTTCAAATAATAATCAATCGGGCAAGAGAGAGAGAGACGCGGGAGGAGCAAGTGAGCACACGGCGGGCGGGGCGTGAAGGCGTGGGCCGAGGCTGTCGGCCCGGCATGGGATTTTAATTTTTTTTGAATTTTTTAAAAGTTGAATTTTTTAACCATTTGAAAATGTCTTTTACCTTTTTTTTTGAAAATGTAATGTTTTTTATTTAATTTTAATTATGTAATATTTTTATGTAATTTTAATTATGCAATGTTTGTAGTTAATTTTAATTATTCACGTTTTTATATAATTTTAATTATTAACATTTTTATGCAATATATTAATACTCCCTCCGTTTCGGGCAAAAATTCTATTATTCCATTTAGATATTTTAAAAAATTTTTGTAAAAAATTGTAATTTTCTTAAAAAGTTTGATGATCAAACGGAGACTCTTTACCCGGAACGGATGGAGTAACAATTTAAATTGTCTGCTGATGGCTTTTTATTGAAATTTCAAAAATTTCAAAAATTTCAAAATTTCAAAATTTCAAAATTTCAAAATTTCAAAATTTCAAAATTTCAAAATTTCAAAAAATTTTGAAATGAAATTTTTTGAATTGAAAATTTTGAAATATAACCGGTAAAAATTCAAAAATACTCATATATTCTCCTATAAATAGTGAACAACTCCTCATATTTTTCTCCACTTCTTTTTTCTATCTCATCACTTCTTTCTCTACTATAATTTTCTCTATAATTTTATTTTTGTTATCTCATCAATTTCTATATCCTCACTTCTACAATTTCATTTTTCCCAAATGGATGAAAATCAAGGTAACCATTTGAGGAATTTATTTAATTCTTCAAATGTTGAAGAAAATCAAAATTCCCAAAATGTTCGTAATTCCTGAAAATGTTCAATTTTCTCGGTTTCATCAACCCCCAATACCCACCAAATTTTCCAAACCATCCAAATTTTCAGCATTTTCAAGGTGCACACAATTTTCATAATTTTCAAGCTTCTCCAACTGCTGGGAATATTTATTCTAACGTTCCTCGTGCTCCCACTTTCATGTCTCCCAATGAATATTGGCAACCTATGTCCAACCAATATTACATGCAAGGCCATCCTCGTGCATTTTCTCCATACGGTATGTCGTGAAATGAATCACGAAGAGCTAGTTTCGAAACGATGTCTTCTAATACGAGTGTGGATGTTGAGAAAATTGATATTCGCACCCGTCCAATTGGACAAAAGGCAGCGAAGAAGAAGGGGAAAGGCAAATCCTCAAATATTTCAAAAGAAGAGTTTGAGCAATATCATACGGAGATTAAAACTAAAATGGATGAATACAATGATATTCTGAGAATTGAGCGGAAACTAAGAAGATAAGAGTCGCAGCGAAAAGTAAAAACGTAAAATTGAAGGAAAAATGCAGTTGCACAAATTGTTCATTGAAGATATAAAATTTCTTACACAAGATACAAGTGAAATGAATCCCAATGCTCGTGTCTTACATGAACGTGCATGTGATGTCCTAAAGGAGCAGTGGCGTAATATGGGGTATGAAATTTAGTTAAATTTCGAATTTTTTAAAATGTTTTTAGTTAATTTTAAGTAATCATGTTTTTATGTAATTTTAATTATTCACGTTTTTATGTAATTTTAAATTTGTAATGTTTTTATGTAATTTTAAGTTATCATGTTTTTATGTAATTTTAATTATTCACGTTTTTATGTAATTTTAAATTTTTAATGTTTTTATGTAATTTTAAGTAATCATGTTCTTATGTAATTTGAATTATTCATGTTTTCCTGAAAATGTTTTTATGTAATTGTAAAGTAGCCGTTGTAAACTAGCCGTTGTAAACCAATGTTCTATATATAGAGGATTGGTATTTTTACTCTTCAAACTACAAACCCTTGTCTTGCATTTTACCACAAAAAATGTCTTCTACTACCCCTACCACAAATAGTGATGACTCGGAAAACTCCGATGAAGGCAATATTTCTGAAGGTGAAGAAATGATGCATGCGCTAGTTGAACACCACAAACAGTTGATGGAACAAATGAAAGCGCAAATGGACAGAAGAGAAAGGAGAAGGAGGTATTTAGATCGAAATCGTGAAATCGGACACACTCAACTTGTCGATGATTACTTCTCTTCTCAGGCATTGTATCCCGATAACATTTTCCTGCGTTTCGAATGCGTAGAAACTTATTCCTTCGGTTAGTTACCTTGCATTGGAGAATCATTCATCATATTTTTAATTGAGATTCGATGCAACAAAAAGAAGAGGTCTGTCACCACTTCAAAAATGCACGGCGGCTATCCGTCAATTGGCGTATGGTGATGCAGCCGACCATCTAGATGAGTATCTCCGAATGGGTGAGACAACTGCCATGAATTGCCTGAAAAACTTTTGTCGATGTGTTGTTGAATTGTTTGGAGGTCAATACTTGAGAAGACCAAATGCCGATGATACACAACGTCTTCTTCAAATGCACGAGAGGCACGAATTTCCGTGTATGTTAGGAAGTCTTGATTGTATGCATTGGGAATGGAAAAAGCTATTGGCAAGGCCAATTTACAAGGCCAATTTACAAAGGTCATGCAAAGTCAACAATTGTGCTTGAAGCGCTTGCGTCTGCAGATTTATGAATATGACATGCATTCTTCGAGTCGCGGGTTCTCGTAATGATCTTAATGTGCTATACGAATCACCTTTATTCAATAACGTACTCGAAGGAACTGCACCACCTATTGAGTTTGAAGTTAATGGCACACATTATTCAAAGGGATACTATCTAACAGATGGAATTTATCCGAATTGGGCTACTTTTGTGAAGAGCTTTTCGTGCCCGGCGGATGCTAAAAGAAAGAAATTCAAGGAAAGACAAGAGGCAGCAAGAAAAGACGTAGAACGAGCATTTGGAGTGCTCCAATCGAGGTGGGCCATTATAAAAGGTCCTGCTCGATTATGGTATAGAGATAACTTGAAAGAAATTATGCTAACATGCATTATTCTACACAACATGATTGTCGAGGATGAGGCGATCACGCTTACTAATTGGGTCGATGATACTGAGGAGAGTCCTCTACACAAGCAAACCATGGCTCAACCCAAGCATTCCAAGAATATTTGCAGCGAAATAATGAGCTACGTGATAGCAATCGACATCATGAACTTCGAGCCGACTTGGTTGAGCATATATGGGCTCGTTGCGGTGACAATTAGTGATGGCATGCAATTTTAAGAATGTTATGGCTAAATTTCTATATTTGTAATTTTTAAAATTGTTGTTTGTTTGAAGTATTTGTTATTTGTATGAGGTCTTTGTTTTTATGTAATATGTTAATGAAAATAATAAATTAATACGTTTGTTTTATATAAATGTATTTGTTATGCAATATATTAATAAAAAAATATAAACGGATTAATTTATTTATATATTGCATATTTGAATATGCAATATATAAATAAAAATTATAAACGAAATAATTTATTTATATTGCATATTTGAATATTCAATATATTAATAAAAATTATAAACGAAATAATTTATTTATATTGCATATTTGAATATTCAATATATTAATAAAAATTATAAACGAATTAATTTATTTATATTGCATATTTGAATATTCAATATATTAATAAAAATTATAAACGAATTAATTTATTTATATTGCATATTTGAATATTCAATAAATTAATAAAAATTATAAACGAATTAATTTATTTATATTACATATTTGAATATTCAATATATTAATAAAAAATATAAACAAATTAATTTATTTATATTGCATATACGTATTAATTAATTTATTTGCAAAGTATAAAAATAAAAAGTAGTGTAAATAAAGTGAATGATGTGGTAGTGGGACCCAAGTAAGAATTGTTGAAGAATCAAAACCATTGTAGAAGAAAATTCTTAAGAGAGAGAAATTATGAAAATGTATAGTTGACAGTGGAACCCAGCTAAGAATTTGTGGGGGAATGTGAACGATTGTGGATGCCCTAATGTCTAATTTCCTCGAGGGTAAGTGTAATTTCGATTAGAATAAGTTATTTTTAATACTGTCTTACGGATCATTTATTCGTAAGATTGAGATTTATTCTTTTATAATTTAATTCATCAATACATAATATACGGTGTGTTGAGTATAAACAATTTGTTTTACAAAAAAGATCTGTATGATCGTCATAACTAAGTTTTTGTCTTTCCTTTAATACCTATGCACATATTATCATAATTAAAGTAAGTAAAAAAGTAAGATTACAATAATAAAAGTATTTTTTAAAAAAGAAAAGTTTTAAAAGAGAACAATTATTTTGTGCATAAACCTGTAAAAGTTTCATATCAAGGATCCACTACTAAATATTTTATTCTTTCGCAATACAAATTTAGAACTAATATATTTATTTTTAAAAATAGATATATCATTCTAAAATATTTTAAATATGAACTGTTGATGTTTTGCATTGTGGACTCCCTCATTGGTTTGAAGTTTTTTGATAAAGCTTTATCAAACTTTTACCGATATAAGTGCCTAATGAGTAGACATGCCCAACCGGTTTTCGGTTAATGGTTCAAACTGTTAACTGAACTGCATTCAAACAGATCCGGGAACCGAGCCGTGAACAAGTGAATCAAAACCGGAGGTTCGCCGATTCACTAAAGATTCATGTATTTAATTTTTTTGAACCGTGAATCGGTGATTCATGGTTCGAACGACTAAATTTGAAAAAAACAACTCGATATTTGAATGGACAGCCCAAATCAAACCAACGGACTGATGTGATGCTCCCTGGCGGTTGAAACGGTAATGTGACCTTTTAGGGGGCGGGGTTATGATTTTTTTTTTTGTTTTTTTCCTATTTTTACTAACCTATTAAAAACTCTCACTTTTTCTCTAAAATTTCCTACTCATCTTGTCTCTAATTCTCTCAATTTTAAAACTCTCCATTTATTCTAAACCTCTCCGGGTGTGATACAAGTCTACTTATTACTCTCCAATTATTTAGTAAGTTTACTAATTATTTTTATTAATTACGTTCTTTTATTAATTACTTTTGTTTGTTATTGTAATTATATTAATTATTTTTTTAATTATCTATATTATTATTAAGTACTATTATTTTCATTATTAGTTATTAACTTCAAAATTAAAATAGTTTAATATTTATTAATTTTGTTTTAATATTAAAGAACAATTATTTCCATATTACTTACAAGTTATTGTTAATTACTATTTTTAAAATTATCTACGTTTACTAGTTAGCATTTTAATTCTTTATTAGTTATTAATTTATATTTTATACTATTTGATGTGGCAAAATCATAGCTTGGGCCGTCCGTATGATGTGTTGGATATCTGGGCTTGAATCTGCTTCCTTGAACCTAGTTAAGAACACAGAAAACCTTAGTGGAAGTGCAAGGCTTGGCCTTGCGAAATCACTCCGGCGTGAGAGTAAGTATCGGGTGTGAATGTCAAGAGAGAATTTGACAGAGTTTCTAGGCTCAAGAAAGAGTGCGTGTCTCTTGTTTGTGGCTTATGGAGGGGTGTTTATAGGTCCCTAATGATCTAGCATCCGTCTTGAATTCAGTTTCATTAGATACCCAGTCAATTAAGGAAAGAATCCCTAAATTGTAGGCATGATAGGCGGCTGGCCGCGTGAATGTAGGAACAGATAAGGCAACTGTCCTGCTCGGATATGGAAACCTTTTACTTGTCTTGAAGAGCAAGTTTCCGGGGTTTCCTGCTCGATGCGTGCCCGGGCGAGCAAGGCTCTGGCCGGCCATAACAGATAGATTCGCAGATGATGTAATTCCTGCGTAGCCTCACGGTATTTCGGGCTCGGCCGGGGCCGTCTTTCGGCCGGGGTTTGGACGGATTAGTCTCGATTATTTGCCGTGTGAGTGTGGTTCCGGGCATGGCCCCAGTCGGCAAGGCGATGCTGTGCCCGGCTAGGTTTAGAAAGGAGTTGCTCTGTCGTCGCTTGATACCTCGATTACTTTGTCCGCTAGGCTAGCGGACCCCATATTAATTATACTCGTGTCTGTCACGTGATGTTAGCTCGTTCTTCGCTCGTGACCCGGCTTGGGCCAGACGCATCACTATTAACTACATTTTATTACTTTATAACAAAAAAATGTCTTCTTCTCGATCCGACATGAACAAGGGAAAAGACAAAGCTTCCAAAGTTCCAAATCTCTAAGTCGATAAGAGTTGGTCCCGAAGATACTTTTTGGTAAAATTTAGAAACGCCAATTAGTTTAGATTTTAGCGATGATGAATATGATAATAACAATCTAATGGGTGATGAGCTGGAAAATAATGGCTTTTTGTCACTTTTAATAATTCAAAAAAAAATTAAAGATAGTTTTTTTAAATAATAATAATAATAATAATAAGGTTTAAAAAATAAATAAATTTGGTGAACCGTGAACCGTTTTTATGGTTCACTGTTCAAAACCGAACCGTGCCGGTTCCCAATTCAAATCTGGTTCCCCCTTTTGAGCTTCAAGAACCGTCGGTTCTGGAACCGTGAACCGGAACCGGATGGGGATGTCTACTAATAAGTATGTAATTTGTGCACAAAATGATGTGTCATCTTGTTGGTTTCACTTTTAACTCAAAGTGGAGCCCAAAAAGATGCCAAATAAGATTACACATATGATGATGCATCATTTTCTGTACAAAATTAAGTACTTAACAAGTACATGTATTATTGGATAAGGATATGAGTACCTAATAAGTACCTAAAATCTTTCATCTAATGATGTGGCATGGCCCTATTTTTTAGTACTGAATTACTAACTCAATTTATAACTAACCTTAGTTAAATTTTAATCCTAAAAATAAATTAAAAAGAAAACAAAACAAAAATAGTTAACCAAGCTGCTAGGGCTTGCGATTGTGCTCTATGATGCAACAAAAAAAAGTTGATTAACCTATTTCTACTCCTTAAGAAGACACTTATATGTTTTTCTCCCCTCATTTTAACTTCTTTTTTTTGTCAATTTCATCAAAAATAATTCTTATCCTTGCGAAATATTAAAGGTTTTTGGTTTTGATCGGTGGCCGTAAGTAGGGGCTACTGCTTCATATATTTGTTGTTTTTGGTTTTTGGCTATTTTGCAATCATATATTTGCTTGTAGTTTTTATCTAGAATAGCACTTGAAATAATATGTACTGCCTTGACATCTAACTCATCTTGTATTTTATCTTCCTCGGTCCATTCAAACTCAGGTTTAAGTACATATTTTTCTTCATCAGCTACAAGTGGATTTAAAGTATCATCATCTACAGGAGAAGATTTGCCCATATTAATTTTTATCTTCATGGGTAGCATGGGGCCATTTTTAATACATTCCACCAATCTTTTGTCTATATTGTTCATATATCTTGTAATCATTTATTTCCAAATATCAAAGTGATCTTTATCAAAAATAGGTACTTTATTGACATTGTTAGATTGAAAAGCTTTTAAGGTTGTTATGATCGAACTTTCAAGTTGTTAAACTTGGAAAAATAAAATTTTCAAAAAGTGAAGCTCTGATACCAATTGTAAGTCCAGTTGGCAATGAAGTAAGGCTAGAAGGGGGGGGTGAATAGCCTTTTAAAAACTATGAGGGTTGTTTTTAAAACCTTTAAAAGTTGTAGCGAAAATGATAAGTTTTCAGCAGCTGATGTAAAATTAGCAGGTAGCCGCTGCTGAATTTAAAACAGTTTGGTTTGGTTTTCTTTTATCATTTAAGTAAGAGGACTTAATTGAAGGACAATATATAAGATCAACAATGTAAATAATTAAGGAATATAACTGTTGAACACTTACGTAGATAGAAGTTGCTTAAGTGTGTGAACAATAAAAGTTGCAAGTAGACAAAACATAGTATTTTGAGTGGTTCACAGCGTTAAAATTGTTATGTTCACTACCAAGTTGGTCAAACTTGGATTTTGAAGTGCACTAAGGCTCCGTTTGTTTTACGGAAAATCATTTCCAGAAAATGATTTCTGGAAAATGATTTCTGAAAAATCAAAAGATTTCATTTTCAGGTGTTTGGTATATCTTTTGAAAATATGTCAGAAAACATTTACGGGTGTTTGGAAAACACACGGAAAATGTCACGGAAAACAATATATGAATAAATAAAAAAATAGAAAATAAACAATGTTTAGGATGTCCCTAGAAAATCAATAAGGACCATCTTTTTTTAATAAGGTCCATCTTTTTTTAATCTCACAATTACAAATTTTTTTTTGATAATTGATATGAAAAAAAAATTAATAGAAAATAGACAATGTTTAGGATGTCCCTAGAAAATGTTACGGAAAACTATATATGAATAAATACAAAAAAAAATATTCTAATATTAATGCACATATTGAATATAAAATAGTGTTGAATTTTAAGTAATTTTTCTTTAGTAACCATCAATTTATCATTAGTGGTGTCAAATCAATGTCTATCTTTTTTCAATCTCACAATTACAAATAAATTTTTTGATAATTGATATGAAAAAAACGTTTTAAAATAGAAAATTGACAATGGTTAGGATGTCCCTAAATAATATAGGTGACACTAATTTTAGAATGTAGTAAGCATTTATTAAAATTAAAATTTATAAATAGTATGCACAAACTTTATTTATATTTCTAAACAATTTATTTGTTGGATGAAATATTGTATATGTAAGTAAATATGTGCAATTGTGAAAGGGGGCAGAGGGTGCCCGAACATTTGGAAAATGACTTACGGAAAATGAATCCGTAAGTCATTTTCCGGAAAAGAAGCCTTCATTTTCTGTTGACTCGGAAAACCTTTTACGTTGACTGCATTTTCCTAAGGTTACCAAACACCGGAAAATGAGGAAAACGTTTTCAGGAAGTCATTTTTCGTGAAACAAACGGAGCCTAAGAATATATAAATGATAATTGTTCACTAACGGATCATTGTACAACAAAAACTCGTGTTTGAGGAGTTTGATCTAGCAAGAATCAAACTCGTGCAACAATCAAAGGTTCCTTAACGATTTGAAAGAGTACTATAACAAAAGAATAATGATTGTTCAAACGGACACTAGAAAAGAATATTATGAGAGAGATAATCTAGTGAGTGTTTGAGAGAAGAAATTCTTCAAGGAAAGATTTGAAGTTCTGGAACTGAATGAGAGTTTCAACGTGGTTGTCTCTTTTTGAGTGCTTTAAGAGTTTGAGATTTTTGAATGCTTGAGCACGTAGTTCTGTGTGTTGTGTCCTCTTCAATCATGTCTTAAAACGATTTTATAGTGATATCCAGATTTGTAGTCGTTTGAGAGAGCGAGGTTGAATCTTGAATTTCTTGATGAAAATGATCATCATGATTTGTCATTGAATGCCCAGAAATTCTGCAAACTGTAAGAGACAAATAGTATACCCTAGCATGAAATATTAAAGAGAGTGGTTAGCTAGATTTGAACAGATAAAGAAAATTTAAGACATGCATGAAAGTCTTCTATTGAAAGGATATGTGAATAATTTTTTGTTAAAAAAAAAGACCAAAATAGTGTTTCATAATAAGCGTGAAGGTCAAATATTTCAATGGATATAGTGTTTCGGATAGAGAATTTCGGTGAATAAGCAAGTAGGTGTGGCTTATGTTATCATAGCTCGCGAAGAAAGAAACAAGTAGGGAGGTGGCTAGCAAAGTCAAACGGGTATTTTTGTATACAATAGAGGATAACTTATCTGCTGAAGGTTTCAGCAGATAGATTTAGACTTGTTACAAAGTCTAAGTTAAAAACGATTTAAGGATTTTGGACAAGTGTTAAACTAGATGGTTTAACTTAATGGTTTTAA
>CM028384.1:30153703-30308666 GCA_013146195.2 Codonopsis lanceolata | reverse complement strand
AAGAATTTTCCTTAAAAGAAAAGTTTTAAAAGAGAACAATTATTTTGTGCATAAACCTGTAAAAGTTTCATATCAAGGATCCACTACTAAATATTTTATTTTTTAACAATACACATTTAGAACTAATATATTTATTTTTAAAAATAGCTATATCATTCTAAAATATTTTAAACATGAACTGTTGATGTTTTGCAATGTTGACTCCCTCATTGGTTTGAAGTTTTTTGATAAAGCTTTATTAAACTTTTACCGATATAAGTGCCTAATGAGTAGACATGCCCAACCGATTTTCGGTTAATGGTTCGAACTGTTAACTGAACTCCATTCAAACAGATCCGGGAACCGAGCCGTGAACAAGTGAATCAAAACCGGAGGTTCACCGATTCACTAAAGATTCATGTATTTAATTTTTTTGAATCGTGAATCAGCGGTTCATGGTTCAAACGACTAAATTTGAAAAAAAAACAACTAGATATTTGAATAGACAGCCCAGATCAAACCAACGGACTGATGTGATGCTCCCTGGCGGCTGAAACGGTAATGTGACCTTTTAGGGGGCGGGGTTATGATTTTTTTTTTGTTTTTTACTATTTTTACTAACCTATTAAAACTCTCACTTTTTCTCCAAAATTTCCTACTCATCTTGTCTCTAATTCTCTCAATTTTAAAACTCTCCATTTATTCTAAACCTCCAAGTGTGATAGAAGTCTACTTATTACTCTCCAATTATTTAGTAAGTTTACTAATTATTTTTATTAATTACGTTTTTTTATTAATTACTTTTGTTTGTTATTGTAATTATATTAATTATTTTTTTAATTATCTATATTATTATTAAGTACTACTCCCTCCGTCCCTAAATTATTGTCCTGGTTGACCCGGCGCACAGATTAAGAAAAAACAATTGACTTGATTATTTATATTGGTTTAATCTATAGTTTCCTTTAAAGCTCATGTGTATGTGGCCCATAATTAAATGAATGTGAAAAAGTAAGGGTAAAGTGGTAAAAGTGATGTTCTAAAAAGGTAAGTTTTAAAGTGGACAATTATTTTGGGACGGACGAAAAATGAAAGGAGGACAATAATTTAGGGACGGCGGGAGTATTATTTTCATTATTAGTTATTAACTTCAAAATTAAAATAGTTTAATATTTATTAATTTTGTTTTAATATTAAAGAACAATTATTTCCATATTACTTGCAAGTTATTGTTAATTACTATTTTTAAAATTATCTACGTTTACTAGTTAGCATTTTAATTCTTTATTAGTTATTAATTTATACTATTTGACGTGACAAAATCACAGCTTGGGTCAGTCCGTATGATGTGTTGGATATTGAGCTTGAATCGCTTCTTGAACATAGTTAAGAACACGTAAAACCTTAAGTGGAAGTGCAAGGTTGGCCTCGCGAAACCACTCCCAGGAGAGTAAGTATCGGGTGTGAATGTCAAGAGAGAATTTAACAGAGTTTCTAGGCTCAAGAAAGAGTGTGTGTCTCTTGTTTGTGGCTTATGGTGGGGTGTTTATAGGTCCCTAATGATCTAGCATCCGTCTTGAATTCAGTTTCATTAGATACCTAGTCAATTAAGGAAAGAATCCCTAAATTGTATGTATGATAGGCGGCTGACCGCGTGAATGTAGGAACAGATAAGACAATTGTCCTGCTCGGATATGGAAACCTTTGACTTGTCTTGAAGAGCAAGTTTCCGGTTTCGCTGATGCGTTTCTGGCGAGCAAGGCTCGCCGGCCATAATAGATAGATTCACAGATAATGTGTTATTCCCGCATGATGGCCTCTCGGCTCCGGCAGCAGGCCGTCGACGGGTTTGGACGGGATGAGTCTAATTATTTGCCCGATGTGATTGTGGTCCCGGGCATGGCCCCTGGTCGGGCAGGCAAGGCTTGTGCCCGGCTAGGTTTAGAAAGGAGTTGCTCTGTCGTCGCTTGATGCCTCGATTACTTTGTCTGCTAGGCTAGCGGACCCCATATTAATTATACTCGTGTCTGTCACGTGATGCTAGCTCGTTCTTCGCTCGTGACCCGATTTGGGCCAAACGCATCACTATTGACTACATTTTATTACTTTATAACAAAAAAATGTCTTCTTCTCGATCCGGCATGAACAAGGGAAAAGACAAAGCTTCCCAAGTACCAAATCTCTAAGTCGATAAGAGTTGGTCCCAGAGATACTTTTTGGTAAAATTTAGAAACGTCAATTAGTTTAGATTTTAGCGATGATGAATATGATAATAACAATCTAATGGGTGATGAGCTGGAAAATAATGGTTTTTTGTCACTTTTAATAATTCAAAAAAAAATTAAAGATAATTTTTTTTACAAATGTTTAAAGATAGTTTTTAAAAATAATAATAATAAGTTTTAAAAAATAAATAAATTTGGTGAACCGTGAACCGTTTTTACGGTTCACTGTTCAAAACCGAACCGCGTTTGGGTTCCCCGATTCAACTGTTCCCCTTTCGAGCTTCAAGAACCGTCGATTCCGGAACCGTGAACCGGAACCGGATGGGGATGTCTACTAATAAGTATGTAATTTGTGCACAAAATGATGTGTCATATTGTTGGTTTCACTTTTAACTCAAAGTGGAGCCCAAAAAGATGCTAAATAAGATCACACATATGATGATGCATCATTTTCTGTACAAAATTAAGTATTTAACAAGTACATGTATTATTGGGTAATGATATGGGTACCTAATAAGTACCTAAAATCTTTCGTCTAATGATGTGGCATGGCCCTATTTTTTAGTACTTAATTACTAACTCAATTTATAAATAATCTTAGTTAAATTTTAATCCTAAAAATAAATTTAAAAGAAAAGAAAACAAAAATAGTTAACCAAGTTGCTAGGGCTTGCGATTGTGCTCTATGATGCAACAAAAAAAGTTGATTAACCTATTTCTACTCCTTAATATGACACTTATATGTTTTTCTCCCCTCATTTTAACTTCTTTTTTTTTTTGTCAATTTCATCAAAAATAATTCTTATCCTTGCGAAATATTAAAGGTTTTTGGTTTTGATCGGTGGCCGTAAGCAGGGGTTGCTGCTTCATATATTTGCTGTTTTTGGTTTTTGGTTTTTAACTGTTTTGCAATCATATATTTGCTTGTAGTTTTCATCTAGAATAGCACTTGAAATAATATGTACTGCCTTGACATCTAACTCATCTTGTATTTTATCTTCCTCGGTCCATTCAAACTCAGGTTTAAGTACATATTTTTCTTCATCAGCTACAAGTGGATTTAAAGTATCATCATCTACAGGAGAAGATTTGCCCATATTAATTTTTATCTTCATGGGTAGCATGGGGCCATTTTTAATACATTCCACCAATCTTTTGTCTATATCGTTCATATATCTTGTAATCATTTATTTCCAAATATCAAAGTGATCTTTATCAAAAATAGGTACTTTATTGACATTGTTAGATTGAAAAGCTTTTAAGGTTGTCATGATCGAACTTTCAAGTTGTTAAACTTGGAAAAATAACATTTTCAAAAAGTGAAGCTCTGATACCAATTGTAAGTCCAGTTGGCAATGAAGTAAGGCTAGAGGGGGGGGGGTGAATAGCCTTTTAAAAACTATGAGGGTTGTTTTTAAAAGCTTTAAAAGTTGTAGCGAAAAGGATAAGTTAAAAGGTAAAAGGATTAGCAGTAGCAGCTTTCGAATTAGAAGGTTTGGTTTGGTTTTCTTTTATCATTTAAGTAAGAGGACTTAATTGAAGGACAATATATAAGATCAACTATGTAAATAATTAAGGAATATAACTGTTGAACACTTACGTAGATAGAAGTTGCTTAAGTGTGTGAACAATAAAAGCTGCAAGTAGACAAAACATAGTATTTTGAGTGGTTCACAGCGTTAAAATTATTATGTCCACTACCAAGTTGGTCAAACTTGGATTTTGAAGTGCACTAAGAATATATAAATGCTAAGTGTTCACTAACGGATCATTGTACAACAAAAACTCGTGTTTGAGGAGTTTGATCTAGCAAAGAATCAAACTCGTGCAACAATCAAAGGTTCCTTAAGGATTTGAAAGAGTACTATAACAAAAGAATAATGATTGTTCAAGCGGACACTAGAAAAGAATATTATGAGAGAGATAATCTAGTGAGTGTTTGAGAGAAGAAATTCTTCAAGGAAAGATTTGAAGTTCTGGAACTGAATGAGAGTTTCAACGTGGTTGTCTCTTTTTGAGTGCTTTAACAGTTTGAGATTTTTGAATGCTTGAGCACGTAGTTCTGTGTGTTGTGTCCTCTTCAATCATGTCTTCAAACGATTTTATAGTGATATCCAGATTTGTAGTCGTTTGAGAGAGCGAGGTTGAATCTTGAATTTCTTGATGAAAATGATCATCATGATCTGTCATTGAATGCCCATAAATTCTGCAAAATGTAAGAGACAAATAGTATACCCTAGCATGAAATATTAAAGAGATTGGTTAGCTAGATTTGAACAGATAAAGAACATTTAAGACATGCATGAAAGTCTTCTATTGAAAGGATATGTGAATAATTTTTTTTGTTAAAAAAAAGACCAAAATAGTGTTTCATAATAAGCGCGTGAAGGTCAAATATTTCAACGGATATTGTGTTTCAGCAGATAGGGAATTTCGAGTGAATAAGCAAGTAGGTGCTGACGTT
The DNA here is from genome assembly GCA_013146195.2 of Codonopsis lanceolata. Taxonomy (NCBI): domain Eukaryota; kingdom Viridiplantae; phylum Streptophyta; class Magnoliopsida; order Asterales; family Campanulaceae; genus Codonopsis; species Codonopsis lanceolata. The sequence goes on along the minus strand of CM028384.1, from coordinate 30,303,998 downwards.
GTTATCAGTAGCTCGCGTAGAATGAAACAAGTAGGGAGGTGGCTAGGCAAAGTCAAACGGGGTATCTGATGTATACAATAGAGGATAATTTATCTGCTGAAGGTTTCAGCAGATAGATTTAGACTTGTTACAAAGTCTAAGTTAAAAATGATTTAAGGATTTTGGACAAGTGTTAAACTAGATGGTTTAACTTAATCGTTTTAAGTAAATCTTAGGTATGTGAGTTTCTACATCTTTGTTAATTTATTTCTTCCAATTCCCATTCATTAATCTAGTTGAAAAGACCAAAGTAAGAAGTAGAATTCTGAATGAAATGTTTAATTATCCTACGGTGTTTGAACGACGCCCATATCACTTTCCGGCGTACACATCGAAGACTCTGAAAATGAACGACGCCTACATCAAAGATTCCGACGCCTACATCAAAGATTCCGACGCCCAAATAGAAGACTCCAAAAATGAACAACGCTCACATCAAAGATTCCGACACCCACATCGAAGACTCCGAAAATGAACGACACCTACATCAAAGATTTTGACACCCACATGGAAGGCCATGGCAACGAGTCGGCAATCATTCATAAAATGCAAACTCATTTGAAATCCTACAATAAGAAGATGAATGGACAGATTTATCAATTGACCTCTCCATATATATAGATATTTATGCATTTGGCTACTCCATTGTAAAAGCTCGATCGGTAGACATGTGTGATCATACACATTGTTTTTGAAATTTGTAGTATGATTTGGGTTCGTCTTTGGAACAGCTTATTCGGTTTAACAGGTACTCTGTTTTTCAATTCACTCTTAAACTTTCCGACATTGGTCAATCAATTCCATAAACAACATGAAACAAAAAGAATCAAATGGATTGTCAATTTTGTTGTTGTTTTGTGTATGTGTGTGTTTGGGTGGTAGTTTGAAGGAGTTGTGGTTGAAGGAAAAAAAGGAGCTAGCATACAGAATTTGTGGGCACCGTAATTGATTTGTATTTGTGAGGTTCCCGGGGTGCGACCCCCGCCCCGCGAGCCCTTGGATAGGGGTGCGCGTACGTGCGGATGCGGGACATTCACTGCTCTCGTTCCATCCTCCCTTGTTTAGGGGAACACGAAATCAAAAGTGCGAGAGGAGTGCTGTCTATGTTAGCACGTTAGAATGTGCATCGGTTGCCTTTAGTGGATTTTGTATCCAATATGGGAACTTATGGTTTTCCGCATCAAGTTATCCCTTTTTTTTAGGGGATATCAGGATATGAGAATGCATTACCCTTTCATTCCTATTTTCCCTTTTTTAGGGGAAAACGAAAAAGTGCAAAAAAGGATATTGCTACGCCCCCACTATGGATTTTATTAAAAATAGTTTTATGGCCCGTTTCAGATCACTATGGGAGCTTTGAGTTTCCCGCATCAAGTTATCCCTTTTTTAGGGGATACCAGGATATGGGAATACATCACCCTTCCATTCTCATTCTCCCTTTTTTTAGGGGAGAACGGAAAAGTGCAAAGAAGGAGTGTTGCGAGGCCCCACTGGATCTGAAAGTTTTAGAGTCGCCATCTTTATTTTAAGGCAAAATAAAGCAAAACCAAATAAAAGAAAAATAAACCAGAGAAAAAGAAAACGGGTTCGGAGGCTAAGTTACGAGTTGGGAAGGTGCTAGGCACCCAACTCACCATTTCGGTCTCAAAAGTGGTTTTTGGCTGAAGTATGTTTATTGTTATATTTATTTAGCAAATAAATAAAATATTAAAAGACAGAAAATTAAAACAAATACATTCATGGCTACATTATTTACGGACTCGCAGCCATTTCCTTACAATAATTACCAAGGTTCTAAAAATTGTTAGGCGCTTGCTAGGCGGCACACTAGCGCCTAGCGCCTAGGGGACTAGTCGGGGCGTAATCGGGTCCTAGGCGGGGCCTAGAATTAAGGCATAATTACTATTTTTTTTTTGATAATTTATATCAAAGATCAAACACATTGACAACAAATTTAATTTTTTTTATGTTTGTCATTTTATTAAACACTTGTCTATATTTGTAAAATGAACAAAAATATAAAAACCTATCTTTAATCTCAATTCTCAACAACTCTAACGCAATAAAACAGCCAAGTTTAGAACAAAAAACAAAAAAAAATATTACTCCACCTACCTACTGCCCCTACAACCTACAGTCTAACATATCCTCTCTAATCCCTTCTCATTCTAAATTATGAGTCGCGAGACAGCCCCCTTCTTCTTCATCTTTTTTCTTCATCTTTCTTCTATCTATCTGGCAGACCGGTAACGTAGGCACCGACTTGATCGATTAGGCGGCGACTAAGAAAGTCGCGGCGGTAGAGAGGGGCTTAGCGCCTAGGCGGAGCTAGGCGGGGAGTTTTAGAACACTGATAATTACAGACATATTTAAGAATATTTGGCCATTATAACGGCTCTTTTACATAATATTTCCTATTATAATCCGGGCAGCACAACGGCTTATATTGGCTACATTGTGCCGGATTTAAATAACAACTTTTTAAAATAAATAGACGGAAAAGTAAATAAAATAAACAACGCCCTTAAAGGTTTTACCTTTTAGAGCGGCGGTGTGCTCGCTCTGTCCTTTAGGGAAAGAGAGTTTTTGTTGTTGTTTGTTGTGTGGTTGTTGTTTTGATTTGGGCAGAGTGACTGCTTATTTCGGAGACTTTTGGCTTGTCTACTCGGGCAGAATGACAGCTTATTTTGGTAGGTTTTGGCCTTTTTGGTTGGGCGGAATAACGGCTTAGTTTTCTGGTTTTTCAGCTCGTTACTCGGGCAGAATAACGGCTTACTTTGGGATTTTTGGGCCAGGGAAGTGAGGTGGATACCTAACAACTAGGCTAGGGATCACTTATAACCTATGGATATTTATTTTGGCGGAGTTTGGACGGGGTTTGGAGATTTTTAGGGCTTCCACTCACCTATCTCACACCTCTCGCACTAATTTTTTCGGCGGAATAACGAGAGACGAGCTGTCTCGGTTTTTCTCTACCGATTTCTGAACAAGTGAGAAGGGACCCGGGGCCTTCTATTTATAGTCGAAGAGTGGGGACTCAGTCGGCATTTCGTGATTTCTCTCACCCGCTTCAGCCAGTTGTATCGCGGGCTTCAAGATTTGTTCTTTTCGTTCACTGAGACAAGCTACAGTGAAACACATGGTGCGGCCAATTGGCCCTCTGGTGCGGCACCAACAGCAGCATTAGGCGGCACCAAGGCCACTATTCAACTTTCATTTTCACACTTTCACCCATCGCAGTTCACTGTTTCGCGCATTCTGCTTTGCCTTTCGCATTTTTAACTCTTGTAACTTGACATTTGTTAAGTTTTAAGAGTTCTTGATTTCTTATGTCAGAGTCACATACCAGAGGTACGAAATTGGGGTGTCTACAGTATTTCAAAAAGGAAAGTAAAAATCTAGTTTTTTTTCGGACAAATGTGAAAAGCTATTCGCAAAGGGAAGACAGATGAGAGAGAAAGAGAGAGGAAGGAAGGAAAAAAACAAGGAAGGAATGAAAGCAATTGAGAATGGTGGGTATTTTAGGAATAAAATAACCCAAATGAACTTATGTGGTTGAAAACAAAAATGAAGAACTGTATCGGTTATATTTTCACCAAAAGTCACCGGCCCGCAATTAATCTATACAAACTTTGGAAAATGACCGACTATAATTTTACCCTAAAATTTTTGGGCCCCTAAAAAATATGCACATGGTTAACATTATTCTATTAGTTAGCTAGTTTCACACATGTGCGTTAAGCGCATAAACATATATCTATTTTAATCTATATTATAAAACAACTAGATTTGCACATGTGCAATTGACTATAGCAATTAAGAAGTTGAAATTAAACTATCTTTAAAAACTTAACGGTTAAGATTCACCCTCACATTCACATGTGTGAGTAGTTATCCATTTTTAACTCCCTATTTTTTCTTTCCCAATTATAAGTCACTTTCTATAATTAATATTATGATCAGTCACCATTTTTTCTTCTCCCTATATTTTATCTTCACATTACAAAGTCATACCCTGCAATTAATCTTCTGAACTATCACCCTTATAAAACATCAATCCCTCAACTATCACTTGAAGCAATGTACATGTAAGTCCAGTTGGCAACGAAATAATGCTAGAAGGGGGTGAATAGCCTTTTAAAACTTTAAGGGTTATTTTGAAAACCTTTAAAAGATGCAGCGAAAAAGATAAGTTTTCAGCAACGGATTAAATCAGCAGGTAGCAGCTGCTGAACTTAAAACAATTTTGTTTGATTTTCTTTTGATCACTTAAGTATAAAGACACCAATGAGCTCTAGCTCAACTGGTACTGCTCACTTCTTTTAACGGAGAGATCGGGTGTTCAAGTTTTACTAGAGACACCCTGGACTTTACAACTTTCAATAGAAAGGTCGGGTGTTCAAGCCTCTTTAGAGGCAATGTTGTTGTTCAAGCCTTACCTAAAGGCCCCATTTAATTGCTCGCTTATCTTAACAAAGATGCCGAGTGTTCAAGCCCTTCCAGAGGCACCCTGGTACATCATTACTCTCAACCGAGAGGTCAGGTGTTCAAAGTCTCAGCAGAGGCACCATTTGTTCTAGCCATATCAAAGGCATCATATATCTATAATTGTAGCATTTCAAGACATTTAAATAAAATAATAATAAGGGTTGGGGTAAGGTCTATGCCCCCTCCAACCTTAAAAAAAACTTAAGTATAAAGACTGAATTGAAGAACAATATATACGATTAACTATGTAAAGAACTCATGAATGTAACTGTTTAACACTTAAGTAGATAGAAACTTCTTAAGTGTATGAACAGTAAAAACAACAGATAGAAGAACAGAGTATTTAAAGTGGTTCACAATGTTAAAACTATTACTTTCACTATCAAGTTGGTCAAACTTGGATTTTGAAGTGCATTAAATATATTGAAATTCTAAGTGATCACTAGCGGATATGTATATAACAAAAACCAGTGTTTGAGGAGTATGATTGAACAACAATCATACTCATGCAATAATCAAGTATTCTTTTAAGATTAAGAAGATGTAGGGAAGAATACAATGATTGTCTAATTAAACAAGAACTAGAAAGGAATAAGAGGTGAAAGAACATCTAGTAATTGTTTAAGGACTGGATCACATCAATGGAAGAATTGCTTGAAGAAATCAGATGAGTGTCTAGCCCTGGATTGAAGTAAATAAAAGAAGGAATATCATTTGAGTGATGAATGATTTCTTTAACCCTTCTATCCACTGTTCTCTTATATATTATTTCACGAGAACTAGAATTTCAATGAAGTAGTAGCTTTATAGGATAAGTGATTCTTGAAAAAATAGTCGTTAGAAAGAGCAAAGATAAAGATCATTGAAAAAATAGTTTTATATAGAGATCCTTGATCCAAACAGTTTTATATAGAGATCCTTGAAAAAATAGCCGTTAGAAAGAGCAAAGATGGTTTTTAAGAGCGATGATTAAATCTATCTTTTGAAGCATGGAGATCTTGAAGAGGATTTCTGAATTCTGATACAGAAGAAATCACCTATCATAAGATCATAAATTAATATATAGAGGTTAGATATCTTTTTCCATACAATGAGGATAGTAGATATCTTATAGCATGAAATATTTAAGAGGGTGGTTGGATTGAAGATATGATACACTGTTGAACATTTAATGCAATGGTAAACTGTTGAGTAATTTAATGAGATTAAAAAAAGTCTTATTTTGAACAGTTTAATGTTTGAAATTAGATGACCAATAATTAAATGCTTGAGAGTGGCCGAAAGTGTTTTTCAAAATTTTTTGTTAAAAATAGCCGTTTGAAAAAACAATGATGATTTTTAAGAGCGATGATCAAATCTATCTTTTGAAGCTTGGAGATCTTGAAGATGATTTCTGATACAGAAGATATCATCTATCATAAGATCTTAAATTCATAGATAGAAGTTAGATATTTTTTTCCATACAATGAGGAGAGTAGATATCTTATAACATGAAATATTTAAAAGGGTGGTTGGATTGAAGATATGATACACTGTTGAACATTTAATGTAATGGTAAACTGTTGAGTAATTTAATAAAATTGAAAAAAGTCTCATTTTGAAAAGTTTAACGTTTAAAATTAGATGACTAAGAATTAAATTCATTTTTGTGTTGGTAAAATTATAATTTTTTTAAAAGTTATTTGCTCAAATTTTGTAGTAATATTTTCGTGATTTAATGATGGACGCTAACTAAATAAAAGACAAACTTAAAAATTAAATATTTCTAGAAGGCGTAAAATTTGGCTAAAATATCTTGCTTAAAATTTATCAATTATTTTATGGTGGGTACTTGTGATATTGTAAAAAAAAATTGATATAATTTTAACGGATCTGATGAAATGAACCCAAAAAATCAGATCTATAAAAAAATTCCATTTTTTTCTCAATCTGTCATATAGTTATAAGTAATTGTGTACATTTGTGATTTAGATGAGTTTTTTTGTGATTATAAATCAAATTATTGGTGTATAAAGATAACTTTCTATTAATGACATTTAATTTTGGTGATATTTTAATTATTTTTAGATTATCTAGGCTTTATATATATAGATAGAGAAAGAGAGAGAGATATTGGTAATGCCACATCATTAGAATGATGCATCGTTTTTGTAATATTCCATATATCACTCTTCTAGAAATGGACATCCATGTTTTTGATTTGCAAAAAGTGACTTTTTGATTTCTGATTCCTTAAAATCTATATTATAAAAGAGAATAGAGGCTAGTTGGCGATCCAGATCGAATTGTGTCAAATATAATTGATGGTCCAGATTGATTCGTAAATATGTGAGTTACATGTAAACCCTTCAATTATGAGTTTTATTTGAATTATCCCTTCCACAACAAATAAGTATGTAATAACCACTCAGTTATGTTTTTTTTTAATTTCTATATTGTAAAAGAGATCAGAGGCTAATTGACGACCCAGATCGAATTGTGTCAAACACAACTGACGGTCCAGATTGATTCATAAATATGTGAGTTACATATAAACCCCTTAGTTATGAATTTTATTTGAATTACCCAATTCCACAACCAATAAGTATGTAAAAACCCTTCAGTTATGTTTTTTTTTTGAATTATCATATCCACAACCAATTACAGTTACATGAATGCTTTCCTCGAACACATTTTTTAATCACATCATTCCGTTTGAGTTGACGAGGTGGTTATCTATAATTTATCCCATAATGAGATATTTGTTTGTAAGTTTTGTAATTAATTTTTACAATTTTAAATATTTATATTTTAATTTTATTATTAATATTTAGCTTGTAGTTTCTTAATTAATTGTTATCGTAATCAACAGAATCTCAATTTAATTTTTGTCAAAACTAGATTTTTTTCAAAAAAAAAAAACATTTGTTTGTAAGTTTTGTATTTTTAAATATTTGCATTTTAAATTCTTTCTTTTTAAAAAATGTATGCTAAGTTTTTGACGTGTGTCAAATCGTCAAAGTTAATTATCATACTTTCCTAATAACGAGTATAAGGTAAGTCGGGATCGTATCCACATGGAACGTTGTACTTATTCCTTTTATAATTTTACTAAGTAAAATAAAAATGGAATTGAGATTTTTAATTAACTAAGAATTGACTAACATCTAATTAAATTGAAAATTAAATATTTAATTTAAACTAATAAATTAAAAACTTGATTAAATTCAATAAAGTAAAAATCTAGTCAATGAACCAATTTCCATCTCGCATTTTACTTCTGATCATAGATGCAAAAATGTCTTGTTTAATCACAAATAAACCAATTATAAGTATCGACAAACGCCTAACACCCAATCTTTCTTTACCGTGTTGATAATCAAGAGAAGCTCGTTAACTATTGTCTAATCGAATTACAACATCTGAGACGCTCGTAAGATTTAATAATCCCGATTGCATTAAGAAGAGAGAGACCCGATTCAAAGTCATGCATATTGAAGCAATAACATGTAACTAAGATTATTCGTTCCCGTAACACGATCCGATTATGCTTGTGATGCCTAAAAGGTGTATTACTCGCCACTTTGTTAAAACTGAGGACAATTACGGATCAACGGTGTTAACTAGCCTTAAACTATTATGTTAATTAATATTCTGGCCACAAACATAAATTAAACACAATAGTCATACAACGTGCTAATTGGAGAATGAACAAATATTTATAACAAAACAAGGATTAGATCCATTAGATCTCACAGAAGAAAAAATGCTGGAGATTTAATTGTTCATTGACTGAAAGAGAATATTTAGCTACTAAACATAATTAACATACTTACAAATACCAAGAATAAAAATTGTTCCAACAGGTGAAGTACAACTAAAGAAAGAATTCCCCTTTTCTACACTTACTCTTCCCACAATTATGAGTTACTTATCTCTCCAAAGTTACTGCCTAGTTCAGCCAAGTTCCAGCCTATATATGACCTTTTTTTTTTCCTCTACTCAAGCCACTACTTAGCAGTTTTTTTCTATCAATAAAACAACCATTAACTTCCTAAATTTACTAGTAACTACCAAATCAGTTTTCCTTTAACAAATAAATAAGTTAGGAAGAGGAAACAACTCTCTAACTGTCTAGAAAATCTGCTGGACAGTCCTTCAGCAAGTTGACATTAGCTTCAATTCCAGAATTTAAACAGCACATACCCACGTGACACCACAGAATTTCATTTTCTTGCAATCCAACACTTTTGCTTAGTTTCTCTCTTTTATCAGCTCCCTTCACACCTACAATCATTAACAAGGACAAAACAACCAAAAGTTTAATATTTACTCTATAATTAATCACAAAATCAACTAATAATATCACACAATTGTGCTCCTATCAGTTTTTCTTAATAGTCTGAAATACGTGTGATTTCAAAGTAGTCTTTTGTTAGTTCACTCTGTTTCATTCAATATATATATATATATATATATATATATATATATATATATATATTTATTTGTTTGCTGTGATTTTCATTTTTAAGTTTATTTCAATTAACATGTGTTGTGTTGGTGTGTGTAAGAGAAAATATTTTTGGATGCTTAATGGATGAGTTACAAAATTTCACAGCGAATAAAATGTTTTATTTCTTTAATTTTCGGAAGTCATCTTTTTTTTTTAAATGCAGTGTACATTGATCCGATTCTTACAAAATCTAAAGCATATACTAATTTATTCGTATCATACTTGCTTCATATATTAATCATGTTTATACTGACACCGTACCATAAGTACGGATACAAAATCTAGTGATAAATAAACCAAATCTAAGGTATTAACATGAGATTACCAAAATCTTAAAACTATTCGAAACGTAATTACTTTTTTGAATCCATTCGTTCTTTACACCGTTGGTGTAAATACTAATTTTACACAAGCGATTTAAAATTATGTTTTTAAATAAGACATTTTTCTAAAATATAATCATATTGATTATTTTTCATCTGTTAACTACACACTAAATTTTGTGGACAAAGATTTCAGTTTTTGGCATTAAAATGACTAATGTTATATTTAAAGATATTTGATTGGTTGAAAACAAAGCTAACTTTTAAATAACTACATACTTGATTTTTATAACTGAAAAAATGTAAAATGTCAATTAACATCATGAATCATAATCAAACTAATTTTTATGTTTTTTCATTATATTGGTATTTTTTAAAGCGACCGTGTTAATAACTTGATATAAATTTTACACCGGTGTATAAAAAATGCATCCTAAAAACATAAGAAATACATAACATTATTTAAGAATTTGATTCCTTTCAATGAAATAACGTAAAAGTTCGTTTGATTCATCTTATTCAGGTTAACGATTGACATTTTACTTTTATTTAAGTATAATATAAAAATCAAGTATATAATTCTCCAAAAGTTAGTGTTCTCATCAACCAATCGAATGCTTTTAAATAAGCCTTCATCATTGTAATGTCAATAATTGAAATTTTTGTTCGAAAAATCTAGTGTGAAGCCTTTTTTTTTGAACAAAATGTGAAGTTAATATGTGATAAAAGATCAATATAATAGTATTTTTATGAAAAGTTCTTATGTTAGACCGCCTCACATATATTAATTCGTAAGATGAATCTCATTTTCTTATAACTAAACCTACCAACTCTGTGACAGCCCGACCCGGACCCCAATGCGAGATCCCGAATCGTGCCGTCCAAATAGTCAAGTTAAACACACAAGCATGCACAAGTAGGATTATAAAATTCATGTGGCGCAACATTGCATACGAATAACAACTCGGCTACACTTGGCCGGAAAAACAACCTAATTTAAACAAGTCATCGGCGACGTTACAGCCGGAACCCAACAACTACTCCTACAATTAACACATGCTTATAAAACCTCAACGGCCACAACATGCCGGAGACAACAACAATAATAACACTTTAAACAAGCTTTAGCGGAAGAAACTGTGATGAACCAACAACTTATAAACAAGCTCGACTTATAAGTCGGCATACCAAAAGATTACAAGTATCAAATATTAAGTTACTACAACAACAAAACCCCAAGCCAAGTCTACATGACTTGCTTCCCAACGTCCTTTCCAAAATAAAAGATTAACCAGGTTAAAGTCCAAAAGAGCAACCTCGCTCACAACGCCCAAGCGAATACGGAGTCTAGCGTGGGACGTCTCCTCGCTTTGATCTAAGGAAAACAAAGCAAACAAATAGGGTAAGTCGAAAGACTTAGTAAGTTACTAAAATATGCATGTTCATGTTATGGCATGACATTTATCACAATTATGGCATGTTATCATCATTTAACACTTAGCACATTTTCATCATATGGCACTTAGCATATTGTTCACATAAGTGCGTAAAGTAAATCATACAAGTAGGATATGATAGTCACGGCCGCTTCGTAGCTCCTGCAAAACATTCTGTTACTGGTTCGTGCCATCGATGTTATGTGAATTCATCGACTATCGTCGAGTCCTACTCGATCTCAATAGCAAGCCAATGCGTGACTTAAGCGATACGGCAGGGGCTACTTCCCTGCGGCCACGGTGGAGGGGTGTGTGAAGTCCCGGTGAGGCGATCCATAGCAAGCACGAATCCCATAATTCGTGAAGGCGATGCATCGTCCCACCTTGACTCAATAAACAAACCAAATTATGCCAGCTGGACTCAATGCAATGCACAAGTAGATATTTACTTGACTTAAAACCAATTAAGGACCGAATTCGACAAGAGCGAATTCGACCAACCAAGTAGGGGTTAATCTCTACCGTAAACATATCAAGGCAATAGATTGCACAAATACCAACCTTTCATAACAACTTGTTATAATCAATTAAACCAAACTCATACTTGAGTAAACCAAATCAAACGGCGTTCAAACTTCGTAGGGATTGAAATTAGAGTTTAACATGTTCAATTCTTCCCTAGAGTCGACTCCGTTGAGTCTTTTCACTAAATTCCCAATTTCGGAAAATGAAGCTATATGCTACAAACCCAACCTAGGTAAACTTCTAAGTTCAACAAGAGTATAAATTCACCTAAAACATTTTAATGCAATTCATGATCCTTACATAGTCCAATATTAAAGATACAACACATAACAACTTTCACACATCTCATATGCATAAATTAGGGCATTCCCAAATAATATCACTTTCATCCACAAACATACTACATATTTCTAACATGTTCAAGACCTCAATTAACATGATAAAAGAGTAATTTAAACTCCTAAAGGCAAGAAATCCACCTAGACATGCTCCTAGCAAATTCATACATTTAAAATTCCAAATGAAAAGCATAGGAAGCAATTATGTGTCCTCATTGACCTCACACATCATAAACTTTGTTTCCTTAGGGTCAATGAGAACTAAAATGAAGATGAGTAACTTACCTAGCTTGAGTGAAAACTCAAGAGAATCCAAATCTAAACGGTGAAGTCGTTCCTTTTTCGTCTCACCCGTCGAGAATCCAGTTTGGCGGCGATCGAACGGTGGAATCCTTGGGATCGGAGGAAGAAGATGAAGCTAGGGCTCAAAACTCAAGCCCCCAACTCTCTCTCTCTCTAACTTGTAGAAATAGGATGAACAAATGAAGGATTTACTGAAAATTGGTCAAGACTTGGTATTTATACCTCCAATCAAGAGAAGGGTACAAGGGGAATTTCTCAAGTGCAATTAGTGAAGCTTAGGGAGTTAACAACCACTAATCCATATTAGATTAACTTCAATTTAGTGTTAGGACTTGATTAGGACTAAGTGTGGGTATTTAGGAAGGGTTTAGAGGGGTTTAATGGGGGTAGGATAGGCATTTCACGACCTAACTCAAAAGCAGGGAAGAAAAATCCCGTAACAGATGCAGTGAGGCGGGCGCCTCACCTCACCATGCGGCCGCCTCATTCTCTCGAGGCTATTCCCAAGTTCGATTCATTTTGAATTTGCTCTCTGCACCAGCCTCATCCGCGCCTGGCCGTAAAAAACTTGATCTAAACTTGATCTAAATGGTCCCAAACTTTTGGGCAACCATTCTAAGGTCTAACCCTACTCAAAACGAGTCAGAAACACACCCGAACAACAACCGGAACAAGGTAGAACAAGGCGCGAACCACGCGACGAATGAACAACGAATCAAACTACAATCAAACACCATTCAAACTAGGATATCTTGGACATGAAAAAGGTTTGTTTCAACATGATTAAGACCTGAATATAAAGCCAAGAACTCAACGAACACTTCGTACGTCGAAATAGAAGCAAATACGAGCAACGAGAGGAATCGTTAAGGCCAACTACAACGCGATTAAACCGGCGATTCAACAAACAAGTTTATATGATTCTAAGCATGTTATGGACTTCTAGAATGATCTATGAATGATTCTAAGACGTTTATATATATAAGTAAACAAGCTCACAATCAACCAAGAAAGTATAAAAACAAGCATAGAATGCACATGCAAGGTTATGGGGCGTTACAAACTCACAGTACATCGGGTCAAATGAATTCGTCTTATATAAAATATTCGTAACATCGTCTTTCACTCCTTAAGTTTTTACTAAAAATAGATTATATTGACGATACATCAAAATTTTACTCATTATTGTATTAATTAGTACCACCATGATAATCCATGATACACAATATCTTTTTTTCACTGTTCAAGAAATGCATAATTAACCATGTAATTTTTTTTTAATCTTCTACGAGATGTTTATAAACTACATTTGATTTAACATTAGTTTCTGCTCATGGTATTGACTAACGAAAATTTATACATAGTGAGAGTTAAATATTCCCTCTATTTTCAAATTATTGTATTTTTTAATTTGATAGACCGTTTAAGAAAAATTAATTAACTATATTATAAATATTGGTGAAATATGTAGTTTTTTTTTTTTAATGTCATTGAACATGTGACCATAATTAAAGTAGGTAGAAAATAATAGTAAACTATTCTATTTTGTAATTTTTTACTTAAAAAGTCTACTTTCAAAAATTAAAGCATATTACTAATGAACTACTAAAAATATCATTTTCTTAAAAAAACTAACATTCAAATAAAAACTATTTACCCAAAACGAATGAAATATTTTAAAACAGACGGAAAAAAAAGTCGATAATTTGAAAACGAATGTATTACTCCCTCCGTTCCTAAATAATCGTCCTAGTTAATTCGGCGAACAGTTTAAGAAAAAACAATTGACTTGATTATTTATATTGGTTTAATGTGTAGTTTCCTAAAAGCCCATGTGTATGTGACCCATAATTAAAATAGAGTGAAAAAGTAAGTGTAAAATGGTAAAAATGATGTTTTAAAAAGGTAAGTTTTAAACTAGACAATTATTTTAGAACGGGTGAAAAAGGAAAGAAGGACGACAATTTAGGGACGGAGGGAATATATAATATCTATCTAAATAGATTCTCAAATGCATATGTATTGATTTGCAAAGTTGACTTTTTGATTCTTTTTACTCAAAATGATAAATCAGCCAAATCTAAGGTACTAAAGTGTGATTACCAAAATCTTAAAAGTAGTCGAAATCTAATTACATTGTCCTCATTTCCTCACCTCCCAACCGTTACAATTCAAATCACTGTCCTTTCCTAATCCCACTCGCATTTCTCCTTGTCAATCATCCACTCGCTCAATACCACGTTCTAAAACCCACGCGTTTCCGTCTCACAAAACGACAAGCGCGTATACAAACAAAACATCCCCATCTTCACGCCACCCGCCATTTCTGTCTTTCCCGCACATTAATTGCTCTCCTCCCCTCTCTCTCTCTCTATAACGCCCAGCCATAATTTGGTTTGGAAAATAACAGAGAAATTCTTCCCCATTAGTGCTCGTTTGATAAGCAATAATCGTTTAATGACCAAACAAATACTAGAGAGAGAAAGTCATAAAAGTTAGAGTGAGAGGGAAAGGAAGTGAGAAGCCATAAATGCTGAGCTCAACTAACCAGTAAAACAATAAAGCATGTTGCTAAACCCCAACCTCAAAATGTCAGAAAGTTATTATTCCTCTCTCCTTATCTCAACAACTATAAAGTTTCTCTTCGAATTCTAGGGCTCATAATCAGTGTTGTTTGTTGTTTTGGTTTTGTGGTATAATGTGGTATTCTGCTGAGAATCTGTCGGCGAGGTCGTCGTCGTTTAGAGAGGACGACGACGACGACGAGGAGGCACTCCGATGGGCAGCACTCGAGAGGTTGCCTACTTACAACCGAGTTAGGAAAGGTGTATTTAAGAACATTCTTGGAGATTTTAAAGAGATCGATGTGAGGAAGCTTGAAGTTCAGGAACAGAAGGTTGTGTTGGATAGGCTGTTGGATTCTGCCGACGGTGACTGGAAGAAGTTCTTCGATCGGATGCGGCGGCGATTTGACGCGTAATGTTTTTTTTTTTCGTGTGTTTTCTTACTGTTGTCAATGACGCTGCTTATTCTTGTCATTTACTGATTGCTAAAGTTTGCGGCTATTTGGGCTCTGAGAAAATTGAGGAAATTTGAAATGAAAGGAAGGAATTGGAATTGTAGTGTGTGATTTCATGAATGCTTCCTTTGAGAGTATAAATGCATGTGATTTCATGAAATTTCATGAAAAATTAGCTAAGTTGTCTTAGTAACTTAGTTCAATTGAAGAATTCGATTAATTGTTTTGATAGTTAAGCTATGGAAATTTTGTTAGTTAAACTGTGACCACCTACGGAAATCGATGCAGTCATGTAGTTCACAAGCAGTACTTGTATGCTCTAGTTCAATTATGTTTGCTGCCAACTCTAAATAGTAAGGCTATTATTATGTTTCTGAAGATTAAGATTCGAACTTTGTTTCCTAATTTTACTTTTTTTAATTATTGAGTTGTGTGAAATTTCTAATTCTAACAAGTTTGTTTTCATTATCTATAATGTTCTATTACAGAGTTGATTTGGATTTCCCAAAGATTGAAGTTAGATTTCAGCATTTGACTGTCGAAACATATGTCCATGTTGGTAGTAGAGCATTGCCTACTATTTCCAATTTTGTGTTCAACATGACCGAGGTATGCTAGGAAGAATTGTATTTCAAATTAATGTTACTGCTTGGGTTGGAAATGCTTTCCTCATTGGTAATCCTGTTTAAATGTCATTCAGGCTTTCTTAAGGCAATTGAGAATATTAAAGGGGAATAGGAGAAAGTTGTCTATTTTGGATGATGTTAGTGGGATAATTAGACCTTCAAGGTGCAGTCTCAACTGTTCAAGTTAATTTGACTAGTTAAAATCTTCCATTTATTTAAAAAAGAATAATGTTTCCTTCTAGAATGACACTGCTGCTGGGTCCACCAAGCTCTGGAAAGACAACTTTATTGTTGGCTCTTGCGGGACGACTTGCATCTGATTTACAGGTGATGAAACAAGTTTGTCATCCTATGTTAGCATTTTAATGTCATAAATCGATGGTCATGTCATGGCCCTCGACTCTTGGGCAATAGGTGAATTGCATGTTGAATTTCTCTCTTTGCCCATTGTCCTTTGAAACCTCTACTAGTGATGAGCCAAAGCACAAAAATGTCTAATACCTTGGTTTCTTTGCAGATGTCAGGAAAATTACATACAATGGGCACGGGTTGAATGAATTTGTTCCTCAGAGGACCTCTGCTTATGTCAGTCAACAAGATTGGCACATTGCAGAGATGACTGTAAGGGAAACACTTGATTTATCTGCAAACTGTCAGGCGCGTTGGATTTAAATATGGTAAGATCTCTTGCTCTCATTTGCATGTCTCTGTCAATGTGCAAATATGTTGAGACATTAATCCCCAACAGATATGCTTATGGAACTTGCAAGAAGAGAAAAGATTGCAAAAATTAAACCAGATGAAGATCTTGATATATTTATGAAGGTATATACTTCTTTAAAATCCCTTTCATCTTCCTTGTAATAGTTTTCTTGGTTTTGGAGTTGATTCTGATATCATGGCTTATTTTGCTAGGCACTGGCTTTAGGGGGCCAAGAGACAGCCCTTGTGGTGGAGTACATTTTAAAGGTATTTGCTTCATGTTGGTTACTCTTGCTTCATGTTGGTTACTCTTGGTTCATATACTCAGGTATATACCTTTGTTCAGCTATATCCACTGCCTTCCAAGATTGACTTTCTTTAGTTCCTCACAAGCTTCTTTTGAAGTCCGCTTGTATTCATTTGATTTTATGCGTTGCTTACTCAGTTACTCCTCATTCAAACATTTGATGGCCTGAGTCTCCTTGGTTTAGCAGAATCAATTTGTCATATACATTATCTACTTTCAGTAAATCATATATGTGATTTATCAGTACTCAATACAAGTAATCTGATATATCTTTTCAGATGGAACAGTAGATACATCAGTATTGACAACATGATTTAGTTCTTGAGTTTTTTCAAAAACTGGCTTGATGACTATGCCACACATCAAACACTGGCTTGATGACTATGCTACACATGCTAACCAGGTGGTATTCCATATCAATTAAGTGAATTGCCTATAACTCATGAAACTTCAGTTGCTAAAAGCCTAAAACTAATGATAGGTTAAATAGAAGCTTAGTTTTTGTAGTAATCTGTGACCTCTAAGATTTTTAATAGATCTTTCTCTCTTTGCTTCTAATTACAAGGGCATGGTAAAAAGAGCTAAAATGTTGATATAGCTGGGTTTTTAGTAAGGCGAGAAGATAAGAAAGTTCAAATAATAAGGTTCAAGCAGAGCAGGAGGTGCCTGAAGATGAGGGTCAGTGAGCGATCGACTTGCCTCAGTTGGAAGACCTTCATATAGTCTAAACGTTGGGGATCCATCGGTGGGTTGATCAAATTGGAAGGCATCCTTGCCATTCCGAGTAGCTCTGAGGAAGGGAATAGAGATCGTGTTATATCCATCACCCCTCTGGGGAAGGGGACTGACTACGGATCTGATTTGTGTCCTTTCTCAGATGGGGGTCAGTTAGGTGAGTCCATTGGGGAAGTTTATGAGAATGGGCGTGAGTCCGACTCACCCCATAGTAAGAAGGGGTTAGAAAGTTGCTTAGGTTGACGTATTCTGTTACTTATGGTGAGCTGTGACCTAGGAGGTAGTGTTGGGTCTTTAGTTTCGTCTGTTGGAGCTAGAGTTGGTAAGTAAGAGGTTTTGGTAGTTTCAGTTATAGGTGTCTTTTAGTTTAATAACTGCTCCGCTTTGGTAGGCATTTTCATTTTGGTAGTTTCTTTTCACTCTTGTTGTAATGGTGGATTTCTTATCCACTTTTCTATGAAATCTGTTAAGCTTGATATACATTGTTGAGCCCCTATCTAACAGCTTAAGCTTTTGGATGAGTTGGTAACTTAACATGGTATCAGAGCTCTGATTTGACAAGGTCTTAGGTTCGAATCATCCCGCTTGCATTTGTTACCCGGAATATTATGAGTGCATGTTGTCACTTTGTTTGGTTTGTGATGCCCCTGGTGAGGCATATTTGTGTATCTCTCCACGTGTGGACGGGTCACACGTGAGGGGGAGTGTTAAGCTTGATATACATTGTTGAGCCCCTATCTAATAGCTTAAGCTTTTGGATGAGTTGGTAACTTAACAAAATCTTCTTTTCCTACTAAAGAAAAGAAGAAGAAGATATATGATTGCACAATTGTTTGTGAAGTAACTTACCAAAACTGATATGAACTGGTAGATGCTCCTTAACCACCTAATGCTTTCATGTATACGTTATAAAATTGCTGTTGTAACATTAGTCAGAACATGATGGGCAGTTGCAAGAGTAGGGTATTATTTCACTATAGAAACTGATGCAGGCTGATTCTGGTCCCCTTAGACAGTAAACCCATTGCTTTGATCAAGCATTTATCTAATCACCCCAAAACTCATTGCTCATTATTCTCCCAATAAACTAAAATTTATCTGACAAAGATTTTAGGGTTGGATGTTTGCGCTGACACTCTGGTTGGAGATGAAATGCTCAAGGGAATTTCTGGAGGCCAAAAGAAACGGCTTACTACAGGTATTTTGCTTGAAAGCTGTCTTTATTAGATACAAGAAACTTGTCATTTCTGTATTTGTGCTAACATGGCATATGTGCTCGGTAGGTGAATTACTGGTGGGTCCATCAAGAGTTCTTTTCATGGATGAAATATCTAATGGGCTTGATAGTTCGACTACTTATCAAATTGTCAAGTATCTGAGGCATGCAACTCGTGCACTTGATGGGACCACAGTGATTTCTCTGCTTCAACCTGCTCCTGAGACTTATGAGCTGTTTGATGATGTTATACTTATTTGCGAGGGTCACATAGTTTACCAAGGACCTCGTAATGCTGCCCTTGATTTCTTTGCATCTATGGGATTCCATTGCCCTGAGAGGAAGAATGTGCCTGACTTCCTTCAAGAAGTAAGTAGCTGGGGCTTGTGATGTGAATTACTGCTGTCCACATGTATCTTACTTGAATTAAACAATTGAATGCAGGTCATCTCAAAGAAAGACCAGGAGCAGTATTGGGCTGTTTCTGATCGCCAATACCGCCACATACCTGTCCCAAAGTTTGCTGAAGCTTTTCGTTCTTATCGTGCTGGGAAGAATTTGACTGAGGAACTTAATGTCCAATTTGATAGACGATACAATCATCCAGCAGCCTTGTCAACCTCTTGTTATGGTGTAAACAGAAGCAAACTCCTAAAGACAAGTTATGATTGGCAATTGCTACTAATGAAACGGAATTCATTTATTTATGTTTTTAAATTCATTCAGGTACCCATTTGGTAACTTCCTAAGTTAAATAGCAGAACCCTATAATCAAAATTTCTAACAACTGACCAAGTTCTTATCAAGTACAACTTTACAACATTAACTGCCATTGTACTTTTCTTTTGGCTTTTTACATAACATGGCATGCCAATAATATGAAAGTTGAAGAAGTTAGTGAATCCTATACTGATCATGTCTTATGTGCTACTCTTCAGCTTCTTATAGTTGCTTTCATCACAATGAGCGTTTTCTTCCGGGCAACTCTGCACCGTAATACAGTTGATGATGGAGGCCTTTATCTTGGAGAACTATATTTTTCTATGGTTATTATTCTTTTTAATGGGTTTACGGAGGTTTCGATGTTGGTAGCAAAACTTCCAGTGATTTACAAGCACAGGGACTTGCACTTCTATCCTTGTTGGGTTTACACACTTCCTTCTTGGGCATTGAGTATTCCAACTTCTTTCATAGAGTCTGGAATGTGGGTTGCAGTAACTTACTATGTTATTGGACTTGATCCCAATATTATTAGGTGAACTCTTGTGCACGAAATTCACAATTTCTGCTAGTTGACTCCATGTGGATTTTGATACTAATTTTCCAATCTTCAGATTCTTGAGGCAGTTCCTATTATATTTCTCCCTGCACCAAATGTCAATTGCTCTTTTTCGTCTGATGGGATCCTTGGGCCGAAACATGATTGTGGCTAACACCTTTGGATCTTTTGCCATGCTGATTGTTATGGCTCTTGGTGGGTACGTGATTTCAAGAGGTAAACTAAAGTTCCAGGCAGCATATCTTTACCATCTTTTTTCTGAAGCTTGAAATTCAAATATTCAATCTGTTCCTTTTCCTTCTTTCCGGAGCTAAGAATTTTAGTCCTTTCCCATTTTAACAGATAGTATTCCAAGTTGGTGGATCTGGGGAAATTGGATCTCTCCTTTGATGTATGCTCAAGAAGCAGCTTCTGTAAACGAGTTTCTTGGGCACTCTTGGCATAAGGTAATATTAGTATACAGTCAGCTCCTCGTGACGTTCTCATGGTGCAGTTTATGTTGGGATAGTATCAGTAACATCATATTTGACATCTAGATTTACAAAATGTCTTTTTAATCGAGTATTGTGCACCATTTCAATTGAGTGCACTTCATTTAGAGAATAGCGATATCAATTGGGTAGGTATTTATTCATTTAATGTGATAAATTTATCTGCTGCATTTGTGTCATGTTATGTGTGCTCATCTGGGTTCATGCACTAATTGCTGCCATGATTGAGAAGTTCTAGTGCCCCTTGGCGCTTGTTGACATAAACACTGTTAAGTTCATTGTAGCCATAATGGAGGTGGAGGACTTTATATATCAGGAATCTTACTCATTTCTAATCACATTTCATGCAGAGTGGGAACCAATCTAACTTGACCTTAGGGGAGACCTTGCTGAAAACACGCAGTCTGTTTCCACAGAGCTATTGGTATTGGATTGGTGTTGCTGCTTTGCTGGGATATACAGTTCTATTTAATATTCTTTTCACATTTTTCCTATCCTACCTCAATCGTAAGCAATATATCACTTAAATAAGAACTATTATAGCACTTTCCCAATCACCTGATAGATGCAGGAAAGAAAGTCAAAATCCATAATTCCCCTTTTCAATACCTACAGCTTTGGGGAGGAGCCAGGCTGTGATTTCAAAGGAAGATCTCGAAGACAAAGATGGTAGAAAGAAAGGTGAAAATGTAACAATTCAGCTCAGAGAGTATTTGGAGCATTCAGGCTCTTTTAATGGTAAGCACTAAGCAGTGATTTGTATGTATGTTAATACATACATACATATATATATATACATACATATATATATATATATATATATATATATATATATATGCAGTGTTTGATCTATATGAATTTGTCTATCCATTGATTTTGATTTATTTTGACAGGAAAAAATTTTAATCAGCGAGGCATGGTTCTTCCATTTCAACCACTTTCCATGTCTTTCAGCAATATCAATTACTATGTTGATGTGCCTATGGTGTGTGCATCCATCTATTTCTCAATGTTCAAATTTGTACTAGATTTTTTGGAATAGTTGGTGATGTCATCTTCGTATTCTTTAGGAGTTGAAGCAGCAAGGGGTTTTGGAAGACAGATTGCAGTTGTTACTCAATGTTACTGGAGCATTCAGACCTGGTGTGCTCACTGCATTGGTTGGGGTAAGTGGTGCTGGCAAGACCACCCTAATGGATGTGTTAGCTGGTAGAAAAACTGGTGGAGCAATAGAGGGGAGCATCCATATATCTGGCTTTCCTAAATCGCAAGAGACGTTTGCCAGAGTATCTGGTTATTGTGAGCAGAATGACATCCACTCACCATGTTTGACAGTTGTCGAGTCACTTTTGTTTTCTGCCTGGCTCCGTTTACCATCAGATGTTGGCTTAGAAACGCAAAAGGTATCTTGTCAGATATATTTCTCATTTATTTTTCTAGCTAGACCTGACTTGTGAAACCTTTCCATATTCAGGCTTTTGTTGAGGAGGTAATGGAACTTGTTGAACTTACTCCACTAAGAGGTGCATTGGTTGGTCTGCCCGGTGTTGATGGCTTGTCAACAGAGCAAAGAAAACGGCTTACTATCGCTGTTGAGTTGGTTGCCAATCCTTCTATAGTGTTTATGGATGAACCCACATCAGGGCTGGATGCAAGATCTGCAGCTATCGTGATGAGGACTGTGAGGAATATTGTAAATACCGGGCGGACAATTGTGTGCACAATCCACCAACCCAGCGTCGACATTTTCGAGGCCTTTGATGAGGTTGTTCCCTCTTTTAAATGATAGAGAGCTGCTCTTTACATACGACATTATTTCAAGTTGACAAATCATGCTTGTTTCAATTTACACTTCTTCATTGAAATAACTCCTTTTGTCATTGCTTCTCCTTCCCTATTCTGTCTACAACAGTACACACACAAATTGCACTCAGAGTCATGGATATCATCTGCTTGCATTTTGTTTTTCCTTAGCTGTTGTTACAGTTGATTTCTTCTATACTTGGCCTTTTATGCTGACTAAGCAGCATTTCCATTATACTTTTTCTGAGTTTCACTAACTTCCAACCTTGCAGCTCCTATTCATGAAACGGGGAGGGCAACTCATTTATGCAGGTCCTCTTGGCTCCAAATCTCACAAACTCATAGAATATTTTGAGGTTTGGTTTTCCCGCTATGACTGTGAACATGCTTTTTACTGATTATGAACTGTGCTTAATACATTTACCCTGAATATACATATCCTGTAGTCCATTGAAGGAGTGCCGAAGATCAGACCTGGACACAATCCTGCAACATGGATGTTGGAGGTTACTTCATCTGCAGAAGAAACCCGTCTAGGTGTAGATTTTGCTGAAGTGTACCGACAATCAAATCTATTTAAGTATGCGCTGCTTCAATTGAACATTGTCAGTTGATTTTGCTTTTATACTTTTTCCACTTCTTCCTTTCTTAAATAGACTGTCATTTCTGTTGCAGACGTAACAGAGATTTGGTTGAAAGGCTAAAAAAGCCAAGACATGATTCAAAAGATCTGAATTTCCCAACCAAGTACTCCCAGTCATACTTTGATCAGTTTGTAACTTGTCTTTGGAAGCAATACCTCTCTTATTGGCGAAACCCACATTACACTGCAGTTCGCTTTTTCTATACCGTCATCATTTCACTGATGCTTGGAACAATATGCTGGAGATTTGGCTCGAAAAGGTCTTAATTCAATGCAATTTATGTGCAAATCTCTGAAGCTTTACTTGCTTGCTATGAGTGACCTACATTAGTATACTGTTTACTAATACCGTCTTTGTGAATGAAGAAAAGTAGGATTGGAGATATGCCTAGAATATGCATCATATTGTTGTGGCCAAGTCATGGTTTTCGCTCTTGGCCTCATATAGTGTATTGCTTTCTTTATTTTGGGCTTGGCCAATGTGGTTGTCTCAATATTTTACATCCTGTGTGGATAAACAACCAATCAATTAACTTGTTACGTTGAAATGAACTGCATCCTGTGTAGTTCCTTTTTCTTGTTTTTGTTTTATGACATTTCCCAAAATTCCTTCCATTTCATTGAACATAAAACTAGTTTTCATTTAATTATATTCAATTTCAATGAACAGGGAAACACAGCAGGATATATTTAATGCCATGGGATCCATGTATGCAGCAGTACTGTTCATCGGAATTACCAATGCTACTGCTGTTCAACCAGTTGTCTCTGTTGAACGGTTTGTTTCCTACAGAGAAAGAGCTGCAGGGATGTATTCAGCTCTACCATTTGCCTTTGCTCAGGTGTGGATTTTGGCATTCTTTCCTGTGTACTCCATTTTATAAAAGAGTTCCATTTTCCTTTAAGACCAAACTGTAGAAAAATAAATAGACAAATAAAGCTCAAGAGTCCCACATCCTCTTTGAAGACGTCTCAGTTATTGAGTCTTGTTTCAAAATCTATGCTTAAATATCTTTCAAGTTTCAGGATTTATCCTTCCTCTCTTAACTTCAAAATTTTGCAAGAATGTTTAAGCCTTAAAACTAAGGGTATTGCATTAAGTTTTATTCAAAATCTGTGCTCCAAAACAAGTGACACGATTTATTCTGGATGTGGCGTACATGAATCATTGTGGTAATCCTTGAGGGATATTTTTGAATTGAAAACTCCGACTTTCAATTTGGTGTCCTTATGGTACAAATGGAGCACCAACTTTTTTCTGCTTAATCCCATAGTACTTATGCTTATTGCGACTTTTATCTTTGTAGGGTGCCATTGAGTTCCCGTACGTGTTAGCACAAACACTTATTTACTGCGCCATTTTCTACTCCTTGGCCTCATTTGAGTGGAATGTGGTGAAATTTTTTTGGTACCTGTACTTCATGTACTTCAGTATGCTGTACTTCACCTTCTATGGTATGATGACCACTGCTGTCACACCCAATCACAATGTGGCTGCTATCATTGCTGCTCCCTTTTATATGCTTTGGAACCTCTTCAGTGGATTTATGATCCCTCATAAGGTAATGATAGCATTATATTTCTTATAGTTCAGACTATTTCCCCCTTACCCAAATGATAACACCATTCAGATCCTTCTGCTTCGGTATATTCTGAAGTTTCAAAATATTTGAAGTGTGCACATGTGTGTGTTTACATGTCTTTGCTCCTCTGTCCAAAGAGTCGTAGTTTAACTTTTCGAAGCCAATTGACTCTTTTCTAAATAAATATATAATATGAATTTATTTGTTTTTCAAAACTTTAAAACCTGCAATTTATTATTATTATTTTTATATAGTTCACAGATTTACGGTTTCTAACTTCCAAGTAAATGTATGTTAATGATCTGAATAATGATCTAGCTGAAATTAAGAAATAAGAAGTCAGACTACACCTTTTATTCTGGAACGTAAGGAGTATGTACAATGTGATTTGCCATTTATGAGAAATATGACCAAATTATATCTAAATTATCAAAGTACTTGATTTCCATTCCCCCTTTTTAGAATTTAGCTTTTCCATAAAGCATTCGCCTTGTTTGGCTCCTCTAATAGCTTGGTGTTAAAGGTTAGTTAATTATCTATCATAAAATCAAAGCTTTGACTTTGCGAGGACTAGGATCCTAAACACCCCCCCCTCCCTCACCCCGGGGATCAATTTGTTCCCCTAACATGTTATGCGTGCATTTACACTCGTGTAGTTTTTGTATGTCAGCGCAACTTGATTTGTCATTCTTACTCGTGAAGGGAAGTATTAAGCTGGTCCCTCCTTTTAGTAGCTTAAGCTTCCAGATTAGTTGGTTACTAAACAATCTTTGTTGCTCATTTACACAGAGAATCCCCATATGGTGGAGATGGTATTACTGGGCAAATCCAGTAGCATGGACTCTTTATGGGCTGGTGGGTTCCCAGTATAGCGACATTAACAAACCCGTGAAGCTATCAGATGGAGTAACCGTTTTACCGACTAATCTGTTACTCAAAAACGTGTTTGGTTACAGGCACGACTTCATTGGCGTTGCAGGATTTATGGTCTTTGCTTTCTGCTTGATGTTTGCTGTGATTTTTGCTTTTGCAATAAAATCCTTCAACTTCCAAAAGAGATAAAACTCGAAAATCGTCCCTCTCGGTACTGCATTCTGTTCTTCGATACTCCAACGTTGTTATAGGAGATTGATAAAAAGTGAAATCTGTATAGTTTACATATAATTGTCAGGCATAAATCAGCAGTGAATATGGTAGACGCAGGTAAGATAGATTAATTTCTTCATGTGGGATAATAATAATGATGGAGCAAGTTGAACTAGCTTTGTTTAGTTTGAACTTGTCGGTTAAATTTTGTAGATATAATATTATAATTATGAGGGTTCTTCAGGTTTTGTTGACATGTACTTTTGTGTTTGATATTTTCAAGTGGAGGGTATACATTTTTTGCTTCAATTAACAATTATTTTTGGAATTATATTTTGTGCATTATGTTTTCCTTGCCTTTTCAATCAACTTGATGGAAAAGGATACTATGTAATACATGAAATTTCAACGCCTAAAATTTAGGGTTAAATTCAGGTGGGTCCACTTGTTAAGTTTTCAATTTGTACGATACCTTATATTTTTTTAATAAAAAGTTATTTTTTTGGGAGAAAAGATTGCGATAGTCTTAATGAGTCTGAGGCACGCTACAGATCACTCACTCAAATGCATTGCGCTGTATCACAATGATATATATTAATTTAAATTGCATCATTTTTGTTTTGCGATGCATTAATGTAATTACCTAATTAAATTTAGTATCGTGTTGCATCAATTTAATTATATAATCTAATTTTGTACTACAATGCATCAATTTTAATTATCAAATCTAATTTTGCATCGTGTTGCTTTAACTTTTTTTACCGCAATGCATTAATTTTAATTACATAATTTAATTTTGCATCGCGCTGCAAAATAAATCATAATGAACCTGACCTTCATGTCCTCCTGCTCTTTCTTTCTCCGCCTTTGTTCCTACTGAAAAATCATTTAACCCAACATAAGTCAATTACAGTTTTGTACTTAATGAATAAGAAAAATCGTTTACCTTTCTGAAGTGAATCCCCATGAAGGGGCACTACCTTTTCGACCCCCGCGACCTGATCCGGCAGGTCGATTACATATCGTTGCGCAACAATCGTGAATGAACTTCAAAGTGTTGGCCGGATCTGTGGAAAAAGACGATTTGAGCATTTTAGGAACAATATTTTAAAAATGAACTTTAACAGTTGAAAAAAAAATCAGGTGAATGTTATGAAAAAATGTTAGAAAAAAAAGTACCGACCAACAGTTTCCTCTAAAATTTAGGTACAAAAACTCAGTTAAATATGTAGTTATTGTTATAAAATAACCACAAATTTAGGACAAAGTGTGTATTAGAGAAAGAGAGAGAAAGTATTATTCATGCTGAACGATTCGTCTGTAAAATATAACTACACACTGTCCGGTATTTATAGTCGAGCAGTGTTACACATTTCTTAAAGCTATGAGACATAACTCCCTAGCTTTTTGACAAACTTACCTAGGTAGGCAATAAATGTTGTAGTTCATAATTGACTTTCATAACACTCCCCCTTGAACATAACATTGTAAGTTGACTAAGTGTGTCTCGTTAAAAACCTTTAAGCCGAAAAATCCAGTATGGAAAAAATCGGACATAAGAAAAAACGTACACAACTTAAATCTGAATTGTGTGCATGGGTTGTCTCGTTAAAAACCTTTTCATGGAAAACCCAGTGGGACAAAACCATGATAAAGGGAAAAAGAGTACAGCCATATATGCTCCCCCTTGAACTGACAAGGGTCAAGAGAAATCACCTTTGTAAATCTCGTAGGTTTCGCATCCCAATATTGTGAACATGCTTTCTGAAGGTTGTAGTGGGGAGTGCCTTCGTAAATAAATCTTCAGCATTATCACTTGATCGAACATATTGGATGCTGACCTCTTTCTTCTTTTCAAGTTCTTGAGTGTATAAAATGAGCTTCGAGGGGATATGTTTGGACCTGTCACTTTTGATGTATCCCTCTTTACTTTGGGCGACACATGCGACATTGTCTTCAAATAATACTGTCGGGTCTTTGTTGACAGGTAGTCCACTGGCATTTTAAGTATGATGAGTCATAGATCGAAGCCATACACACTCTCGACTGGCTTCATGAAGTGCGATCATCTCAGCATGATTTGACGATGTAGCAACTAGCGTTTGCTTTTGAGAACGCCAGGAAATTGCAGTACCACCCATCGTGAAGACACAGCCGGTCTGTGATCTGGCCTTATGAGGATCAGACAAATAACCCGCATCTGCAAAACTAACTATTTCATCCTTTGATCCTTTGGGATAAAATAATCCCAAATTGATCGTCCCTTGAAGATAACGAAATATGTGTTTGATACTATTCCAGTGTCTCCGTGATGGAGATGAACTATATCTTGTCAATAGATTTGTAGCAAATGCTATATCCGGTCTGGTACAATTAGCAAGGTACATGAGGGCTCCAATAGCACTTAAGTATGGTACTTCAGGACCAAGTATCTATTCACAAGGACGAAATGAATCTTTTTCAACATTCAATGATCTATTAATCATGGGGCTAGTGAGAGGGTTTGCCTTATCCATATAAAAACGCTTCAAAACCTTTTTTGTGTAATTTGATTGGTGTACAAATTTTCCACTATGCAAGTGTTCTATTTGTAAACCAAGACAATATTTGGTCTGTCCAAGATCTTTCATTTCAAATTCTCCCTTTAGGTAATCAACTGCTTCTTGGATTTCCTTGGGAGTTCCAATGATATTCAGATTATCTACATAGACATCAATAATTGCAAATCCAACTGTCGTATTCTTTATAAAGACACATGGATATAATTGATCATTCACATATCCGTCTTTCAACAAATGTTCACTTAAGTAATTATACCACATGCGTCCGGATTGCTTTAATCCATACAGTGATCGCTGTAGTTTAATTGCACGTAATTCTTTGGGCTTTGAACTCAGTGCTTCAGGCACCTTGATTCCATCAGGAATTCTCATATAAATATCGGCATCTAATGACCCGTATAAATAAGCCGTTACAACATCCATGAGATGCATATCTAGAGTTTTCGAAACCGATAGGCTGATTAGATATCTGAACGTAATAACATCCATTACAGGAGAATACGTTTCTTCATAATCAATTCCAGGATTCTGGGAAAAACCTTGTGCAAAAAGGCGAGGCTTGTATCTCATAATCTCATTTTTCTCATTTCGCTTTCGAACAAAAATCCATCTGTATCCAATAGGTTTCACAGCTTCAGGTGTGAGAACGATAGATCCAAATACTTTTCGTTTATTCAACGAATTTAATTCAGCCTTCATGACATCTATCCATTTGATCTTGT
The DNA here is from genome assembly GCA_013146195.2 of Codonopsis lanceolata. NCBI lineage: Eukaryota > Viridiplantae > Streptophyta > Magnoliopsida > Asterales > Campanulaceae > Codonopsis > Codonopsis lanceolata. The sequence goes on along the minus strand of CM028384.1, from coordinate 30,275,281 downwards.
CATGCTTCTTTTGACATTTAGATACAGATTTTGGTTCGGGATCTTCAGTCCCGTCATTAATTTCTTGGGATACTGAATAAGCGAATGTATCATCAATATTCACAATTTCATCTCGGTTCCATATTTTTCCATTACACATGTAATTAATGGAAATCTCATGGTTATCGTTGTCTGCATGGCTTACTAGATTTGCATGATCGTGTGCTTCTTCTGGAACAATTTTATGATCGTGTGTTTCTTTTGGAATACTTTCATGTGATTGGGGATTTTCAATCACTTTCTTTTTGCGAGGATTTTTATCCTTTGAACCAATGGGTCATCCACACTTCAGGTGCGTCTTAGATTCATTTGTCATTTTATCATTAGGTAGCCTTTTGGTATTTCAATTCGAGCAGGAGCATTTATAGCAGCTACATGTGACTTTGTCACTCTCTTTGTATCTATAAATGTATCTGACAATTGATTTGTTACATTTTGTAAATGTATGATCTTTTGAACTTCCAGTTCACGTTGCTTTGTGGGAGGGTTAAGGTGCAATAACGATGATGTGCACCATTTGATCCCTCTTCCCACTTGTTTCCCCTCTTCACCTAAAGGTGGAAACTTGTCTTCATTAAAATGACAATCGGCAAAGCGTGCCGTAAAAACGTCACCCGTTTTTGGTTCAAGATATTTTATTATAGAAGGGGATTCATACCCAACATATACTCCTAATCCCTTTGTGGTCCCATCTTTGTGCGTTATGGTGGGGCAATTGGTACATATACCGCACAACCAAAAACTCTTAGATGAGATAGATTCGGCTCTCGCCCGAATGCCAATTGTATTGGGGAGTACTTGTGATATGCACTTGGCCTGAGGCAAATCAGTGTGGCTGCATGTAAAACAGTATGAGCCCATACAAAAGTAGGGAGCTTTGTTCTCATCATTAATGGTCTGGCAATAAGTTGAATACGTTTGATCAACGATTCAGCCAAACCATTTTGTGTATGAACATGAGCTACTGGATGTTCAACATCAATCCCTATTGCCATACAATAATCATTGAATGCTTGAGATGTAAATTCACCAGCATTATCAAGTCTAACTTTCTTGATCATATAATCTGAGAATTGTGCTTTCAGTTTGATTATTTGTGCAAGGAATTTGGCAAATGCCGTATTATGAGTTGATAATAGACATACGTGCGCTCATTTGCTAGAAGTATCAATTAATACCATAAAGTATTGGAATGAACCACTTGGTGGATGGATATGTCCACATATATCACCTTGAATTCGTTCCAAAAACGATGGTGATTCATATCCAACTTTAGTTGGTGATGGTCTAATTATCAACTTTCCTTGAGAACAAGCATCACAATGGAGTTCATTAGATTGAAAAATCTTCTGGTTTTTCAATGGATGACCACTAGAATTCTCCGCATCATTATTGATCCTGGATGCCCCAATCTATCATGCCAAGATTTAAATGTTTCAGTAAACTTCAGGTTTACTGTAGAATATGATTCAAATATTCTTATGATTGTACTATACAATCCAGAAGATAGAGATGACAATTTTTCCAATATACAATTGCTTCCGGAAGTGTTTGAGGTAATGCAAAGATATTCATCATTCCCCTTATTCATAGTCTCAATATGATATCCATTCAGACGAATGTCTTTGAAACTTAACAAGTTTCTTTGAGACTTAGGAGAGAACAATGCATTATTTATCATGAATTTCGTGCCTCCAGGCATTAGGAAAATTGCTTTGCCAAATCCTTCAATTATTTTGGCATTACTCGATATAGTATTGACATTAGCCTTGTCAATTTTGAGATAAAAAAATATTTCTTATCTTTAAGTATGGTATGCGTTAGTAGCGCTGTCTGCAAGACATAAATCTCCTCCTTGGATTTTGGATTCAAACATATTTGTGATCTATTTCAATATGAAACAAAGAAAAATAAGATGCATAAATATGATAACACATTGAATGCAAAATACATATATAAATTTTATTGTAAATATGCTAGTATACATAGGAAAAACAGATAATATTCCTACATAACATGTTACTTTTTCCACAGCTTTTATCTCAAACTCGGATCATAGCTTCATTCCTATGTTAATTTATTGTTCATGACCAATATCATCACTAATGGTATTGGTAATGTCGACGTTGGCCATATCACCAAAATCAAAATGATGATCTTCAGTATCATTTTCAAGGAAATTTGTCTCAACATTTTTCCCTTTTTGTGATCTCTCATAAAGATCAACTAGATGTTTCGCCGTTCGGCATGTGCGTGCCCAGTGGCCTGTCATGCCACACCTAAAACATGAACTTTCTTCATTGTTTTGCCGCACATTTTGCCAACTCGAAGAGTTGTTTCTATCATCATCTCTGTTCCACTTCAGGTGGCGAGGGGAATTTCCATTATATGGATGATGATGATGACAATAGTTATTTCTTCCACGGCCTCTTCCTCGGCCTTGATTTCGACCACGACCCCGACCTTGTTCATGATTTCCTTGGCCTCGACCACGACCTCGACCACGACTGCGACCACGCCCACGCTTTTGGCCTTCATCATACATAGTCCCATTCGTTTCAGGGAATGAGGCTGAACCAGTTGGACTAGATTCATGATTCTTCATTAGAATCTCATTATTCTGTTCAGCTACAAGGAGGTAAGAGATCAATTCGGAATATCTTTTAAAACCCTTTTCTCGATATTGCTGCAGGAGCATATTCGAGGCATGAAATGTGGAGAATGTCTTTTCCAACATATCATATTCAGTGATGGTTTCCCCACATAATTTCAACTGTGAGGTTATTTTATACACCATAGAAATATATTCATTGATGGTTTTAAAATCTTGTAGGCGGATATGAATCCAATCATAGTGTGCTTTTGGGAGGATGACCGTTTTCAAATAGTCATATCTTTCGTTCAAACTTTCTCAAAAGACGAGTGGATCATTGACCGTGAGGTACTCCATCTTTAGGTCTTCATGGACGTGGTGTCGTAGGAAAATCATGGCCTGATCCCGGTGTTGATTACTTATCCATTCATTATTACTTTGTTGGATAGTATTTTCGAGGTTTCTGACGGCCATGTGGGTTTCAGCATCTATTTTCCAAGACATATAATTTTTCCCAGTTATGTCCAGCCTTTCAAATTCGAGCTTAGCGATGTTTGCCTTTTATGAAGAAAAAACTATAAAAATGAAACATATATATTAATAAAATTATGATATGAAAATTTTATTCATATGATAATCAGTACATGTTAAAATGTATGTTGAAAGCTATTGTAACTGCTAATAGGACATACATGATACAAATATAGGTAATAAAAATCTGAAAATCGTTTGGAGGGTATTCAGCAACGAAAACCAATGCGGTGCACACAATAACAGTATAATAATAATCATCAACATTGGATGAAACATTTTGTAGAAGAAGTTATGGTATTGAGAGTTTGTAAGGAGGTAGTAAAAATGTGAGTAATCTATTAAGATGTTGTATATATGGGGAAAAAATTGACCATTTATGACCATTAACTAGCCGTTTATTACCGTTGGAGGAGAGAGATAAAATCAGTAAACTAGCCGTTAGAGGAGAAGGGTAAAAATGTAAAAATTCTGATTTAATAGAATTGCATTTATATTATGAATAAATATAAATCTTATTAGGAGCAATAAATTGATCATAAATAAAATAACTCTGCATGAATATTTTTTAGTCAACTTTATACAGCTATTATATAGCATACATATATATTCACGCCACGCTACTCAGCAAGCCTTTCTGTGGGTGTTTGAAAGTCAGTAATAAATATAAACTGAATATAAAATTATTCATAAATAGAATTGAAATATATGTACATTTATAAATATTCAATTTATAGCTTGTGGTTATTTCGGTACAAGCATCAACGAACATATATATTATGCGTTAAATAATAAATTATTATTTCATCATCTCACTATATATTATCGACGGTGGCTCAGCCAACCTTTTCTTAATAATTGTGATATATGATATATATTGAAGTAAACCAGAGACATAAAATAAATAATATATCGATAGGAAATTTTACCGTTTGAGATTGTTAGGAATAGAACAATCGTGCTGATAATGTGTTATAAAGTAACCACAAATTTAAGATAAAATGTGTATTAGAGAAAGAGAGAGAGAGAATATTATTCAGGTTGAAGGATTCGTCTGTAAAATATAACTTAACACTGCCCGGTATTTATAGCCGAACAGTGTTACACATTTCTTAAAGCTACGGGACATAGCTCCCTAGCTCTTTGACAAACTTACCTAGGTAGACAATAAATGCTGTAGTTCATAATTGACTTTCATAACAGTTATTCACTAAATCATTGGACAATAGTACCTATCCTTTTGATCATCCAGGTCGTCAACTAAAATTTTATGTCCATTTTATACAAAGCATTACACCGTTCCCATTCTCGCTCTTTCTTTGGGTTACATGTGAATAAATATGAGTTTTTTCTTAGGATTATTAAGTATAAATAAATTTATCATTACACAAATTAAAAAAATAAAATTGAAAGTATATTGAATTGGGGGCAATTATGACATTTGGTAGGAATGACTCAATTTTAGATCTTGACTTTTGTCTTCTTGTGGGCAAAGGAAGGCGAGATGAGGAAAGAGGCGTGAAAAGATGGGACTATGGGAGAGAAATATGCGTAAAGATGACCAAATTTCAATGTTATCCATAGAACAATGAGTTTAATCTTGGCATCCGTCTATTTTTTCAAATATTTAACCCCATAAGTATCTTTTTTTTTTTTTTTCAATTATAGAAGTTTACTTTGTGTTAAAATTCTTCCTTGAATGCTGTTGAATACTTTCTTTTTCAACTTGTTTGTTATTGAATACCTTTTTCAATCACGATGCATCAATTTTAACTTATGAGACATCATTTGGTCTGGGTTTGATTCTGACCCGCACTTTTCAATTTGCGAAGTACAAACTAGATTTCTCATGTAGAACATCCCAATACACATTTTTTGATTTGCGATTCACAATTTACAATTAGAATACAAAAGTTAATACCGATGCATAATTTTGATTACCTAAGCAGAACATTCCGATGCATAATTTTTGGATTTGCACTGCACAATTTGAAATTGATAAATCCCGATGCATAATTTTTATTTCCGCAGCACAAATTGGATTAGCCAGACTGAAAATCCTGATGCACAATTTTGGATTTACGATACACAATTTCGAATTGGTAAATCCCAATGCACAATTTGATTTCCGATGCATAAACTGGTATTGTGAATTTGCAATGCATCGCATGTTTGAAATGAATTTCATTAAAGCTATATTTGATCTTTTACTCTAAAAATGTCCTTTAGCAATATGATATTGATACTTACTGCTTAATAATATTGAGTAGAGGTGGCAATTTTTGCCCGCGCCCATTTGCTCGCCCAGACCGCCCAATAAATAATGGGTATGGGCACACCCAAATTTTTAAGTGTACACATTAATTATGATGGTCTAAATGGGCGCCCACTTGGGCACCCATACTAAAACTCATTCACTTTCTCTTCCTTCCAACCGCCACCCCCACCCCAAAATTGCGAAGCAAAGCATGGAATGTTATTCTATGACTCTGTACTCTTAAATGAAACACAACATCATTCAATTTTTATAACTCTGTAAATATCCATCTCTGTTACACTATAAATGGATTCATAGCGGTTTTGTGAGCAGTGTGCAACATGCGACATTCTTATTTGCTCGAACCTTCTCATATAGATTTATACATGTGGCTTAGTTAGCTTGTTCAGTTTTTGGTCAGGTTTCCACTCATGTGTTTGTCTATTGGGCTTCAGCGAAATTAAAAATCTAACCACAAAATAGAAGATTGAATTGAGGATTATAACAACAAAAATACATTTTTACATACTAATACATAAAACTATTAGTAAAAATTAAAATGCAATTTCGAAGAAAAGTTATTTTCTTCACAAACTATTACTTCCGTTCTTAGTTCATTTGTCACATTTTATTAGATCCCTATCATTTTCCTTTTATTAGTGTCATATGTGTTCAAGAGAAGAGAACATAAAACTCTAATACTAACTACTCCATCTGTTCCACCTAAACGTCCACGTTTGAAAAGTTTAATTAATAAGAAGATATATTAATATCATTGGAGTTAGTCTTAATTACAAAAATATACTTTAGCACACGCAATATGTCGACCTTTTCCAATTATTGTGGTTATAATCATATATATATATATATATATATATATATATATATATATATATATATATATATGATTAGTTGTAATTTTTGATAATTTTTTGTAAAAACATTTATTTTTTTGTAATTTTTATATTTATTTGATAAGCGCATATTAATGAGTAAATGGGCGCCCAATGCCCATTTAGTGCGTAGCGTATATATCTTGCACATCTTATTAAATAGACAACTTCTTTGTCGAATTCATTTGAATCTGCGCTCATTTAGGCCCACGCTCACACGCCCATTTACCACCTCTAATATTGAGTAATCACTTATAAGACACACAATCTTAACCTATGTGGGTAAAAGGTATTACAACATCTCTTACTTAAATTCTCGACGATCACGATCACGATCACGACCACGATAAGTACCAAAGTCCACATGGGGGTTAACAGTATTTTGTACTACAAAGAACTATTCCTTTGTCAGGTATAACACGTTCTCCGGTTTCAAAAAGACAACCAAACTTATTAGCATTTGAATTGCAATGGAATTTTGTCCACATTGAGTAAAAAAGTAAAAATCGAGGTAGAACATTTTTCCTTGTCGGTAATACGTCAATCAAAGTACAGTACAACTTTGTCTTTTATCTTTGACAAATATGAATTGATTTGCTATTTTTGAAGCATGTATCATGTATGATAGTTTTCTTTTTAAGGCAAATTTATTAAATTTTCACGACTAAGTCCTTTTAATGGATATTATTAAAAATTTATCGTTAATTTGTCATGTGTCTCATACGTTTTAAAGGGCTAAAATGAAAAATTTGCTCAAAATTGGGAGAGAGGTTCCAAAATCAAACCTAACATAAATTTTGGAGTGCCAATTTCAATAATTAAACCAAAAGCAATTGGATAGATATACTTACAAGAACGCATCGGGCAGGCTGGAGAAGACGGAGCACGACTGTAATGTTCTTCCAAGAACGCATTGGGTGGGTTGGAGAAGATGAATGGAGATTGCATATGGGATCTCTTTTGGCAAAATCGGGTGGGTCTTCAACACGATTTGTGTGAGAGAGAGAGAGAGAGAGAAGACTTACTCGGAGCAATTGGGCACGGGAGACTGAGTGAGGACTTGTGATGGTGAGACAGGGCGGGGAAGCTGGGCGGGTTGGCGGGAGAAGATGAATGGAGATCGCAGATGTGATCTCTTTTGGTAAAATCTGGTGGGTCTTCTACACGATTTGAGGGAGAGATAGAGTGGCGATGTAAAGATGCTAGAGAAGAGAGAGAGAAAGAGAGAAGACTCACTGGGAGCAATTGGGCACGGGAGACTGAGTGAGGGCTGGTGATGGTGAGACGAAGACGAACTTGGTGGAGTTGCATTGATTTCTAGGTTTGTTCAAAGTCAACGCGTTGAAGCTATATATGAAGCTGTTTAGGGAAGGCCTGCAATTTGGCCGGGGAAGAAGGCCTTTAGGTCTATTTTCAAACCCTAGGGGCTTAATTGAAAATTGTGAGATAAGTTAGGTTTGAAAATATTTCATTCTAACCCTTACTTAAAGCATGTATGAAGCACATGACAACTTAACAGTAATTTTTTAACGACATCCATCATAAGGATAGTAGTTGTGAAAAATTAATACTCGTAGGATCCAAATTTGACAAAAAATTATTAAGGGGCCATTATTATGACCGACCTACAGTCGAGGGAACAATGCTGCAATTTGCCCTTTTCTTTAACACAAGTAACCGTATTTGAGTAAAATTTTCATCTACGTCACATGACATAAAATCATTTTTATACAAGTGGCCATGAGATTATAACACGTGACAACCACAATCTTCGTCTTGATTTTCTTAAATGTTGATTGGCCACATGTCGTGATCAAAAGGTTGTGTAAAAATTATTGATGAACCAAAATTTAATCTATTTATTAATGTGCTAATTTAAGATCAAATAATACTCTATCAATTTTCAAAAAATTATCTTCATTTATATTTTTGTTCGTTCCAAAATAATTGTCTTCTTTCAAAACTTTCATTTCTCGGAAAACACTTTTACCACTATACTCTTACTTTTTCTAGCTACTTTATTTATGACCACATACACAAAAGCATCGAAACCACATATTACACCAATATTTATAATACAATCAATTATTTTTTTCTTAAATAATGTGTCAAATCAAAGAGGACAGTAATTTTAAAACGGAGGGAGTATGTTAACTTTTATTTTCTGTATTACTTATTTCTTATTTAATTTGATGTCTCAAAAGGATAATTAAGTATATTTATACCTATTTATTCCCTTGATTCGTTTCTTCTCACTTCACGCACAATTGGCTGATATCTTCACCGAGGCGCTCGCTCGATTGTGATCGTTTTTACATGTTTCTTGGCAAGCTGAGCATTACAAATTTGCATGCTCCAACTTAAGGGGGGAAGTAAAGAAGGTTCCATGGGATTGGTATTGAGTATGTTTGGGCAGAAACTTCAGCGCTAGAGCACCATCAACACCCTCTTGCACCTTAGCACCAGCCCGCCGCGCCTAGGTGCTAATTCAAAATTGGACTGTCTAGACTCTAGCTATACATAACACACACACACGTGTGTGTGTGTGTGTGTGTGTGTGAAATGAAAATGAAATCAAGCATGGACATCCTCCTGACAATATTTATCAGAGATCCGCAGAGAGATATATCACATTGCTCAAAGTCCATGCTATAAAGACGTATTTTGGTAAGCCATATGGAAATTAGAAGCTGTTCATAAATATTAGCGTATGATTAAATCCCATTTCACTACGTACAATGGTCAAAAGATTGGATGTCTTCGGTCTGGGAGTCAACTTCTCTCTGTGTTGCTATGTAAAACGGCTAGAATATACCAATATATATATGAAGAAACTGTATCTGCTAACGTAATGTTGAGTAGTACTTGGAAATAAACTCACTTCCAGAGCTTCACGATGTTGTTATCACCAGCTGAAGCCACCAAACCAGATATTTCTGATACCGCCAAGGCAGCAATCCGTGCTTCAAGTGGAGTCATCATCTTGTTTTCAGCCATATTCCAAAGCTCCAACGACTGGAAACACACAAAATAAACACCACATAAACAAACAATATCTTGCATCGACAACCATAAACAATGAAAAGATCACTTCAAAGATTTCTAGGAGTTGTGAAGCCAATAAAGTAATGAATTACAAGATGTAACGTAGAAGAGCCACGACTTGCCTGAGAGCAGCCAATTATCAATAACGGGTAGTGGGGATGGAAAACAGCGCAGCGGAATTTTTTCCCCGTAACGCTCAACTCGTGAATGCAGTCCTGTTCTCCCCTGGAACCAATTTTCCAGACTCTAACCAAATCCTCACTTACTGATGCCAGATGCTCACCAGAGAAGTCCCAGCATATCGACTGCACATTTGATGTGTGACCCTGCATGACAGTCGTGCAATATTCAAAATTTAACTTTCACGTGTTTGAATTTCGGTCGCAAGAATAATAAAATTTAAGGAAATAAATTAGAACATGTATTCATCTTCATTCGCACTGCATTTCTTAGGAAAAATGAATCAGGAGGTAGGTCCACTATAAAAGAAATCCTCCATTTAGGACATTTAAATCATGAAGGATCAAAAAGCAGTAGACGGAAAAGCTGGCAATCCAACCTTTAATAGATGTCCACAAGTTTGACCGGTCTCTAAATCAATTAGCGAGACAGCGTTCCCTACAACAGCTGCAAGATACCTTCCGAGACCTGGTTGAAACCTAACCTGTTTTGCACCAACCTGAAAAAAATGGGAAGATAAGAATACACTAAATACAAGAATAGTGGATAGGTTACACCGTTACAGAATTTTGCTTTACAAGTTTAAGCACTCTAATTGATTTTCATACCTTCGTCACTCTCACACAACCACCATTCTTGATGCTCCAATACCGAATCTCGCTGGCATCAGAAGAACAAACAAGGTCATCTTTGTTCGGGTGAAAGTCGAGTGACATAACAGAGGCAGGATGTCCAATGAATGTCCGAAGTGAATAGCTTGGATATTCAACATCCCAAACCCTGACTGTTTTGTCAAGCGAAGATGTAGCAAGTCGTGATATGGTTGGACTAAACCGGATGTCAGTTATCGCATGAGAATGTTCATCAAGAGTATATTTGTATTCTCGGGAATCTGTACACCATAATTTAGCCTGCACAAAAAAGTATTCCAGCAGGCATGTTAGTGATACCACAACTGAAGTCAGCAGTTCAAATAACTAAGAAACTAAGAGTAGCCTCATACTATATTGACCTTCTGTTGGAAGTCGCAAAAGTATTTCCTATAACAACGTCGGTTAGGACATCCCTCACCTTATTATCATTGCCACCACTCACAAGCAGCTTTCCATCCGATGAGAGGTGACAACAATCACTACTACTTGCAAGAATACTCCCAATTTCAGAAAATGTGAAACCTAATTATTCAAAAATAAATAAATAAATAAAAAACTTCACTTAAATTACATGATAACATAGCCAATATAGAAAAAACAAGAGTGATGCTTATACCTTTCCCAATATCCACATTAGCGCATGCAGTGGCCTGAGATAACAAGGATTCAATATTATCGTCCAAAGATCCATCATCCACATAGTGATCTGTGTGTACCTGCAACTCAAGTTATTTCTATTATCACAACCCAAAAACATAATGCTCATAACAAATGTAATTCATGAACTCTCAAAGAAGTGTTAATTCTAAACACTTGAATCCAAGGAGTTTGAACCGCTAACATTCCTTTCTTTTTGACAACAATACTGTTAACAAGAATAATGTTTTCCATAAAAAAAGTACCATTTCCGGCAGTTGGTTGTTTTTCGTGAAAATAGAAACACTACTACTCCACTATAAGTAGCTAAGAGAAGCGGAGTTCCTCACCAACTGATTTGCCACTGATGTCATATATGACGGCTTTGAAGAACAATCAGTTTGTAGCAAAGCAGGCAATGAAACTATATCTCCTGTTGTGTGTGTTGAGGGTGTTGAGGGTCCTGAGCTTGGTGATGGTCTTGCAGTGTTTGCAGTTCCTGAGCTACTGGCTTGACCTGCCGATGACACGGACTGCGTGCTCTTTCTGCCTGTTTGATTCTTAGAATCCTAGAAGGTGAAACAAATAAATTTAGCTATGATGTGTCAATGTGACAGACAAATGATACATTTAATTTTTTTAAAGGTTTTATACATCATTAGGATCAGAAAGATCAGCAGCAGTTTTGAATTGACCATCCTTCCCAATATTAAGGTTCTGGTTACTAAGTACTTGGAATTCTCTTGGATCCAAATCAATGACAGATGACGATGCTAAGCTTTGCCGTACTTGAAGCAAATGTTGTTGTCGTAACTGATGTTGAAGGGAGAGTTGAGGGGACTGCATTGATGACTGTTGCTGCTGAAGAAGTGCAGGGCGAAGCTGATCTAGTCCCTGTTAATGGGGGATAATCTACTCAGTAAAATTAAAGAGATGCAGGCTGAAGCTTACCCATACACAGTCTAAAGGATATTTATTGGCCATTAGTGGGCCCACAAAATTGTGATTCAAAAGAACTTACTCAAGTTTTTTGAACGTATAATGATACTACGAGAGATAATCTCAAAAAAAGAAAACTATGACGGGACCACCAGTAGGAAGTTAAAGACTATGAAGCTTACCATCAGTGGCCAACCCTTTAAAGGTAAACTGTTTACTGGACCACTTGATCCTGAAAGAAAAAGAGCTTGTTATAAGTAGAAAGTTCATATCTTGGGACCATTATTACTTAATGTTTTATTTGTTCAAGAGCTGTGTTCTTTAGGGATCAGAAGAGGGTGTAGAAATAGGAGGTAATGGGTAAAGCTTGGGATTAAACACTAGGTAAACCGCTGAGAGAAAAGGAGTGAGGGTGAACGTCTGAACTGAGGCGCGTGAGAGAGGGCAAGCACTGTGAGGCTGCACAAGTGGATGATGTTAGCGCAACACAAGCTCCTAAAAGCACTGACCACAATGTCCAACTAAAATCATGTTGTCAAAAATGATGTAAAGGGGTCTATATTTAGTGATACGTAATCGCCGCATGTGCCAGAGCATGTTGCCATAAAATGTAAGATGGATTAATTGGAACTTGCACTTGGGGGCTTGTGGTTATGTTATGTGTTCCACCTGAAGGAACCATTTGCAGTTCTTTCTCTCCTCAGTCAGGCCACACATGTCCCCTTGGGAAGGGACCGTGTGGCAAGGCTCCGTACATCAACCGCCAATCTAAGACCCTCAGGACTCACGAGGGCTTGCTGGGCGCTACTTGACAGCCCCATAGCCTGTATCTCCCTGGCAATGCTCTAGGCAGGCCACCCATAACGTGGAAGGAAAATGTCGTCAAACTTAGCAACCCAATGGGCAACCAACATCACCCAAAGAGAGGATTCTCTCTTAAGAGTTGTCCCCTTGCAGTTGAGTACCCTAAGCATTTGAGAGACTTCATCCTAGAGCCACCAAAGGATTCCCCAAGAGTTATTGCTCCATTGATAAGTGAAGGTCGTGCGGGTCGTCTTAAGATCTTCCACATTTCTAACCAAGGGTTTAAACCCACATAATCCAAATTTCAAAACACGAGCATAAACCAATTCAGCCAATAGAATGGCACAAAGGACCTGCCTTCCAAGAGTTTTAATGTAGACCATACTTGTAAACTGCTATTATTTGTACTTTCGACAATGATAATGATATCCAATTTCTATTCGGGTTCCTAGAGGTTTCGAGTTTTTAAACCAGAATGAGAAATATTTCCAGTGCCAAGAACATTCACAAGTGTGTTCATAAGTAAATAAGGCTATGTTTGGCAACTCAATTCAAAGACTTGGTTTCAAAGTAGATGAACAATTTGAACTCCAACAATTTGAATTCAGACGATTTGAAATTGTTTTTTCATTTACAAATCCAAGGGTTGCCAAGCATAGCCTAAGTTCCTTATCAATACCATGAACTCCAATCAACGATCCATATGAGCCTGCAACACCCAAGTTCACCAAGGGGCTCACTGAGCACATCCTGTCCTGTTATGACAAGCACAACAGAACAAAGTAAGAAATGAAGAACACGAAGGAAGCCATAGTTTTTTTAAACAGAGGGCAATATAGAAAACATAAAGATTAAGATAGGAAGTAAACATGAAAAAGATACATACTCGTGTAGGTACTGTAACTTGCTTATGACGTTTGATTGGAGGAAGATTTGCCGAACTAGTTGGATCCAAACCAGGTCCCGCATTGTTAAACCTCTGCTGTTCATAATTCCGAGATATATTTAAGTTAAATCCACATAAATACACAGAGGATGGCAGAGAAAAAGTGAGCAAATAATTGAAGCAACGTGTCAAAACAATAAATAGCACCTTTGTAACAGAATCATTCGAAGGTTCCTTCCTAACAGGATCCTGGCGTTTGTACCTAGCAATAAACGTATCCCAAAAAATCGCCCACCATTCAAACAAAAAACCGCGAGGAGCCTCAATGGCTGAAAATCAATGACATCAATATGTCAATAAAGAAATGCAAAACTATAAAAGATCTACATGAGATACAGAATAGTATCGATTATATTACCAGTAATGTTGGTTGGTACTTGGGCTTCAGCTTGAAATGTCTTTGAGGAAGCATTCAATTTCCTCTTCACAAGATAATCATGTATATAAACATCCAACCTGTTATCCCCAACATAATGAGTTAAATTTGTCAAAAACTTGAAATTTTAGCACACAATTGATTGCAATAAGCAAACAAAAATCCCAAATGGTTACAAATAAACAAATACTTCAAAAGATTGAGCTAATTCCTACAAACAGGAGCTAATGTTCCACTATCTAGAAAAAATGAAATGGAAATCAGTAAATAAAAAAATAAAAAACCCAAGAAATGAAGTTCAAAAATCACCAAACTAACACACACACACATAAACTCTAATGTCATAAAAACCCAAAACCCAAAACCCAAAACCCAAAACCCAAAACCCAGAACAGAAACCCTATTGCAAACACTGTAGGGAGAGAAAAACTACAGGAAAAAAACAAAAAGAGAGGGAAAATGCATGCAACACCACATAGACACAACAAAGAAACACACACACGCATACACAAACCCCACACGGTTAAATCAATTAGATACACAGTAACAAAACCAAATGCAAGGGGGAAAAAAGATTTTTTTTATATATAAAGTAAAGATTAATAGAAACTGCCGACAGAATCAGAAAGTAGCCCAGAAACCCAAACATAAAATGAAATAAATTAGCCAAATATTGTGGGAAGAACAAAAAATACTACAGTAAAATAATACATTACATTGATTCAGCTTCCATATGGTGGGGTTGAGACATGATGATTCAAAAACTCAGGAAAGACAAAAATAAAAAAGGAAACACCTTTAAAGTGTGTGAAATGTGAAAAATAATTGTCGAATTCTAAAGAACCATGTCTTTAAGGCTTTCCCACAGGTAGTGATGCTTCCTTTTCAACTTCCCAAAAGCCCATTTAAATATGGTATATACTGTAATGCAGCTGTGCCCTACCGATTTCTTTTTAAGGGTTTTTCTTTTTTCTATTTATATATAATTTTCTTACCTCAACAACATGCATTTCATGTGGGTTTGACATAAATTTGAAGTTCATTCAAAAATCATGGTTAAATTTTGGACAGGTGGGTTTGGTGTTCGCATTTAGGGTAGGTTTGGTTTCATCATTTAGTGACTTTCATTTTGTCATTTGGTAAAAACTGAGGTAATACGGTTTTATATATATTTTTTTGTAAAATGGATCATATCATTCTATTTATCAGACTCAACGTGTATTGGTGGATTGAGCTGTGAGAGAGTGAAACTTTGTCTTCGTCTTACGAAATAAGATCTGTAAGACCGTCTTACAAGAATTTTACTCTTTGCATTTTAAGTTTTTTTTAATAATTGAAAATGAAAAAAAATGAAAGCGTGATAGAATAAAAGTTGGCGGGATCATAAAAAATAAAATAAAATAAAATAAACCAAAAAATTTAATTATTAAAATCGTAAAAAGAAACACACCCTAAATCTAATGGTGAACATGAAAATCTGTGTATTGACTAATTGTAAAGGTGTTTGACATTTAATGACTTGATTTTGGAGTTTTGTTTGCAATAATTGAAAAAGAAGTGAGATAGAGAAAAAGTTGAGAGACCAAAAGTCCAAAACCAAAAACTTATAGTCCATATTTTGTTATTTAAAGTTCTAATAATTATTTATTTTAAATATTTTAAGAGATTTTTGAATTTATTAAATTTACTAGTTTGAAAGAGTTAGTTTAGTAGATTGAGATGAGATGGTCATAAACATTAAACACTTGATTGAAATAACCACATTATCAACCGAACTCAACTTATGAGCTAGATATGATTATTTGCAAATATATTCTAGAATTAATCCTATTTACATGTATAGGTTAGCAATTGGTTGGGCCGGGCCAACCCACACCAAGCCCACCGGACTGAGCCGAAGTTTCATTGGGCCGTCAAAACTAAAACCAAGCCCAGCCAAAACAATGGTCGATCAAGCTAGCTCATGGGCTAGCCCATTGAACGAGTCATTTTTGCATATTTTCACCTTTTTTAAGTCTTGGGTGATAATCGGGCCAGTTCCCTGTGGAGAAAATATAATCGGAAAAGTCCACTATATTTGTTTTAAATCGTTAAAGTACACTTTTGGAGGAAAAATAACGAAGATACCCTTAATGAAAGAAAGGTCTTGTGAGACAAAGCCACAGTCCAAATTTGGACCTCGTAATGAAAAACATTAGGCATCACTCAAATTTTTTGGGTGCCGAAATGCAAAAGTCACTGGCCAAATTTGGGCATTGCTCAAAACACTGGGTGTCGTTCATTTTGGGTCGTGTACTGTGATTGCTACATTTATACAATTTTAATTCATATTATCACATTTTGCAACTCGGAGGCAGCGATGTCCACATCTTGCCTGAAAGCTTTGCTTATTTCTTTCAATGGCAATACTCTGAAAGCAATCGTTCTAGCTGAAGCATAATGAGAGTTGGAATTCCTTTCCCTTTATACGTATGTTATTTCTCTAAAAAACTATCATCAGTCTCACTCTAGAAATTTTGCAACTCAATGTATGCTTGAGTGACTAGCATTTGGTTATGCTCACATTGCAACTCATGACAACGACACCCAAATTGGAGGGAACGACGCCCACATCATAGGTAACGATGCCCTAATTGACATACAATTTCACACAACCTGATCTTGATCTTGACCTCGATCCCGCCCCTTTTGTCTCATACAATTTCACACACACACATCGAACGACAATCTGTGTATTTTTTTTGTGGGGCTCTAAAGCATTTCATCTCAAAAGCAATTGTAAAATTGTCGCATTTGTTTCTGTAATAAAGAAACAAAGAAAACGTGAGGGAATGTTTCGATAACTAGACGCATTCTTCATGGAGGAAATTCGAAGAAGCTCGCTTCCGGCAGAGAAAAGAAAGTACGATCTTTCGGGAAAAATATGTAGCTCAAACTGAGAAAGGAATGAAGAAGGAAGGAAGAAATTTGATTGCTCTCCCGCTTCTTATCTCATTGAAGACAATGGTGGGTATTTTATGAACAATTTTATTAAAATGAACTTTAGCGGTTGAATAAAAAAATAGGGAAGTGAAGCAGTTATAGTTTCACAAAGGGGACCGACCCGTAATTATTCTTTAAGTCTACACCAAAGCCCCGTCGTGCTAAGTATCAAAGTTGGATTGTGCTAAGATTTCAATGGGCCTATGAAACTTAAAGCCCAACATAATACAATATGGTTGGGCCGAACTTCTTTTTGGGAAAAATTACAAGCCGGTCCACTTTCCAAAGTTTTTTATTTTTCATTCGTTCTAATACCGTATTGTTTTTTCAACCGAAAAATGACACTTTTGGACGTGAAAAGGCAGCGATACCCTTAATGAGCATGGGGAGCGCTACAGAAATGAATCGCGGTGCATTGACTATTGAACCGCGATTCATCAATTGTATTACATTAATTTTTGCACTATGGTTCAATAGTTTAATTACCTAGTCTAATTGCACCGCGATTCATCAATTTTATTACATTAATTTTTACACCGCGATTCAATAGTTTAATTGTTTAGTTTAATTGCACCGCTGTACCAACTTTTATGTACCACGATAAATTAATTTTTGAACCGCGATACATATACTTAATCCAAGTTACATCGCAGTATCAACTTTTATGTACCGCAATGAATCAATTTTTGAATCGCAATACATAAAATATTATCTAATTCATTTTTGCACCGTGATAAAAAATGGTAATGAACCAGACCATGTCCTTTACCTTCTTCTTCCATCTCATCCGTCGTAAGCCTTTTTCTTCTCCCTCCTCCTCTGCATTCGTTGTGACGACCCGACCTGGATTTCAACACGAAATCCCGAGGTCTTGCCGCTAGGACAATGTAAGAAGAGGACAAGCACTTGTTAAACGATAGTGCAAGTGAAACAGTCGAGCTAACAAGCTCTAAACACAAACATAAAGATGTACTAAAATACGGGTTTACAAAAATCGAATATGCAGAAGCGATATAGGAATAAAGTCCCGAGCAAGCTCGAAACCAAAGCCAAAGAAACCAAGAGAGAAATGATCTCACAAAGGGGAAAAACAAAACTCGTGTGCCGCAATAATGCAGACGCTGAACAAACCATCGGCACTTTAGGCCGGCGTTTCAACAAGAACCAACCTGATATAACAATTACCCACAACAAAAGCATACCGAGGTTAATCAACAACTATAACAATTTAGAATCAAGAAAAGCCCAAAAGCTACTGCGTGCCCGGGAGACAACTGAAATAAATACTAAAACCACGAACAATGACACGATACAACACGTCAGCCCAAGGAAGAACCAATACAAATACCAAAGTATTATACTTGACCGTGAAGTCTAAATAACTTTACAATAAATCAATCTCACAAGAATGGTAAAGTACAATATACAGATGACGATGCTAAACGAAATAGGACACCATAAACTATTACTCAGGGAAGTCGGCTGCTATTAGCATGAACCACAAGATCTAATCTCGATCTATCGATCAGCTGCGCACTACTACAGTCATGATCCACTCGGCCTCAATGCGGCTACCAATTTACTGCAACTAGAAAACAAAGTACGTGATGAGTCATAATGACCCAATACACTACTACAAAAGATATGTAACATATAATTATGCAACATAAAAATAATCATGGAGCCGCTTTACAAATGACAGAAAACCCATAAAGAGGAGTTGTATCCTTAAGATACGCTACAAGACAACTATTTCTTCTTACTTACTAAACCGTCCAAATGAACAAGTGTGCAATTCCCTGTTCAAACACAAATCAAATTAATTAGAAGATAATACTCATGAAGACATCATACGCAAGTATATATATATATATATATATATATATATATATATATATATATAAACACACACATCAAGACATTCATGAAATTAACAAGTAGAAGTATGTATATCTACATATATACATATCAAGCAGTTTATAGAACCATCCTTAATATCAAGCAATCAAGAACAAGTACACATAAGCATTTAGCTCACATATTCATAGTAGCACTTTGATTTCACATAAGTACTGGAAACTAAACCACATATAAGAGGATATGATAAAGAACCGGTGCCGCAACGTAGCTCCTGTAATACAAAGCGTTAACATGAACGTGTTGTCGGATATACGTGATTGATACATCGACCATGAATAGCATTATTCTAAGCGCCCTAATGGTTACGACAAGGTACTCTTCTCCAAAGTGATCAAGAGAGGACGGTATGTGCATGAATCTGATTCGGCAATTCATTACTATTACGAATCTCACAATTCGTAAAGGTGAAGCATTATCAACCAGTGAAGACAAGAACAAGTACGCCAGCTGGACTTATGGGGGGACAAGTAGATGTTTATTTATCAATCATGAACATGTAGGGGATCGAGTTCGACAAGAGCGAACTGATCCAAGTTAAGTAGATGTTTACTCATTTATGAAATCAAGTAGGGATGAGCTTGACAAGAGCGATCTCATCCAAGTCAAGTAGGCATGTTATACTCTATGACTAACAATCAATCATGAACATGAATACACATTAAGAATATCGAAATTAGTATTCTAGTTAAACGGATTTCAAACGTTGTAGGGATTGATCATTGAGCCGGTAATGTTCACCGACTCACTAGTATCGACTCCGTCGAGTCATTTCTATAATTCCAACCAAATAGAGTTTGAACACTATATGTATTCCAAGACTATTTTCTATGTTCTCGTTTGAGGCATAACTAGGTTCTTGTTCTACTTAGGAACCCTAGTTCAAAATCTCGAAGTCGAGTACGAGTTGGAAGCTTAAGTTGATTAATGTCAATTCAAGCCTTAGTTTAATTCAAGTTTGTAATTCCACATGTTAATGGAATTCATAAATCAATGCAAGTTGATAATTCAATAGGAGGATAATCATGAAGGCAAGAAACACAATATGCTTCCTAAGTCATATTATTAAATCACATAGAAGAACCAATTCTTGACAAGGTAAAAATCATGCTTTTAGTCATAATATAAATTATACATAGTCTTCCATATTCAATTATGAAACTAGGCTAAGCCATAACTTAACCATCAATCCATCATATACTATCCAAGACTACTCCATTAGTCTAGGATCATAAAGCCATATACTTGTAAACATTAATCTCTTCCTAGAATAATAATTCAATCTATAACCCCAAAGTCCGTAGTAATCCAAGACTTAAACAAACACAAGAGTGAAGATAATTCGTAAGGTCAAACCATACCAACAAGTCCTAGATAACAACTTAGTTATCTTTGTGACTTATATAAGTAGACTCTATGTAAAGAGTACTAAAGCAAACTCCGACCCAATTCATCCCTTAGAAGGGTTCTTAAATTCACTGTCTTGGTTTCCCTAAGATATTCACAAGGCGACTCTAGTGAGTCGGTATTCCAACATCAACAATCCCAATTCCCTAGGTTTCATACAAGCGTAGATTACATTCTTTTAAGTCTTGGGACTTTATTTGAAGTACGACAAGTATCAATAGTTCTAGTTCATAATTGAACCAATTCAAATGTCTTTCATTTGAGTCACACATTTGCGACCCACGCATAACCAAAACCAATGACTAGCGATAATCTCGCACTTAACATCACTCAAGAACCTCAATTAGAGTCATAATCCACAAATTAACCTTAACACCAATTCGGTCTCACCCGACCAAATCTCAAAATTCCGTGATTGAGATTCGACGAACACAAGTAATTATAGGAATTAATCCTAAAACTCAACATAACAACCTCTATAATTAATTGACGCCATTTGGGTCAATTTACAAAGTCCCAATTTCTAGGTCAAAGCATAAATTTGGGATTCCCAATTAATCTGGGTTTCTAAACCCAACAATAATTAATCTTAAACCATAACAATTCCAATATACCCATTAAACCCTCACATATATACAACCTAATCTTTTACAAAAAACATGTCTTTTCTCTATTAACATACCATCAAAATTGGCTAGAGAGAGAAACAAGGGTTATAAGTCACGTACCTCTTCCGTCAACTAAACTCGAAGGAAAACGAAAACAAACCAATGGAGAAGACTCTACTCGATGAGGGCTTCGCGATGGCGGTCGCGGCTTGACGATCCGATGGCCGAAACTCCAGGAATCGACGGATCTTCCATAGAAGCTCCTTTTCTCTCTCTCTAAAACTCACGATGGATGCACAAAAATGAGGGGGGTGAAGGGAGTAATCAGATCATAAAAGGATTGGGGGACCATTCTACCTCAAGGTTGTGGACAAGGCAAGAGAGAGGGGTTAAATTGGGGGGTAGGATAGGTATTTCACGCTTAAAATCACAAAATAGCAAAAACTACCAGTAGCTGTAACCAGGGGGGATGCGGCCGCATGGTCCCAACACCATGCGACTGCATGGTCACCAGAACATCCTCTAACCAATCTTTGCCCACCTTGCGAGGGCAAGCCCGAACTCCCATGCGACCGCAAGGTCTACAGGTCTGAAAAGCTTATAAATTGGACCTAAAAATGCCCCCAAACAACCACAACATCAAAGAGGATGATCTTACCTCTCTAAACACCACCGAAACACAAACGAACCAAATTCGGAAAGAAGGTAAACAAAGGTCGAAAGGTGAGATAAATAACCAACGAAACATCAACCGATCAAACACGAACTAGCCTAAGATAACGCAGGCATGACAACATGTTCTCGATCATGTCAAGGCTTAGACTAGAGTACTCCTACAATGTCCTACAATGAAACACGAGTAAAGAAACTCCAAAAGACACGACATACACAAGATTCGGTTTCACGCGACACGATAAAGACGAGTGCGATGCATTTTGCATCGAAAGCATAAATAGACTAAGGGAATTTATCCCCTAGTAAGACAACACTCTAAAACCATTCCAGACAAACAAGAAGTGATCTAGGGGATGACCGAGGCCACAAGAACGAACTATACGAGTAAACTCTCAATCGAGCCGTGTTCCGACTACCGACGAGTCACGACTTGAAACTATAACGAGTTTAAGGTTATGGATCTTATAGAACTATGAAATTGGCTTCTACCAAGCCTTCTCACACCTTCCAAGGCTCTCACAACAAGTCGAACAAGTAACACAACAGAGATTCGGTACGCAAAACAAGAAAGTCAAATACGAAGGTTCAGAGTCTTACATTCGTTCTACTGAAAAATTATTCAACCCAACACAGATCAATTACAGTTTCTTACATAATGAATCAATTACAGGTCGATCCCCGTTTCGTTGTCCAACAATGGTGATTTTCAAATTCAAAATGTGTTGTCGGAACTGTTGAAGGAGACGATAGCATTTTCGGAACAATATTTCAAAAAGTGGTCTTTTGTGGTTAAAAAAAGAATGGTTGACTTTTGATGTTAGAAACTTTGAAAAAGAGACCGACCAGAATCTTACCCTTGTTTTTGCTGGCGTTAGTTGGCGTTTGTGACATGCTAAATATGAGGGGTTAAAGTATTCAATAAAAAATTCAAAACTATTTTTCTCTTGCTGTTGAATAAATGAAAATTAAAAACAATAAAAAGTAAAAATTTTGGCCAAAAGAGTCTAGGAAAGCCCATTTTTGGATGGTAATTGCTAATTCATGAAATGTCTATTTTACCCTTATAAATATCAATAGAGAAATTTATATTTAAAACAGTGAGTCGATCTTTCTCTTTCTCTCATAAACACAGTTTTAAGCTCATAAATCTCGCTTAAGTCTCATATGTTTTTTAACAGGAAAAATGCTCCAATTTTAGGAGCGAAAAGAAGATTTTTTCGGTGCATTTTCGAATGACGCCTTGTTCTCCCCACCGGACACACTCTTAAGGATAACTTACCAACAACTTACCTAGCACATTTTCCGCGATGCATCGATTTGTGCATGGGTTCGATGGGTTCTAGTCAAGTGGGTTCTCGGTAGTATTCCATGCTCGAAAATGCATTGAATTTCACGATCGTGTTTGTGTGAGAGAGAGATGAACGATCTTTAACCCTTAAATTATATTATTTGACAAATATAATTGTTCCTCTATTGATATTTACAGGGGTAAAATGTTTAGCATAAATGAATGAGATATTTACAGAGATTAAAATCGGATTTAATTTAAAATTGATATTTGCGGAGATCGATCTATCTATATTTAATCTATTTGATTCCTTTGTTAATTACAATATTTAGCAAAATAAGGAAATTTTGACTACATATTTATAGAAATCAATCAATCTATATGCAATCTATTTGATTTATATCTTAATTACAATATCAAGTAAAATAAGGAAACTTTGACTACATATTTATGGAAATCAATCAATCATCTATATATGAAAGATTCATACTTTAATTACAATATCAATGAAAATAAGGAAACTTTAATTGCATATATACAATGGACAAGAATAAGGAAGGTGATTTTGTGCATCCTAATGCATGATTTGTGTATTGAGATGGATGGTTTTGTCTGACAGAGTGACTCCCGTGCGCGTTTTCTATTTACTAAGGGTAATGTAGTTTTTTTGCCACCAAAAGTGTTTTTTTTTTCGGATTAAAAAAAGTACATTAATAGTTATAAAAAAACTTTTCATATTCTCAATGCATTAAAGCATTCTCAATACAATACTTAATTAGAGAGTAACTAATAAAAATAATTTAGACAAACTTTGGATAAAATTGTCTTGAAATCCTAAAACATCATTTATTTCTCGGGACAATTTTTTGTTGTTAAAACGTCATTTGGTTTGGGAAGGATGGAGTAATAATAATAAAAAACTGCCTTGATTTGAAAAAAGTCCATTGACCACCGTGGTACACAATTTATGGTACATGAGATTTGATTCCCTTTATTAGAGACATAAAATGGAATGAAATATAGTTTGTTTTTCATCTATATTTTTACTTTTATTTTTTAGGAGAAATTGTTGGTTAGTACGCTAGCGTTCTATTTTTCAATTGCCAAAGTCTATTTTTGTTAAATCATTCCTAAAATACCGACAGAAGAGAAATTACAACTGTAATTTGCAGAAATAGTAGGAAGAGAGTGAGGAGGTCGGGTGGTGAAAAACATTTATGTGTTTCATCTTAGATTCGATTAGTCTATCACCGTAACTTCTCATTCTCTTTCTATTTCTTCTTAATCAGAGGAAATTTCCCCATCACAATCTGCAATAAAGTTAGAGGTACCGGTAACTATCAGAGAAATTCTCTAATCACAAACTATGAACTTCCGATGTGCTTTTTCCACGGCACTGTCTACTTGAATCTAAAAGTGTATTTTCTCACAAAATTGAACTATAGATATTTCAATATATTCATATAACGAAAATGTTCAAAAGAATAATAATATATTCAAAGTAAATTACAACCTTTTATAATACAAGGCATATGGAGATAATGATAAAAAAAGTAAGAAGACTTCTAATACAAGCTGTTGACTTATAATACAACTAATAAAACTAAATGTGCATGTTAACAAAATAACTAGGAGATAAGTTGAGATTTTATCTCAACCTTATCAGTATCTTTAACATTCCCCCGTAAGATGGACGACCGAAGCGAGAGTCCAATTTTGGACATAAGCATATCAAGACGCAAGCGAGACAAAGGCTTGGTGAGAGCATCGATGGCGATCACATGTAGGAACTTGAGTGACACGAAGAAAACCATGTTGAACATGTTCCTGAATAAAGTGATAAGCCAGAGCAATATGTTTCATACGACAGTGAAAAACCGAGTTAGCACTTAGCTGAGTTGCATCAAGGTTGTCACAATATATGACTGGCATTGCAGGTAGTGTAACACCCACCCAGTTCATGCAACAGATTGGAAAGCCACAAAATATCAGCTGATGTAGAAGCAACAACCTTATATTCAGCTTCCATGGAAGATTGAGCAACAAAACGTTGCTTTTTCGAGCTCCATGAAATAGGTGGTCAACCAAAAAACACGACTTGACCCATGGTAGAGGTCTAGTCATCCTTATTACAGCCCGATTGGCATAAGAGAGGGCATGCGAAAAAGCAGAGTCACGAAAAATTGTAATGCCTTTGTCTAAAGACCCAGCAAGGTAACGAAGGAGACTTTTTAGAGCAAGCTAGTGAGGGCGGCGTGGCTTGTGCATGAACTGAGATAACTTGTTCACCACAAACGCAATATTCGACTGAGTTAGAGTTAAATACTGAAGGCTACCCACTGCCGCTCGATAGTTAGTAGGATTATTAATTGGTTCACCACACTGATTGTAGAGAGAGACATTGACTATCATTGGAGTAGGAGATGAATTTGCATGTTGCATGTGGGTGCGTTCAAGAAGATCAAGTATATATTTCTTTTGACAAAGAAACAATCCGTGACCATTCGTCGACACCCAAAAAATATGATAGAGTGCCAAGATCCTTGAGAGCAAATATGTTTGCAAGAGTAGCAATAAACATATCAAGAGCACCCAAGTCAGGACTAGTAAGCACAATATCATCCACATAAACTATTAGAAAAATGGGAGAAGAATGATGATGATGTATAAATAGTGAGGCATCATCAATAGATCGCGTGAAGCCAAAACCAGTCAAAAAGGAAGCAAGCTCAGTGTACCAAGCTTGAAGGGATTGCTTCAACCCATAAATAGCCTTCTTAAGCTTACACACATGATTCGGAAATTCAACATTAGAAAACCCAGGTGAGGTGGTTGAGCCATGAAAACTTCCTCCGTCAATGTACCATTGAGAAAAGCATTGTTAATGTCAAGCTGCCGATGAGGCCAATTGTTTGTCACAACAAGACTCAAGAAGATGCGAATCGTAGCTGGTTTGACTACGGGACTAAAGGTATTAGTGTAGTCAATGTCGTGTCGTTGTTGAAAACCTTTTGCCACTAGCCAAGCATGGTAACGCTCAATACTCCCATCTGGATTATATTTTATCCGAAAAACCCAGTTGCACTTGACAAGATTCTGACCCGAATCTGAAAGAATTAAATCCCGTGTTCCAAGTTTGGATAAAGCACCAAGCTCATCCAACATTGCCTGCTGCCATAAGGGATCGTTTAAGGCCTGTTTGGTTGAGGTTGGTTCGATGAAGCTTAGGTGGGCGGTGAAGGTTGGCATACTTAGGGTTGGGTTTAAAAATGTGATTTTTGGAATGAGTGACAATTGATGGAGCAGGAGGGAGCGGAGGGGGAGATGGAGGAGGCATGGGCGCACGGGCATACTGATCAAAGGGGGTGGGAGGGGGAGGAGGTTAGGCTGGAACAGGGTCAGGAGTAAGGGAAGGAAGAGGAGAAGACAATAGAGGAAGAGAGATGGGACACCACTGGTGTGGGTCGGGATAGGCATGGATCGAAGAAGAACATGTAAGATGTGTATAGGGAAAATCTGTTTCGACGAATCGAACATGACGAGATGTATAAACGCGATTTGTGGTTGGGTCAAGACAATGATATGCACTTTGAGTGGAAGAGTATCCTACAAAGATACAAGGAAGAGAACGAGTGTTGAGTTTATGATGGACATAAGGACGAAGCCGTGGATAGCACAAGGAGCCAAAACTTCGAAGCTTGAGATAATTAGGAGGATGGTCAAAAAGACAGTGGAAATGGGACTTAGATGATAGAGTAGGAGTAGGGAGACGATTGATGAGATACGTGGCAGTGGTGAAAGCAAGAGACCCTAATACTCGAGAGGAAGTCGAGCATGGGAAAGCAGTGAAAAGCCCCGTTTCAAAAATATGACAATGACGACGTTCCGCATAACCATTATGTTCAGGTGTGTGCGGAGGGGAAGTAAGATGTGAGATGCCATCAATAGTGAGATAATTTGTGAGTGCTTGATATTCACCCCCATTGTCGGAATAAATGGTTTTATTGGGTTTTTCAAAATACTTTTCAACTAAGGCTTTGAACCTAATGAACACCAATTTTGTATCAGATTTATTTTTAAGTGGGTAAAATCAAATATATTTGGTGAAATGATCCACGAAAATGACATAGTATTTGAAATTATCAAATGAAGAGACAGGGGATATCCATAAATCCGTATAAAGTAACTCAAGAGGGGAATTAGAAACTAGAGTATTTTGATGAAACGGGAGCTTATAGCTCTTATTACATTGGCAAGCATCACAATTAAAAACATAATCACTAGAAACTTGAAGATGAAATGAAGAAATGAGATTTTTAAGAATACAAAATGTGCCCCCGTAGTACGATCCTTGACAAAAAAAGAATCAGATGAGAATTCGATTATAAGATTATTGTCAGAACCTAATTGAGACAAAGAAATAATATTACACTGCATAGTCGGAACACATAAAACATTTGAGAGAGAAAGTAATTTAGAAGGAATTGAGAGGAGTAGAACCAGTATGGGTTATAGGAAGGCCAGTGCCATCACCAACCACAATTTCTTCTGTGCCATTATAGGGATGATGGAGAGAGAGAGATTAGAGAGATCATGAGTGACATGGTGTGTTGCTCCGGAGTCAAGGAGCCATGGTGTAGACGGAATAGGTGCAGAAGTAGTGGTAATATGAGCTTGGGGAGAAGACGTGTGAAAAGTGGGTCGAGACGGAAGACGAATTGTTGGGTGTTTCTCCTGAAAAGTGGGACATTGGTGAAGAGAGTGACCTTTTGTATGACACCATTGACACTTACCCAAATACGGTCGTGAGGGGAATGGAGAGGAGTTGTGAGGAGGGCGATTTGTTGTGGGTTTGGACTGACCAGAAAGACGGGAAGAACCTGAGGTTGGGGCGGAAGTGGTGTGGGGTGGGCTGAAATGGTTAGGACGAGCAGAGGTGGCATGGACAGAGGCATGCATAGGACCAAGTATGGGTTGAGTTTTAAGAGCAAGTTCCCTATTAATTAATTTTTCATGCAACTCTTCAAAGGAAATCGGATTATCACGGGCATAAACAGAGTCAATAACACTTTGGTAGGAGGGATCAAGACCATTAAGAACCTTATCCATGATATCTTCAGAGTTTAGCGGGTTATCAAGAAGAGCTAACTCATCAGTACATGCTTTAATGGCATGCATGTAATCTGAAATGGATTGAGGCCCTTTGACAATTGTTTTGAGTTTGGCTTTGAGTTGTTTTACATGACCACGGGAAGGCTTAGCAAAGGTATTAGATAGTGTATCCCAAAGTTATTTGGTTGTTTTGGATCGTGAGATGAGCAGGGCCGGCCCCGGGGGGTGGCAAAAGGGGCTATCGCCATGGGCCCCCAATTTTTAGGGCCCCAAATGTTTGGGTACTACCTTATATTTAGTATATATATTATAGTATCAAAAAGGTTTACAATTGATTGGTTTCACCTAGTGGTTAAGATGCACATGATTTAAGGTAGAGATCACAGGTTCAAATCCTAGGTTGTCATTTATTTTAGTCTGTTACTTTTTTAGTTTGTGAACTGTATATAAGTTATAACGTGTTGATTAATTAAATGTAGAATAGATGACCCAATGGTTAATATACTTGGTAGATTATGAGAGATTTTGAGTTCAATTCTTGCTATAAACTTTTTACTTTTCTTTTTCCCAATACTTTAAATGATTTCATTTTTATAAAGGGCCCCCCTTTTTTTTTTGGCCATGGGCCTCTCGAAACTCAGGGCCGGCCCTGGAGATGAGGGGGACAATGGTTGATTCTAAGGTACCAACAAGAGTACCGAAGAGAAGATGATCCTGTTGTACCCAAGTTTGGAAAGCTGGGTTAGGGGCAGAAGTCGATTCTTGGGAGATGGTGGAGGATGGAGTAGGGAAAGAACCATCCAAGAATTTGAAGAGATCATAACCGACAAGTGTGGCCTCGATTTGAAGTTTCTAGGAGAGAAAACTGGTGGAGTTTAGTTTGATGATATTGGGAATGGAAACAACAAAGCGGATACTTAGGTTCAACAACATTTGGAATGGTGATGTTCGCCATAGGAAGAAATAAAGAGATGAAAAAAAAAAATTGGATCAGAAGCTCTGTGATACCATATAACGAAAAGGTGCAGAAGAATAATAATATATTCAAAGTAAATTACAACCTTTTATAATACAAGGCATACATAGATAATGATAAAAAAGTAAGAAGACTTCTAATACAAGTCGTAAACTTATAATACAACTAATAAAACTACCTGTGCATGTTAACAGAATGACTAGGAGATAAGTTGAGATTTTATCTCAACCTTATCAGTATCTTTAACAATTTCTATAGATATGATACGAATTCCATCATAATGTTGCTTAATTTCATGATATAGGGAAAACAAAAAAGAAGACGATCTTACGGATCTTAATTCATAAGACGAAGTCTCATTCTCTTACAACTTAAGTCACCAACACACGGTGGGTCGGATAAAAAAAATTTATCTTACAAAAATATCTATAAACTCATCTTACCCAAGTTTTTACCAAATTACATATAGCAGAGGTAACTTCTCTAGGCATTACAACAATCACAACACATGTTAATCTTGTTCCTAATACTACTGTGGCCTCGTTAGTTGAAGCATTTTCAAATCGCATGTTCTTTCTTGTAAATACGTTTGAGATACTATTTTAAAACGCTATTTTCACACACAGAGTAGTTGTAAACGCATCATATTTTTAAAATGCTCAAAATTAGAGCGTTTTAAAACACTGCACATTTTTAAAACATTGTGTTTTAAAATGCTGCATTGAAACACTTTTAAAGAGAAAACGTTGCGTTTTTTGCAAACATTTTGGTGAAAACGCTCCACCAAATAAGCACCAAGTATCAATTACAATTTACACATACTTTCACATATTAGTACATGGAACTGGGATCAAATTTGTACTTTACTGGAAAACTTTTAATGATCTGAAGCAAAGTAGAATCTTCTCCTTCAGGTGGGAGGACATCCAGTAACAAGGAAAAAGTAGAAGAATTAGTAGACATCCAGGACAAAATTGGGAGTGGTAGGCCTTGGTGGGCTAGGTCATGTGGCTGTCAAGTTTGCCAAGGCATTTGGTGCTGAAATGACAATGATCAGTACCTCCGCTAAAAAAAATGATGAAGCTATTAATCATCTCGGAGTTGATTCCTTTCTTGTCAGCCGCAATCCAGAAGAAATGCAGGTATCCCGCGATGTTTAAGTTATGTTATAATGTTATTCATGTGTAACATTGTCCACAATTTTTGCTTCGACAATGTTCACCTTTATGATTGATTCTGAATTTCCTGTTTATAATCGAATTTGAGATGTTAGTATTGTAACATTATTCTGTATGACTAAAACTTTGAAATGACTATTGGATTGATGCAGGCCGCCGCAAGCTCATTGGACGGTATTATTGGCTATGTTTCTGCTCCCCATGAAGTCGTGTCATTGCTTAGTCTACTGAAGTCTCATGGGAAGCTTGTTATGATCGGGGCAGTTGCCAAGCCCCTAGAGCTTCCAGTCTTTCCTTTGATTTTGGGTACGTTATACTCCATATATTTTTGATTGGGCTCCCCAAAGTAAGACTTTGTGAAGTAAGTTCGAAGCGAGTAAAGCTCGAGCTTGATTAAAAATGAAAGAGCCTAGGTCAAACTCTCCCACAGCTCTTCTGAGTTTGGCTCCTTCACTACTCGAATAACATACCATTGTGTCCTCTTGGGAGTAGTCTGATCAACCTGATGATAAAAACCTCAATCAAAAAGATTTTTATTTGCATTCGTAATTTCTTTGGGACTCTGGTTTTGGATTAAAGTGCTAACAAACATGCTCACAAGAAGGAAGCAAATAAGAGGCTGTAGCGTTGGAGGATTGAAGGAGACACAAGAGATGATTGATTTTGTAGCAGAACACAACATTGTCACTGATGTCGAGGTTGTTCTGATAAAATATCTGAACACGACAATGGAGCGTCTCGAAAAGGGTGATGTCATATATCGATTTGTACTTGATGTAGGAAACACCTTGGTTTCTACGAGTATTTTGATGTTGACTTATTGAATACAACATATTTTACTGATGAGGTTATATGACAAAACTCTTTAATATGAAATATTATGAGTCACTTGATTTGAAATATTTTGTAGGTTTTTGGTATATAAATGTGTGGTACAAATTTATGAAAATGATTGATATCATACTAGGTAGAGAAAAATCAATTGTGCTAAAGTGATGGTGAATGCTATCACATTTTATAGGGTATTAGATTGCAGAAGCCATCGCTTAATAGGAGCTAATGCGATGGTAATAACAATCACGTATAAGGAATGATGTGAAATCACATATAGCAATAACGTGATGGATAATGCAATCGCGTACTATTTCAATATAAAGCAATGGCCAAAGCAATCGCTTATTCAGAGATAAAGCAATAGGAAAAACAATCACGTATGCTACAATAAGGCGATTATAAAAGCAATCGCGCATTCAGAGATAAAGTGATGATCAACGCAATCGGGTATCCTCATATAAAATGATAGCTAAAGCAATCGCGTATTCCTAAATAATGTGATGACCAAAGCAATCACTTATGGCTCACTAGAGAGATGGTTAAAACAATCACATATTTCGAGATAACGTGATGGAAATACCAATTGCCTAAAGTCCTCTAAAGTGATTGAACAAGTCACCGCCTATTGTGAATAAGGCGATTGTTTTAGCAATCACTTATTTGGTACTAACGTGATGGTTTAACAATCGTCTTTGCATGGATTATGTGATGGCTTTGTATTTTTATGAATTAAAAAAATAAATATTATTTTTCATGTTAGGTGATTGTTTACGCCATCACCTAAAATCTATGAGATAATGTAACGACTTTTACCATCACTTAAAGTTTCGGCGACAAGGCTTTATGCGATGAAACTGGTGATTGTTTTGACCATCGCATATAGTCTAAGGTGATGGTTTTTTAGTATTAGCGATTGCTTTCGGCCATCACGTAAAATCAATTTTCTAGTAATGGTAGTACGATCCTTGACAAAAAAAGAATTAGATGAGAATTCGATTATAAGATTATTGTCAGAACCTAATTGAGACAAAGAAATAATATTACGCTGCATAGTCGGAACACATAAAACATTTGAGAGAGAAAGTAATTTAGAAGGAATTGAGAGAATAGTAGAACTAGTATGGGTTATAGGAAGGCCTGTGCCATCACCAACCACAATTTCTTTCGTGCCATTATAGGGATGATTGAGAGAGAGATTAGAGAGATCATGAGTGACATGGTGTGTTGCTCCGGAGTCAAGGAGCCATGGTGTAGACGGAATAGGTGCAGAAGCAGTGGAAATATGAGCTTAGGGAGAAGACGTGTGAAAAGTGGGTCGAGACGGAAGACGAATTGTTGGGTATTTCTCCTGAAAAGTGGGACATTGGTGAAGAGAGTGACCTTTTGTATGACACCATTGACACTTACCCAAATACGGTCGTGAGGGGAATGGAGAGGAGTTGTGAGGAGGGTGATTTGTTGTGGCTTTGGACTGACCAGAAAGACAGGAAGAACCTGAGGTTGGGGCGGAAGTGGCGTGGGGTGGACTGAAATGGTTAG
The DNA here is from genome assembly GCA_013146195.2 of Codonopsis lanceolata. Lineage (NCBI taxonomy): Eukaryota > Viridiplantae > Streptophyta > Magnoliopsida > Asterales > Campanulaceae > Codonopsis > Codonopsis lanceolata. The sequence goes on along the minus strand of CM028384.1, from coordinate 30,242,873 downwards.
GATGAGCAGAGGTGGCATGGACAGAGGCATGCATAGGACCAAGTATGGGTTAAGTTTTAAGAGCAAGGTCCCTATTAATTAATTTTTCATGCAACTCTTCAAAGGAAATCGGATAATCATGGGCATAAACAGAGTCGATAACACTTTGGTAGGAGGGATCAAGACCATCAAGAACCTTATCCATGATATCTTCAAAGTTTAGTGGGTTATCAAGAAGAGCTAACTCATCAGTACATGCTTTAATGGCATGCATGTAATCTGAAATGGATTGAGGCCCTTTGACAATGGTTTCGAGTTTGGCTTTGAGTTGTTTTACATGACCACGGGAAGGCTTAGGAAAGGTATTGGATAGTGTATCCCAAAGTTCTTTGGTTGTTTTGGATCGGGAGATGAGGGGGACAATGGTTGATTCTAAGGTACCAACAAGAGTACCGAAGAGAAGACGATCCTGTCGTACCCAAGTTTCGAAAGCTGGGTTAGGGGCAGAAGTCGATTCTTGGGAGATGGTGGAGGATAGAGTAGGGAAAGAATCAGTCACGAATTTGAAGAGATCATAACCGACAAGTGTGGCCTTGATTTGAAGTTTCCAGGAGAGAAAATTGGTGGAGTTTAGTTTGATGATATTGGGAATGGAAACAACAAAGCGGATACTTAGGTTCAGCAACATTTGGAATGGTGATGTTCGCCATAGGAAGAAATAAAGAGAAAGAAAAAAAATTGGATTAGAAGCTCTGTGATACCATATAACGAAAAGGTGCAGAAGAAGAATAATACATTCAAAGTAAATTACAACCTTTTATAATACAAGGCATATGGAGATAATGATAAAAAAAAAAAAGTAAGAAAACTTCTAATACTAGTTGTAGACTTATAATACAACTAATACAACTACATGTGCATGTTAACAGAATGACTAGGAGATAAGTTGAGATTTTATCTCAACCTTATCACTATCTTTAACAATTTCTATAGCCATGATACTAATTCCATCACAATGCTGCTTAATTTCATGATATGGGGAAAACAAAAAAGAAGACGGTCTTACGGATCTTAATTCATAAGACGAAATCTCACTCTCTTACAGCTTAACTCACCAACACACGGTGGGTCGGATAAAAAAGATTTGTCTTACAAAAATATCTATAAACTCATCTTACCCAAGTTTTTACCAAATTACATATAGTAGAGGTAACTTCTCTAGGCATTACAACAATCACAAGCAAACTACTCACATGTCAATCTTGTTCCTAATACTACTATGGCCTCGTTTGTTGAAGCATTTTCAAATCGCATGTTCTTTCTTGTAAACACGTTTGAGAAACAATTTTAAAACGCTATTTTCACAAACAGAGTAGTTGTAAACGCATCATATGTTTAAAATGCTCAAAATTAGAGCGTTTTAAAACACTGCACATTTTTAAAACATTGTGTTTTAAAATGTTACATTAAAACACTTTTAAAGAGAAAACATTGCGTTTTTTGCAAGCATTTTGGTGAAAACGCTCCACCAAATAAGCACCAAGTATCGATTACAATTTACACATACTTTCACATATTAGTACATGGAACTGGGATCAAATTTGTACTTTACTGGAAAACTTTTAATGATCTGAAGCAAAGTAGAATCTTCTCCTTCAGGTGGGAGGACATCCAGTAACAAGGAAAAAGTGGAAGAATCAGGAGAGAACCCATGCCTATCCATTTCCTTGAGAAGTATCCCAGCCTCATCACAGTCTTTTCTCTTGAGAAATCCTTGAAGAAGAACATTATAAGTGACGCTATTTGGTACGCAACCATGCTCTTCCATTATCACGATCAATTTTTTCGCTTTCTCGAGGAGGCCCAGTTGACAAAGGCCATTTATCATTGCATTATATGTCTTAACATCGGGTAGCAAACCTTTGGAAAGAAGATCACTGAAAAGCTTACTGGCAGTATCAAGCTTCCCACTCTTGATCGTAGCATCAATGAGGATGGTATAAACTACAACATTAGAATTTGATCCACTCGTTTCCATAGCTTGAAACAAAGACAATGCCTCTGAAATTTGTTGGTTTTTGCAGAGCCCATCTAACAAGATACTCCAAGTGCAAGGATCTGGAGTGACGCCTTGAGCTTGCATCTCAAGAAGTAGATCTCGAGCAGCTGGACATTTCCCGGAATGAAACAGCCCTTTTAACAAAGTGTTGTAAGTGAAAAGATCTGGTATTAACCCGTTACGAGCTACATCTCGAAAGAGATGCATGGCTTCGTCCATCTTCATCTTTTTGCAGTACCCATTGATTAAACTATTATAGCTTACAATGTTGGGTATAAGGCTCTTATCCATCATGCGATCGAGAACTTTCCTTGCTTCATCAATTTGTCCACGCAAACAATATCCGTCGATCAATGAATTGTACGTGAAAACGTTTGGATCCACACGTCTTTGAATCATTACATGTAGAATATCCTCCGCATTTTCTAGCCTCCCTTCCTTGCAGAATGCATCCACTAATAAACTGAAGCTAACTACATCTAAATATATTTTTCTGTTGACCATTTCATTTATCAATCCAGTGGCTTCTTCCCAACGACCGAAATTACAAAGTCCTTGAATCAAACAGCTATAAGTTATGACATTTGGCAAAATGCTTTTCTCAATCATTTCAGATAGTAAGGATAGAGCATCATCTATCCTCTTGTCTTTACACAAACTATCAATGATTGTGCTATATGTAGTCACGTTAGGTTTACAACATCCTTGTTCATTCAATTGTTTGAGCAAGGCAAGGGCAGTGCTAGTATTGCCCATTTTGCAGAGCCCATTAATCATGATCCCATAGGTGACTTGATTAGGTTCACAGATTTTCTCTCGAATCAGTTTACGGAATAGCATATCAGCCTCGGAAAACCTACCTCCTAGTATGAGTCCATTCAGCAGGGTGCTGAATGTAGTCACATTTGGTTGAAAACCACTCTTGAAGAGGCTGCCCAAAATTGCATAACCCATATCGATTCGATGTAAACGACAACAACAGTTAATAGCTATGGTAAAGGTATATACATCAGTTTTGATACCCAGCCAACCCATTTGCTTGAACATAGTAATTGCAGGATAAAAATGTTTCATCTTGACAATAACATCAAGTAGTTGACTAAATTGTATAACAGATGGCAGAGGTTGCATTCTGACCATTTGATTAAACAAAACAAGAGCATCATCAAGCTTATTGACACCAGTTTTGATAAACTCAGATAGTGATCTGTGATCTTGAGGAAATGATTTGGGGTTTGAGGTTGTACAATTAGAATAAGACCAAGAATAGACAACATTGCTAGGATGATTAGATCCACCCAAGAAGAACGAAGACAACAGTAATGGATTTGGAGGGAGAAAATTAAGAGTAATACCTTTACCAGGAAGGGCAATCGTTTTCTTCTGCTTGTAAAGAAACATCCTTTAACCCAAAAAATTTCAATCAAGCTCAGTCCTTTTCCATTTACCCAAAAATCAACAGCTACAAAAGAGACGAAATCAAGAGAGAAAAGGGTGACTGTGTACGACGGAGGAGGAAAATTAACGGTGCGCCACCGGTGACGATGAGGAGAAAACGGGTAAAATGCAGCGCTGCCCTCTCTGGGTTGGCTAAGTTTCGGCGAGGCCTAAATTGAGGGAAGGAGAATTGCAACAAAAACCCTAAGGTACTTCACTGATTTCAAATTAAACCTTATTTTTTCTCTTTTAGCCTGAAAAACCTTGTACTATAATTTTTCTTGCAATACAAACCTTGCATCCAACGGTCGTTAAAAAACAAACGTATGGAAATGTGCTGCCATCCCTTATATTTTGGACAAATTGCAGTGTTTCCCCAATTGTCTAATTCTTGTTAGATGTAATGAATTTTGACCTATTAAAAAGACTACTCAACTCTCAAATGTTAAAAAAGACATTCACAACTCGATTAAACTAAACGCTTCCGCTAAATTTATACTACCCTTGTCCCAAAAGAAAAATGGTCTCAACAGTCAAAACCTATTTTTATTATAACTAACATGACAAGTTCTTTTTCCTTATTTTCAAAACTACTATGTATTGAAAAAGTTGTCTTTTAAGAAGGGTGACGCTATTCAATTTCCCTTTTCTTACAAGTTGACTCCTAAAATTTTTTAAAAATATCAACTTCTTATTTTGTCCTTTCAATTAACCCCCAAAAATTTTCAAAATGTTTGGACCTCATTAGCCGAACAACACTGTGTTGTTCGGATACAACATGTCGAACAAAACTGTGTTGTTCGGCCAAGGAGGTCTGAATATTTTGGAAATATTTTTAAAAAAATTAAACTTAGTGATGTTCGGTATGCTCTAGCCGAACAATACATTAGTGTTCGGCCAAGGACATCTGAATATTTTGAAAATATTTTTAAAAAAATTAAACTTAGTATTGTTTGCATGTTGTAACCGATCAATACAGATACAGTTTTATTCAATATACTCTAGTCGAACAATTGAGGGGAGGGGGCGATGGGGGGTCAACTTAAAAGGAGAATAAAATAAAAAGAATGAATTTTAAAACTCTTTTAGGGATCAACTCATAAAAAAAAAAATGAGACCGAATAGCGATACCTTTTTAAAAAATTGTATATTTAAAATAACTTCATTTTGATAACAGTGCACTAAACTGGCTCTTTTAGTTGAGGAGCGGATATGTCCTCGGTATCAAGTATCAACTCATCATGCACGTGTACATTTTGATTGGACACCAAAAGGACCTTTGAGATTATAAGGTTAAAATCATATCAAAGAGAATATCCTACTAAACAATGGAATATATATATATATAAAGATGGATATACATAATAACGCTAAATAAGATAGTTTTCCACCTAAATCTATTTATTAAAAAAGGAAAGTTATTTTTATTTAATATGCGTAAATCAGTTTATTGGAAACACAAATTTAATTATTACTCTCATTTAGCCTCAGATTAATTTAGTTGTAAATACATTGGAGTATGAGTTTGTCTTAGAATATGAAATGACATACAACTTTATTGTTGATCATATTATACACTGCATTAGACACCAAAAAGTGTCATTTATTCTTATTTTTTTAGATTTTGGTTGGTCACGGTCACGTGTTACATTCTAAAGATCGTTTGTGAAAAAATGTTTATATAATGCCGATGGATAAAAAATTTATTTTTTAAATGATTCTTTAATTATAAGTTTCATATCTAAAAAAATTAATGTTTAGTAGGAGTATAATATAGATTAAACTAGATTCTAAATTCATATTACTTCTTCTTTCCTTGTGCAAATATTATTTAGGTATATTAATTTATTTAATTTTATGCATCAAGCTAATAATATTTATAGAATAATTATTTGCTAATTTTGTTAACAGTAATGTTTTTAAAGTGAATTTTATTAAATTTATTTATATATTATTATTTAAAATAATAAATATTTATTCATGTATTACTGTACTAGAAACATAAATTTCTATTGGTTTCCATCGTTTACATGCTCAAGTAATATGCCAATTGTTGATTTAACGCATCGTGATGATGCATGATTCAAATCATTTTGCTACGACCATTGAGAACGAAAAAATACTTTCAACATTATTTATCCTTAATTTATTATTTTAATTTTATTTTACCTTTCTGTTTTGTATATTATCGTTTAATTGAAAAAAATATGTCAATTTTTTATAAGATGAATATTTTTACCTTTCACGGATATTTTTTATAAGATAGATTCTCCTTACCCAATCCACCGTGTGTTGGTAGGTTGAATTACGAAAGAGTGAGACTCCACCTTACGAATTAAGATCCAAAAGACCATCTTACAGGAGACTTACCCAACATATGTGCCAAGTAGGCTTTCTAAAAGAAAACTGAAACATTTCAACAAAAGATTTATAATGTCAAATGAACATGAAATTTTATTACCTATAACTAAAACACAGTACAATATCATACATCTAAAATCCAATGCTCATGACCTAAAAAATGGCCTAACTAACCAAACTCTAAAAGCTCAGCTTCATGGGATCGGCGCAGAACGATGAAGCAACTAAAGGGTATACCATCTCGAAGCCACGCCATTGTCTAGAGATAACGGTACTAATTCAGAAAGAAAGGCTCCGGTTTCTACTCCTTGAAGTCATCCTTGTCGTCAACAGGAATCGGTTGGTTTCTCCAATATACAGCTAAACCACTACCACCAAGCTGCATCGATGAAATGACAAGGATAGCGATACAAATTTTGCTTATTAGAAACTCAGAAGTATGATTAACAAGATAGGGGGGGGGGAAGATTTGAAGCAAATGCAAGAAAGAAAGCTTTCTTACCGCCATGCAGACCACGCTTACAGCAGAAGGTACAGCTACAAGAGGGTTTGTAAAATGTCTTTGGGCGAGTAAAAATCCCAGGGCAGAACTCTGCATTTACAAATAAGCAAGAAATATGACCGGTGGAAAAGAAAAAGAAGGGAGTTAATCCTTGGGTATCTGTAAGTATGTGCAAAAATAATTTCCGTTTATTAACGTACAAACTTAAGCACTATGGTATATGGAATTTCAAGTTCAATCATATTGGGAAAAAGTGAAGTTTGTCATTGCCTTGATCACTCTTTTCTATATCCTTTTATTTTTATATAAAATGAGAAGAAATTACCTGCATCCCACATTCAATGGAAATGGTGCGGGAGGTTGATTCACCGAAAGATAATTTCGAAATCCAATAACCAATAAAAAATGCTGCAGCATGTAGGAGGGCCACAGGAAGTATTAATTGGGCACCCTGAGTTTTCAAAACATCTGCAACTTGCCCAATCTAATACCAGAACAACAAACAAAAAAATGAAGGAAAAGTTAGATCACCCTGAAAAGTAATCGTTAGTCAAATACAACAATATAATTGCAAAGGTATCAAGTCATTGAGGACTTACTGGACTTGCACAAAGAAGAGTGGTAAGGATAACTCCAATTAAAGGAGTCACCGTGATTATCTTCGACGTGAACTTGGGGAAAAACTCATTTAATAATACTGCCACACAAAGCAAATTTTGAGTTAAAGCATATAAGACATGCTCAACAAATAATACAGTAAAATTGATTTTTCCACTGTTTAACTGCATTCACCCCCAACCCCAACCCCTCTCTTTTCTCACATGAAAGTCAAAAAACTCCTGAACTATATATAACCTTCAAGTTACCTCCAACAATGGTTGGCACCAAAACAACTTGGAAAGTGCTGAGGGCAAGGCCCTGAAAAGATGACAAAGTAACTTAGAAATTGTTCTATAGCTATTATTCCTAACGAAACCAAATTATCGCTTCATAATTTGGAATAACAAGCATGAGGGACACTTACTGCTGCATCAACTGGGACAAGCTGACCCGCAAGAATTTTAGTGAGTAGTGGTGTCATAATAATTGCCCCAATTGTTGAGCACCTGAAAAATTGCATAAAAACCTCGTCAGGCCACATGTATTTTACTTAATTAATTAGATGTTTGGTTAATTGTAATCTTAGTCTTCACTGGTACTTTAATCACAGAATTCAAGGAACTAACTCAGCGACAAAATGGAATAGTCAAGTTACTAGGATTTGTTCCTTGCTTCAAGCCGTAAACATTAATTTGATTATGATAGATATACAGTGTAATATTTTTTTGATATATGGTGTAATATTGAGTAATAGTACTTTGGTATTTGTCAATGGCCAAAAATAAACCTCAATGTATTCCAAGTATACCCTCTCCAATATCAATTGAAATACAGTGATTAATATCTATAGTGCTGAATCAATCAAAGGAGAGTTGGAAATGTGAAGTTTTCAACTATATCCATTGACCTATTTGATACATATTCATTGACAGGCTCTCATCAATACCACAACACCTGCTTACTCCACGTGTGTGCAACACCGCCCCATCTCTTCCCGCATATTCTGTCCACGCATATGTGGGATTGGATCTCCTTGGGCGTTATCTTTTTCAGCCCATGAGTAATCTTGTCACCGCTGCATCCAGCCATTTGGTTATATTACAGATGCAAAATACTGGAACCAGCTGTCCAAGCTTGGTTCCCAAGCTAGGCCTTTTTCCCTGAAGACTTGCACATATATTTTATGATGCTCCTCTTCCTTGTCCTCTACTCTTTTTCTTCATAGTTTCCTTCCTTAAATTGACGAGGAAAAAAATAAATCTTTCCTGTGCAGTTCTATTATCTCCAAGTTGTGTAAACTTGGACATACTAAAAACAAATTTTGGGAGGTTATAGTCTTCATTTACCCCGTTGTGGCAAATAAACCTTTAAGAACCAAGCTTCAGCTTGCTTCTATAGTTTTCACGAGATCCTTCCAGCTGATTTTTCTTAATTTCATATCTATTTATTAGGGTATTTTCGTGTCTTGAGATTTATTGTATTTCTCCATTTGAAGTGTGCATTTTTAGAAATTATTTCCAACAAGCTTATGTAAAGCAAGGAAAAAGGCTTAGACTAGGAATGTATAAGGCTCGGTTTAGTTCAGTTCCTTGCCAAATCGCAAGCTGAACCGCTCCCATCGGTTCGAGAAAAATACAAAGCGAACCAACCATTCAAGCATTCAAACCGAACCATGATTCAGTTTGGTTTGAACAGAAAATTTGTGATTTTTTGGGGAAAGGAAGAAAAAGATCAAACCAGAGAATCGAAGATGGAAGATGAATGATTATGAGTGCATTCAAATTACAAATGGAGCACACTTGGCACAAACATAAAAATTAAAAAACGGAACTATAAACCAGACAATTTAATCCCTTCATTCCCTTGGTAAACTGACCAACATAAAAAACCATTTATTCTATAGCTATTAAATTAAATAGCAGCACATTCGTGTGTGATACATAAGCCCAAGCCCAACACAAGCCCAGGAACATATGATACTTGGCCCAAACTATTTTTTGATAAGTGATACTTAACCCAAACTTGTAAATAAATATATTGATGTACACAAAAGAAGATCATAATAGACTTCCACTGTGCATTAAGTGGCTTAGTTGTGTTCACAATAATTCATTTGTCCTAGAAATCATTCAAAGGCCATTAGTTAATTAGCTCATGCAATTATGGATTACTCCTCCGTTCCGGACAAGAGTCCATCATACTATTTTGAGATGTTTCACTTTAAGAGTCCACTTTCAAAAAATTATGTTTATCATCTCCATTACATTTCAACATTACCCTCACATTTGCTATTAATATATTTATTTTGCTCAAACCTTTTTGTAATTATGATCAACTTTGATGCTAGTTATATATATATATTTTTTGATAAGTAAGATAGATATATATAAATAACAGCTTCAAAAAAGGTGAAGCGTCCTATGTACATAGGAAATATACATTTAGACCCCTACTAACTACCAAAAATATTATCCACAAATTCTACAAAAGGATTAGAACCCTGCAAAACCGCCTCACGGCCTCAGAACACCACAAAAACAGCATCAGAATCTGATTTTTAATCTCTTCCGAGGTCTTTTCCTTGTTCTCGAAAGCTCTAAGGTTCCTTTCTTTCCAAATGGACCAACACACGGCCAACGGGGCAGCATCCCAGAAGCTATTCTTCCTTCTACGCTTATACAAGGTCCAGCACAAGAGGAGCTGTTTAATCGAATATGGCATCACTCAAGTAACCTTGAATAAACTCAGTACATAGCTCCAAATCTCCCCAGCGACAGGGCAATGGATCAGAAGGTGATTCACACTTTTTTCATCCCTTTTACACATAAAGCACCAGTTAGTATAGATTTTCTTGCGCCTCCTCAAATTATCTCCAGCTCTAGATGGAGCCCTTGACTTCCACTGCTCTTCCACGGAAAGGCCCTGTCACTCGTCACTAGAAGCTCGTACATGGACTTAACCGAAAAAGGCTTGTCTTTCTTACCATTCCACACAATGGTATTGTCTGAATTCTTATCCATCTTTTGTTTATACAGCAGCTCAAAAAAGGCCCCAAGAGTATCCACCTCCCAATCTTGCATGTTCCTTCTAAAAGAAGGATTCCAAGTGACTGTTCCACCATCAACTAGCGCTACTGAATTGACAAATTCCTCCTTGTCAACAGCTAGGTGAAACAGAGCCGGAAAGGCTCGCTGTAACTCCACATCCCCACACCACTTATCTCGCCAGAATTTGACCGAGTCCCATTTACCCACATTGAATGAGATGAACCATTTCACCAAGTCCTATCTCTTCCTGATGTTTTTCTAAACCCCCACCCCTACACTGGAATGAACCTCATTGGGAACCCACAAATGATTCCCCAATCCATACTTGGCCACCACTACTTCTCTCCAGAGAGCTCCCTTATCAGTCAAATACCGCCACAACCACTTCCCCAAAAGAGCAGAGTTAAAAGCTTTAAGTCTTTTGACTCCCAATCCTCCATTCTTCAAATTGGAACAAACTGAATCCCACTTCACCAGGTGGTACTTCTTTTCTTCCATTTGTCCTTCCCACAAAAAGTTTCTTTCCAATTTCTCCAATCTCTTGGCCACTGAGGGATAGTTATATATCTCTTAATAATTAGACTTTTCAAACATGGACTCATTAGGTGGAACGGAGGGAGTACCTCGTTAAGTATCATTTGAAGAGTCATGCATGAATATCACATAAGCCAAGAAGTCTCAAATGATCCTATAAGTACCCTGTATTTCAGTATTTAAAAATCATTGATTGAGTGAATAAAAATAGATTTTACTTATAATGTGTGAGACATCAATTCTTGGCTTGGGTGTGAAACCTAAGAACACTAGGAGTGACGCTTAAGTTTTTTTCTCCCAAACTTTTTATATTTCCCAGTCTGATATTCTTCCTTCCTATTCTGCCTTCCTATTTCCTGAAGCATTGTCCAGCTAGACCAGGTTTGGTTTTCTATTTCCCCTCTTATTCTCCATTTTAAAAATCCTAAACACTCTCTGACAAAAAGTCCAAAAGGTCCTACATAATGTATACTACTCAATGTCTTTTTTTTTGATAAGTAAAAATAGTATAAAAAGCATCAAAACAGGTGATGCATCCTACTTACATAGGGAGTATACATGCGAAGCTACCACTATCCAAAAGGTATACTACTATTCACGAAATGTACAAAAGGTATGCTACTCAATGTTCTCCTTTCTAAACAGCTATTGTAAATAGTTCATATACAAGTGGGTTTCAACACACTTCTTGAACATATGAAATCATATATAATACACAGGAAAGTATGAACTAGAGAACAGAATAAATGTATTACAACTACTGGTTTGACTGCTACTAATAACAAATCTCTTTTGATCAGATGACGTAGTAAGTTCTTGCGTCGCTGAATTATTGCTCCTTAATGCATGAGCGTTTCTAAAGGACTCAAGTGTAGAACAGGCAGAGTAACAAAATGTGGGGTCTGCCACAATGCAGCAGCATATTTGGAAATCAACATGGTAAGAGAATCTTACGTTGTCATGAGAACAGACAGTGCTACATTTCCTTTTGATATATATGTTGCCACATTTGATGCCTGGCCTCCGGGGCAGCATGAAACCAGAATGAGACCAGTAGCAAGTGGAGCAGATAGTTTTAGAGTCTGCAGGTCATAAATAAATATTCAAAATTCCTAATCAGGGGCATCATATGTAACGCTCCAGTAACAGAGGAAAATAGTAAATAAAAAGTACACAGTTGGCACCCCAACTTTTGCATTGTTGCATACAAGGAAAAGTACAACTGTAAGGAGATGATAGCATTGTGCTGAGGACTGAGCTAGGGTATGTGGAGAGGAGAAGCTTTCTGGAAAAGGAATAGATACCATTCTTAAGGCACCGAAACCACAATCTGATTGGATAACGAGTTCACTGGTTTACTTACGAGATAGGTAATTCCGTGTGGTAAATAATGTCAGTCCCAGTATTTATTTTTCGTTTTCTTGTTTTGTTTTTTTCTGTTGTTGTATGGTAATAATTTTTGTATACTAGATTGGCATGAGCTGTCAACCCCTTAACTTTTTTTATGGAGCTCCAGGGAAGATCTAGATGTGCAGGGAACCAACCCCCTTAAAATCTCAGTCACCACAGTTTAAGTCTGTGGCATTACTAAAACTAACCAAAAACTAAGAATAAATGGTACTCTTTCCGTCCCAAATTGAGTGTCCCATTTCAAGAATATTTTTCCCCAAATTGAGTGTCCCTTTTTCCATGCTAAGTGCACCTTTACTATCCATCATGTCCCAGCATGCAGTTGCAATACAGTAGTGTGACATTGGCATTCATGTATATGTGCTACTAAAATGGCCTAAGAGTCTATTTCCTTAATTTATGCAGAAAACTAAATGAACACTCGTTTAGGGACAAAGAGAGTACATCACATTACTGAAAGCTAATGTAGATATACCAGTGCAATAACAAATCCCAACAAGGGTTTGATCATGTACTGAGCCAGAAATCCTACACCTACCTGCAAAACCATATACATATTCAAATAAGTAGAGAAAAGGATATTCTACGGAAAAAAAGAAAACGATCACATAGTTGTATTCTTTCATAAGTTGTGATATTCGGCACAAATCACTAGTTCTTACAGTCCATGGGTTCCGCAGACACCGTCTGAAGTCTTCAAATGTTAGCGTCAATCCCATTGAAAGCATGAGAAAACCCAAACCAACAGTGAAGAGATCTGTTTCTAGCCAAGTTACCTGTATAGTGAGTAGGAAATTTAAGTAATCAAGACATTTCTTTTTCAAACAGTAGATTGGCAAAGTAAAGGTTGGTAAATTTACCGCAGAAGGCCTATAGATGCCAATTACTGTACCCAATATGACCTGTCAAGGTAGTTTGTATCAAATGTGAAGAAACAACAAAAAGATAAGTATCAAAATGAACTCAAATAGTCATTAATAAAAATATTGAACTTTGACTCATAAACAGTAATTCCAAATGCAAAGGTTTAAACATACCCATAAAGGAAAGAGAGTTGTCAATGTTTCGATTACTCTTTCATAAGTGGTCATTCCAGTAGAAGTGCTGCTTGGAACATCTCCAGGTACATTTGTGGCTGCTTTGCAGAAAATTTTGGAATTCCTGGTGGTAGCAATAAATTAACCAAGAGTTTTTTTCCCCAGGGCAAGCACCAGGAGGAGAGAGAAATGGAGAGGGATTCATTTAAGATCCTAGGCACAATGGGTTTGAAAAGATGCAATGAAAGAAACAATTCCACATCAATGGGAGTTCTAAACAGCCAAATTCAGTCACTCAATGATATCTACTGGACCGAGAACCCTCGAAGTGATAACTCTATGAATTTTTACGAGAACAGAAAATTGAGTTATTTTCTGACCAGAAAGAAGTTATATATCCCAACGTTTTCGACAGATTACACCTAAGCATCAAGATACCATCTTTTTGTTCTCTTACGTATATTCAAGAACTACAACACAGAAACATGCCACTGCACACGTTATACATATAAAACAGAAAATTAAATTATTTTCTAATCAGAAAGAAGCTATCTATCCCAACATTTTCGGCGGATTACACCACGGCATCAAGATATCATCTTGTTATTACCTAACCTATCTTCAAAAACTACTAGATAGAAACCTGTAACTTCCTCTCTCACACAATATACACATAGAAATATGATCTACCAACCCGTCAATACAGTTGAAACAAAAGAGTCAAACAAAAAGGTTGAGCAATTGAGTTGTTTTACATGTGATCATTCAAGCACTTCGTACATAAAAACATACCTGGAAGCTGAAGTTCGAATAATCGAGAAAGAGCCAGTGCTGGCAGCTGAGCTCAATTGTGCATTCTCAAATGTCAAAGAACTTCTTACATTCCCGGATACACCTAATCCACCTCTCATAGCTACAATTTTTACAAGGAAAAAGACTTCAGATACAAAAATATATATATGTTAAAAGTACCAAAAAAAAAAAAAACAAAAAACAATTGCACTCCTTAAACCAAATCAATTCATACAACAAGGTAATATCAACAAGAACTCAAGCAAGACAATCAAATTAACAAATACCCACAAAGGAGAAACTGCTCAAACAAGTATATATTAACACATACACAAATGGGTGTTTATCCTTCTTGGAGATAAAGCATAGCTTGGTCTTTGAAGAGCATCAAATGACTGAAAGTTACAATCTTTAGCAACAAATCTTGAAATAGATGCCATTGCAGAGAGGGATCAAGAAAGCTAATCAAGAATCAATGGGAGGGTTAAGAGTTCTTTCTTTGCTCTGGGTTTTGAGCTGGACAGTAAACTCTGTGTGTGTGTGTGTGTGTAAAGATTAGGGGTGGGGGAGAAGTGATATTTTGAGGTGTGAGTCGTGGAAATCGATGGACCGCACACACAGGATTTCGAGTGGGGCTAAGGCCAATCTAAATGTATTGCAATCATCAGAAGAGTTCAAACAACTTAAGTGAATTCATTTATTAAAGTCGGCTTCATTCTGTTGGGTGTCGATTGTGAGGTAGATGGTGATGCGGTTTCTCTCGACATGGGATCCGCTGATAACTGCCCGCCTCTCGAGGTGTAACAATCAACCACCAAGACTTTGGTTTTGACAAAGTATTAGGGTTGAGGCAAGTGGAATCAGTTCTAATTGTTAAGTAAACGATTTTGATTTCCAACTAGTAGAAAATGTTCTTAGGGTGATCCTTCGCTCTTGGCAAATGACTTCAACTTTGAGTCTTAAAACACATTAAAAGAAAAAGGGTTAGGATTATTACACATGGACATTTTCTTTTTACATCCCTTATAAAAATGATATCGTGTAAAATAACAAAATATACTTTTCAATCTAAAATAACACTCCACAACCTAATGCATGTGCCCGAACTATCGAAGCACTCAGTCTGGTAGGTATAGCTCCACATTGGCTCACATGACTATGCATCCATAAATAATGAGTTTTGATGAAATGAAAAATGCTCCCAGACTGTGTCGTCATAAGGGGTCCATGCAACCTATAATATATTTAAAATTTTATTAAATACAATAATTTAATAACGAATGACTGAAGTACGAGCATAAATAAATTAGAAGGATGAATACTAATGTCATTCGTCGTAAGTATGTTAATATTTTCACGTATAGCCCATAACCAGTCCATGATTGTTCTTTGATTTCCGACCGGTTTCCACATACGAGCAAGCGCTTGTGTGTTCTAGTACCCCACATTATGATCAGGACTCAACTGTGGAAATCGTAAGTATATCCATGTCTATATACAATAAGACATTCAATTAGATGTAAAATATTCAACTATAAATTAAACATGTCAAATAAACTATAAATTTTAAATATACCTCTAATAATGTAAAGTATCCAGCTCTCTGCTTCGTCTCATATCTGGATGCTTCGCCTAGCTGTTTATATATATAAGCCAAGGCGACAACTCCCTACGCAAAGGTATGTACACCATGAAGATCCTCCATCTACTGCAAGTATGAGAGCATTACTCGTGAGCCGCTCTTATCCGTGAAGATGATGTAACCCATGAGGTACAACATGTAAGCCCTCACCGAACATGTCATCTTGTTTAAATCATCAGAGTTGGCATATTCACTAAACCTATTACGTAGCCACTCTAACTTGACTGGAGCACCCCTTTCTACCGCCCATTCACTCGATTATCTCACCTTTGGACACTCCCAATATCTCGCTAGCAGACTCCAAATTGATGTTCCGTGTAGCAAATAATGGCGACCCTGATATCCGAAGTCCAGTAATACAGAAAACATCGTCCAATGTGATCATCATTTCACCGAAGGGCATATGGAATGAGTTTGTCTCTGGATGCCACCGCTCCATAAAAGCTGAAAGCAACGGTTTGCGAACATCAAGATAGGTCAGATTCCTTACGGTATGGATCCTAGTTCCCCTTACCAAATCCCTCCATGTTTGGGCCCTCTCCGGATTGACCCACTTACGTAGTTTTGAACGATGATGGTGAAACTTCAAAACCTCTCGATTTTGTCCAATCCAAATCGATGCTACTATGTGTGTCTTGTACGTAATCAACAAAGATGGGTCAAGTGGACCACCAGGAAATCCCATCTCAGGCTCATGCTCATGCTCGGTCTCAGTCTCAGGCTCAGGATGCTGAAAATGTATGGGCTCTTGATCTATATGCTCCGGAGGCACTTCTGTGTCACGCGGATGTTGCATTTCTCGTCTGGCCGGTGGTGACACGAAGCCTAATATATTTATTGCAGAACCTATCAATTAGACCTCATGTGATCAACAACAAATAAGTAATATTAGATGTTATATAGAATCAATTTAAGGCTAAATAAGTAAATAGAGCAATCATAATTTTTTTGAATGTTAGACAAATTTGAGGGCTGTGCGGCAGATTCATGATGCACTGGTGTGGGCTTGTGCGGTGGATATTTAGTGCACAGGAGGCAAGGTGTACGGTATGAGGTAAACATACAGAAGCGTGTGTGTGCGGCGGATGATTTGTGCACAGTGAGGGTAGTGTGCGGTTTGAAGTTAACGCACAATATGTGAAGTGTGCGGTTTGAGTTAACGCACAGTTATTAACCGCACGTACAACTTTGCGTGCGCTAAACCATGTCTGCACATGGTGTTTTCGAATTTCCAGCCAGTTGAACTATTTTCATCTAATTTCTTTGAACCAGCCTATATTATACAACAAAAAGTTTAAAATATAGTGAAAGAGAATACCTCGATTTGAGTAAGAGATAATGTTTCGATTTGAAGAAGACATTTTGGGCAGGTTCTTCTTCCCGTCCGCCTCCCTGACTGTGTGAGCCTAACATGCATGTATTTTTGTGTGTTGGGGTGTTGGGTGGAGGTTGGTTTGTAAAATAAGTGTGGGGTGTAGATAGAGTAGGATGGGTTAGATAGGAAAATTAAATGATGGGTAAAATAGGAAGTTATGGTGGGGGGGGGTAAAGAGTAAAGTTTACAAATTGGTTAAATATGTGGGGTACAGATAAGATAAAATTGGGGTGCAGAGAGAAGATATTTGTGTGTGGTTAGTTGACCCATTAAACAATTTCATTTAATGAAATATATGCGTGCGTTCGCTGCTTGTGCCCTTGAAATGAATTAACGTAACATCTTTTTTGAATCAAATTGTCTGAGTGAGAGGCTGAGAGCTTCTCCCCGTCGCCTCTTTCTGATCAAGCCTCCTCTGTCGAAGTTGAGCGAGCCGTCGTCGCCAAATCTCACAACTGCAATCTTTCACTCGCGCAGACGTCGCCATACTCGGTGTAAGTTAATTTTGAACCGTAATTTTCTTTACTAATTTAATTTTAAGTTTTCTAAATTTGGTTAAAGATTTTGGCTTTGTTGTGAACTTGGGATCGATGCTATGACGGAGTAATTATATATAAATCCTCAATTCTATAAATTTTTAAATTTTTTTCCGGGTTTAAATATATAATCATTTGGATATATACAAGAGTTTCAGCATTGTTGGCTACTCATTTTTGCCAATTTTTGTTTTCTCAGCCGTTTTCTTACTTTCCAGGAGCAGCTGCAACAATGTTTTACCAGGCGATTGTGTTTGTGCTTTGGTCGACGTGGGTTTCTGCTCGGGTTTTAGTGAATGGAAATGAGCTTTTAGGGTTGATTGCTTATCCTTGTTTCTTGATATACACCTTATATGCTATGCTAGTTTTGTTTTGAATACAAATTACAGTATGGCTTTAGTTATGTCTAGGCTGGATAATTAGCTGTTCTTATAGTTCTTGCAGTAATTTTTAGTATAGTTTTTTTTCATGTATATTATGGATCGGTGAGAGATTTTAATGTATATACGTGAATCAAATTATATTTGTATTATGTGTTTAATTATAGTCTGAAATTTTATCTCTTTGTACCGAAATGGTTTTGGCCATCTCTTGTTTCGTCGGTTGGTACTTTGGCCGCATTTGTGTATTGTATATTTAGCACTTAGGGGCCGTTTGGTAGTCAGACAAGGATAAACATTATTATTGATGATATGGGGATTAATAATACCACCGTTTCCATGGTATTAATAGTGAGGGGATTAAGCCATTTATCCGGGTAATGGGAATTATTAATAATCCCAAACGTAAATGTTATTTTTTTATAGGTAAAGTATATATGTATATATATAAATGAGCGTCAAATCAGATGACGCATCCTTTGTACACTAGGAGAAAGATCTGTCGCCAAACACCACATAAACAAATATGCATAAGACAGTCTCTCAAGTGGTCCAACGAACCCTTGAGAGATTTGGAACCACGTGGGGAGGTGGAGCTTAAGAGGCTTTTCATGGATTTATTCAATTTGGCGGTAGATAAAGATATTTTGGCAAGTTCAGTGCTCCACGTGAATAATGGTAACATGGTTTGGAACCCCATGTTTCGAAGGAATCTCTAAGACTGGGAATTGGAATCTAGCGTGTTATTTTTAGCCCGATTATATTCACTCCAAAAAGATATCGGTAGAGAAGACAGGGTAATGTGGGTTTTTTCGAAAGATAAAGTTTTTTCTATCAAGCCTTATTACTCACTGATCTCGGGGAATAGGGTCCCTAGTTTCCCATGGAAGATTATTTAGAAGTCTCCTACTCTTACTCAAGTGGAGTTTTTTGCATGGGAGGCCTACCTTGAGGCCATTCTTACTGGAGATAACCTTAGGTGGATGCGTGATGTAGTAGAAGTAACTAAAAAGTAACCGATAAATATCAAAGCTATTGAGATCGCACACGACTACCAGCGTTGATCTTCCAAATCCTGTTGAAGTTCGCAAACCTACCTCGATCTAGGCATCAATTCACGTTGATTCAATAAATACCGAAATTGGGAAAAAGTAATTTGTTCATAAAACGGCAAAAACTGCCTCAAAAACAACCCTAAAAGTGTTTAAATATGTCAAACACCCTAAAAGCAATAAATAGTTGAAATTACAAAAAAAACCCGAAACTGACAAAAAAACTTCAGTGGCCCGTAACACTATCTAAACGATGTTTTTTGGCCTTAAAAAATACTCGTAACCGAGTAAAAAATCTGTTATTTTTGTTCATCTTTTCGAGAGCTTTGTTTTGATATGTGGCGGGCCCCGTAACTCCACCCGAGTCAAAAGTTATGCCCTTTCCCGCGTGCCCGGACCAAACGGTCGAGATATTCAAGCGCGAGACTGCCTGCATCAAGGGGCACAGGTCTACGTCAATTGGTGCTAAATGCTAATCATCTTTTGCTACACTTTAAGTTGCGACGAACCTTTGGAATATGGTGCTTAGAATGTTCAACATTCAGTGGGTGATGCCTAGGTCCGTGATGGATCTCCTTTTATGTTGGTCTTTATTTAAACGCCGGAGGAGACATTCCATTTGGGAGGCAGTCCCTCTCGGTATCTGGTGGACTGTTTATTGCGAGAGAAATAACAGAGCCTTTGACAATGTAGAACGGGAGATGGACCAATTAAAGAACCATCTGTTGTGCACTCTATTTCACTGGTGCTATGTTAATCATAGATCATTCTTTTGTGGATTTTGTTAATAGTTTTAGTCTTGTGTAGTTCAGTTCTGTATACGTCCGTATACATGGTGGCGCCTCCCTTTTGGCGTCCTTATTAGTATATATCTTTACTTATCAAAAAAAAAAAGGTGGTCCAACGAACCGTCAATATTATTGAAGATTCTTCTATTCATTTCTTTCCAAATGGTCCACCAAACACCCACCGGAATAGCACTCCAAAGAATATTCCTCCTCCTACGATTTTACAGTGACCAACTCAAAAGCATCCCCCGAACATAACTGGGCATTACCCATAAAATCCCAAAAAGCCCCAGAACAGTATTCCATAAAGAACGAGCCATCGGACAATGCAGTAACAAGTGATTTACACTCTTTCCATTGCATTCACACATGTAACACTAATTCACATAAACCATCCCCTTTTTACGTAAGTTTTCTCCAGTAAGAATCGCCTCATGGAAATCTATGGACATAACTATTTTTCAGTGCGGGAGGAAGACCTTCGATGTTTTCAAGTTTCAGTCTAAGGATCGGGTGGAGTTTAATATAGTGGAGAGGAGCAGAGGTAGACCTCACAAAATTGTTCTGTCCCGTTTTGAGTTCGATAGGTTGTGTGAATGGTTTAGTAGATTCTCTGCATGCAACGTTATCTGGTGGAATAAATGGCAAGGTCAGAGGAGAGAATTCATTGTTGCTAAGGAAAGGAATACAGAGAGTCCTTGTGAGAGGTTCAAGGAGGCCGGGGCTGATTAGCGTCCCTGAGAATTTTGATGAGTCAGGTTGGGTTTGGGTGGCAGAAAAGCTTCATCGTTTTGCCGAAGTTCTACATATCAAGGAACATGGTGTTTTCAGTAAATCTTTCAAAGAAGCGGTCGACATTTCTCCTTGGCCCAATTTAGAATATGTGTTTTTGAAGGAGAGTGGTGTAGGGTGAACAGATTTCTAGGTGGAGGAAGAGTCTTGTACTGGTAATATTGCGTTTCTTGGTCGATGTTTGGTGGGCGAGTAAGAGGCAAGCAAGATTCCATAACACCAAAGGAGGAAGTTGCAGAGATGGGTGGATATTCATTGGAAAGTTGCTGGAGGAGTTAAATTCCATGAGCTAAGTGGGAATTCTTTTTTGTTGACTTTCCCGTCGAAAAAGAAGGCTTGTCGTATTATTAGTTTCAAGAAATGGGTGGTGAATGGGAGGTCTTTGCATTTGGAGTTTTGGCAGAAGGAGGTGTCGTGTTTTCAGGAAGGGTTGGTAGGGAAAAAATCGAAGGAAGTGTGGGTTAGGGTTTGGGCCTTTGGGGTCTCCCCCTTCATTTGTGGAGTAATTCAATTTTTGCAAAAATTGGAGAGTTTTGCGGTAGTTTTGTGAAGGTCGATGAATTTACGGAGGAAAAGGCAGAGATGAGATGGGCTCTTATTTTGGTTAGATTTAAGGAGAAGCTGCCGTCCTTAGTACGTATTGGTGTGGGAGGTAGAGTTTTCGTTTTTCCTATTTGGTCAGAAACAGTTATGCTAAGGGATTGTCGGAGAGGTGGGGATGAAGGTACAAGTACATTGCCGGTTGAGGAGATGAATACAGAGAAGGAGGGTGAAACTCACTCGAGTAATAAGCAGGTGGGTAGGAAAGGGAGGAGTAAGTTAGAGTGTATGGCATGGGTAAAGACAAAGGAGTGGGGCCAAGTCCAAGGGATCAGAGGAATTCAAATTCAAAATTTAAACCCCAAAATCAAAACGACACAACATTAAGGGGAAAGGCTACTACTGAAAAGGATAAGGTAATGAATTACGACAGTAGGTCTAGGCTTAAATATAAGGGGATGGGTCAAGTAGAGGCCCATTTATTAGGAGTGGTGGGGGTAAGACAGTTTGGGCCCCTATTAATTCCAACATGAAAGAGACCCAAGAGAAGGAAGTCACAATGGGTATTATATGTGGGCCGTTTAAGTCTAAAATCGCTAATGTATCTTTTCGTAATCTGGGTAATGGAGGTGGGTCGGGTGTGAAGGAAGACCCAATTGTCATCGAGGATAGAAAACTAGGAGTCAACGCATCTTACCGTTTGTCGAGATTTAACTGGCAAGAATCGGACAACTTTGAGTGTTGGTATGATGAGTGGTCGCTGGGGTTCGTAAACACAGATAGAGTCAGAGTACAGTAGGAAAGAGGGGCGTGAAGGCACAAGGGAGGTTAGTCCGACTCAGGTTGATTCAAATTGTGTGGGTCCAAGGAGTGTTGTTTCATAGAATCGCAGTCGTCGCCTGTGCGTGGTAGGGCTGAGGTGTTAGGGAAAGACTTGATGAAGGAACCTATTCACTGTACCCCTCTTACGACTATTCCTCTAGAGTCGGGCAGTGTGGTTGAGTTGCATCATATTGGTTCATTGTAGGAGGTAGAAGAGGAAAAGGAGCCTTAGGATCACCATCCAGATTATGCAGGAAGAGATAAGGTTATTAGCTCAGATAGGTTCATAGGTTCTTCGTCGTAATCTTCCTAGAGGGTAGATTCCCCTAGCAGGCATGGTGATGAGGCTGAGTCACCAAGTTCCATGCAAAAAGGGGCTTCCGACAGAGATTGTACCCCGGAAATGGATCCTTGCCTCAGTGAAGTGAACAGGAGGAAAGCTAGGAGGATTCGCTGTCTGAGCCGATTGATTGCACTCATCTCGCTGTGGTCCATCTAGAGGAGTTGGAAGAAATTGAACTCATTTCTCATTTGGAGTCAACAAACTACATTTCTTTGTGGGTCAGTAGGGGAGCTAAGGGGTTAGGGCAGTACCTGGGGGTGTCCTGTTCGGGTTTTGAAGATAAAATCATGGAGCTTCTTTTGAATATAAAGAAGAAATGGAGGTCGACAAAGGATAACAATAATAAAAATTCAAATAAGGCAAGAACAAGGGGAAAACGTGAGCTGAACCAGTTATGTTGTAGCCTGAATTTTGATATACCAGGGAAGCTTGAGGGAAAGGGGAGGAGGAACAAGAACTTATTTGCATAAGTGTATCATGGAGCTACGCATTGTTTCATGGAATGTATGTGGTCTTAATAATCAAGAAAAGAAGATGGTAGTTAAGGCTGCTTAAGGAGATGAAAGCCTCATATGGTGTGTCTGCAAGAAACGAAAATAAGAAGTATTGATAGAAGAGCAGTAAATAGCATTGGAGGTGGCAATGGGTGGTGACAAAGTTGGTGGTAGAGTTTGGGGTATACTTAGTCTTTTGCTTACAAAAAATGGTTGAGTCTATAAAGAGTGGGTTTTTTCGGGGGTATATGGTCCATGTTCCGTTAATGAGCGAGGTGGTTTGTTGGAGGAATTGAAGCTCATTAGATCGAAATGGAATGTTCCGTGGTGCATAAGGGGTGACTTCAATGTGGTTCGTTTTCCTAAAAAAAGATCAGGCTCTAGCGGTTTCTCTTGAGCAATGCAGGAGGTCAATGATTTTATTAATGAACTGGAGTTAGTAGATTTTCCATTATTGGGAGGAGACTTCACTTGGTTTAGAGATGGAGACATGAATCAGTTTTCTCGGATAGACAGATTTCTTACTTCCTCAGTCTGGGTTGCCTTTTTTAATAGTTCCTCACAGATTAGTCTCACTAGAGTGGTTTCGGACCATGTCCCTCGGATGCTAGAATGCAATGGGATATCGAAAGGAAAATCCCTCTTCAAATTTGAGAATATGTGGTTGAAGGCTCTGGGATTTCTTGAATGGGATAAATTAAAGTGGGACTCGTGTATTGTGGCTGGTAATCCTTGCTTCATATTGGCTAGAAAACTGAAACTGCTCAAGGAAGATTTAAAGATATGGAATAGATAGGTTTTTGGAAGGCTGGATGTCAAGATAAAGAAAGTTATGGAAGATATCAGTGCGTTGGATTCGAAAGCACGCTCGAATGGTCTGAATGATGTAGAAGAGTTACGTCGGTCTCCTCTTAGGAGATAATTAGGGAGTCTCCTTCTAAGTGAAGAAATCTGTTGGAAACAAAAGTCCCGAGTGCAGTGGCTTAAAGAAGGTGATCGAAATACTAAGTGCTTTCACAGAACAACAAACATGCATAAGTTTGCAAACCATATCAAAAATATCACGGTTGAAGGGTCATTGCTAGTTGACAAAAATGATATTAAGCAAGGCGTAATAGATTTCTATACTGGACTTTTTGAGGATCAAGGAGAGTGGTGACCACATCTTGATGGTGTTTCTTTTAAAGTGTTGGAGCAGAAGGACAGCCAGCTTTTGGAGGATGGTTTTTCTGAAGAGGAAATGGTAGCAGCCTTGGGCAGTTTGAGCAGGGACTATGCCTTGGGCCCGGATGGTTTCACAATGGCGTTTATTTCTAGTTGCTGGGAGGTAATTAAATCAGAGGTAATGGAGGTTTTTCAGCATTTCTATGTCAATAAGGGATTCGAGAAAAGCTTCAACACTTCGTTCATTGCCTTGATTCCAAAGAAAAAATGAGCGACTTCAGGCCTATCAGTTTAGTTGGCAGCATTTACAAATTATTGGCCAAAGTTCTTGCTCTACGATTGAGGAAGGTGTTATTTAAAATCATATTGGAGTTCCAACATACGTTTATAGGAGGGAGGCAGATTGTTGATGCTTCTTTCATTGCTAATGAAGCTATTGATGCCACGCTCAAAAGTGGCTGCCCGAGGATTTTGTGTAAGCCAGACATAGAGAAGGCTTACGATCACGTTAATTGGGATTCCTTATGTACTTGATGGGTAGAATGGGTTTTGGGGAGAAGTGGAAAAAATGGATATACTTTTGCATCTCTACGGCTCGATTCTCAGTGTTGATAAATGGAGAACCCGTTGGATTCTTTGCCAGTTCGAGGGGATTACGCCAAGGAGATCCTCTATCTCCATTCCCGTTCATTATCGTTATGTAGGCTTTGAGCAGATTTATGGATAAGGCAGTTTCAGGGGTTATATTCGAGGTTTTGAGGTAGGGAGGAACGGAGATGAGGTGGTCTCGGTATCCCACATCCTTTTTGCAGATGATACTTTGGTTTTATGTGATGCTAAGGCTACTCAGTTAGGATACCTTCGTCTCATATTGGCATTCTTCCAAATGGTGTCAGGCCTTCGGGTTAATATAGCAAAGAGTGAAATTATTCCAGTTGGGGTGGTGGGGAATGTAGATCTTTTAGCTTCATGGTTTGGATGCAAAATTGCTCAGCTTCCTTCTTCTTACTTGGGCGTGCCTCTTGGAGCTCCTTTTAAAAATAAAACCACTTGGAATCCAGTCCTGGAAAGATTTGAAAGACATTTGGCAGGTTGGAAAAAGCGGTTGTTATCGAAAGCAGGGTGGCTTACTCTAGTTAAAAGTACTTTGTCCATCCTTCCTACATATTTCATGTCTCTTTTAGTGATTCCTTCTTCAGTTTGTAACAGCCTTGAAAGATTAGAAAATGAACTTTTTGTGGGAAGGTTCGGGTGAAGAACGAAAGTATCATTTTGTTAAATGGGACAAGGTTCAGACTAATTTGAGAGGTTGTGGATTAGGGATCAAGAATATGAGAG
Organism: Codonopsis lanceolata; assembly: GCA_013146195.2. Taxonomy (NCBI): domain Eukaryota; kingdom Viridiplantae; phylum Streptophyta; class Magnoliopsida; order Asterales; family Campanulaceae; genus Codonopsis; species Codonopsis lanceolata. Next base: position 30,217,849 of record CM028384.1, on the reverse strand, counting down.
TCTTCAATACTTCCTTGCTTGCTAAGTGGTTATAGAGGTACATGATTGATCGTGAAGGGTTATTGAGGAAAGTGGTAGGCTACAGATATGGGGAAGGTGTAAATATATAGACTCCGAACAATGTTTCAGTAGCATATGAGGTGAGAGTCTAGAAAGGGATTCGTAAAGGTTGGGAAGCTTTTGTGAGACATATCTCTTTTGAAATAGGGAATGAATCTACTATTCGTTTTTGGAACGATAGATGGAGTGGGGAGGTGGAGTTATGGAGATTGTTTCTAGATCTGATCAATTTGGCTACCGATAAGGACTGTTTGGTAAGCTCGATTCTTCAAGCTCAGGGGAATACCATGGTCTGGAACCCTACGTTCCGTAGATGCCTACAGAATTGGGAAATGGATTCTTGTGTGGAATTCTTTGATATGGTATATAAGCAACAGGTGGGAAGAAATGGTGAGGACGCAGTTAGGTGGGAGGGAAATAGAGGAAGAGTGTTCTTCGTTAAGTCCTTCTACTCCCGTTTGCTGTATGTAAGAAACAACATTTTCCCTTGGAAGTTGCTGTGGAAGACTAAAGCTCCCAGTTACGTAGGTTTCTTTGCTTGGGAGGCTTGTCATGGAGCCATCTTAACTGGTGATAAATTGAGGACGCGACGTAAGATTTATGTTAATTGGTGTTATATGTGCAAAAGGAGCGATGAAAGTGTGGATCTTTTGCTTATTCATTACCCCATGGCGACAGAATTATGGAATTGGATTTTTGGTCTGTTCGGAATTGCTTGGGCTATGCCCGGATCAGTTTTGGATTTATTCTTGAGTTGGTCTCTTTATAAAAGAAGCAGGAAAAATTCCTTATGGGAGGCTACCCCGTTGGCGGCATGTTGGGTCATTTGGAAGGAAAGGAATAGGAGGGCTTTTGATAACGAGGAAATGACTCTAGAGAAGCTTAAAGATACTTGGCTGCGCACTATATCTTCTTGGTGCCCTGAGTCAGTGGACCTTTCCCAGAATCCTACTCACTATCTAGAAGTGATAGGGAATTCTCTCCATCTCGAGTAGCTTGAGATCTCTTGTATTTTCTCTTTATTGTACATAGACCGCGTCAGCTATTTTGATGCTATTCATTTATAATCTTTTACTTATTAAAAAAAAAAAAAGAATCGCCTCATGGCAGGCTTCCTAAGCAAAAAAAGTAAAAAAAACAGAATGGGAGCGATACTTCTCCAGATTCCTTCCCAAGGGAAAGAATACCCATCTTTGCCCGAAGTGGCAACAAAATAAGACTTGACATTAAATCTTTTGCTATTCGACGCTGCCCACCTCACCTTATCATCTCTAGTGTCGTTTATCTGATGCGAATATAACTTTGTGAAGAAATTAACACAATTCTCCATCTCCCAGTCTTGAAGAGCCCTACGAAAAAATGTTATTAATCCTATCCGATCATTTATCTTGACTAACAAACGGTCCCATAGAGTCAATCCTACCTTTTTGAGCTGATCATGCAAGAAATGTTTTTTTGAGTGGTCTTTGTTTAAAATGGTGATGGAAGCATCCATAGTTACTTTTTCCTTTTTATAGTTTTGTGACATGGATTCGGTACTATCAGCTGGTCAGGCTCTATTTGGTGAGTGCCCCCATCTATATAAGTGTGTTTAATTAAAGTTTAAGCCAATAGATTGCCTGAACATGATAAAGCATTTGAGGACTATAACTATGGTGCATTATACTATTGGCATTCTTCTATAGTATTTCATTATACTGAGTATTAATAACATGTGAAATTTCTTAGCCTAGTTATAGAATCAGATTGTTGTTTGAAGTAATTTGAGTCGGCACTATCTCTGGGTGGTAGCAAGAGGAAAAGGGTTTGATTGTTTAGATCTCTTGTCGAGTTGATTGAATGCTCCCTTCAACGTGCACTTAGGAGAGGGATTTCTCAGGAATTATGGAGCAAACTTCAATTTAATACACTAAGCGGGGCTCGACAGTGGCCCGTTTAGTATGCGGCCCAACAGGGCAGCCCAATTAACATGTGTACATACTACAGACCACAAAGGTATTGATACTTGTTTTGAAATTTTGTGTCTAACAGAGCCATTCGTTGAAATGGGTTTCGATGTTCTTCGTAATTGATTGAAATTCCTGTGTTTTTCTGTGTATGTGTAGATAAGTTTGTTGCTGACGTTTTCAAATTGAAAAATATTTGAAAGGAATAAAATTATTTTGAAATATGGTTTGAATAATAGGTTTTGTTGTTAAAGTGTTTGAATTGAAAAATATATGGGAGATTGAATTTGGAATTCAAATTTAGTTGTTAACTGTTATGAAGAAATAATTGAACATTAGCCTTAGTCTAGGTTAGCATTGTAGAGTAGGTTGGTAACTTTGTCAAGTTTGGGAGCCACCACTGTGTACAACTTACATCCATTTCTTAACTATAAATACCGATCAATGTAAGGTTATTGAACACACACCTCTAATCCTAACATTTCCATCAGTTATAGATGTAATGTAGTTGGAAGTAATTGGTAGGTGAATATAGAGTAGAGGAATGAAGCCTATGGTCCTAGACGGAATAAATATGTGCCAAACATTTAACGTTTGACACAACATTAAAATCATGTATCAGTTTTAAATACCAACCAGTATGTATTTATTTTAGATATCCCTTAAGCTCTGAATAAAAGCTTTCTCTCTCTTTTTCTCTAATATTTTTTTTAAGTTTGTCATAATTTTATTAATATATATGTTTTTTTTATATATAGTCTTTTTTTTTTTTTCACAATGGCAAACATCGCTAAGCTTGAATTTGAAAGGTTGGACATATCCGGAAAGAATTATATGATATGGAAAATAGATGCGGAAACGCACCTGGCCGCCAAGAGCCTCGAAAATACTATCCAAAGACATAATAATGAATGGATAAGCAATCAAATTCAAGCTCAGGCCATGATTTTTCTTCGACACCACGTCCACGAAGATTTAAAGATGGAGCATATCACGGTTAATGATCCACTCGTTTTTTTGGAAAGTTTGAGAGAAAGATATAACCATTTGAAAACGACCATTCTCCCCAAAGCACATTACGATTGGATCCATATCTGCCTACAAGATTTTAAAACTATCAGTGAATATAATTCTATGATGTATAAGATTACCTCATAGTTGAAATTATGTGGGGAAACCATACTTATCATGATATGTTGGAGAAGACATTCTGCACATTTCATGCCTCGAATTTGCTCCTGCAGCACCAATATTGAGAGAGGGGTTCTTAAAGATACTCATAATTGATCTCTTGCCTACTAGTAGCTGAACAAAATAACGAGATTCTAATGAAAAATTATGAATCTCGTCCAACTGGTTCAACCCCATTCCCTGAAGCGAATGAGACTATGTATGATGAAGGGCAAGAGCGTGGACGAGAAGGTCATGGTCGTGGTCGAAGTTAAGGCCGAGGAAGAGGCCGTGGAAGGAATAACTACCATTATCATCCATATAATGGATATTCCTCACCACCTGAAGTGGAACAGAAATGATGATAGAGACAACTTTTCGAGTAGGAAAAATGTGCGTTCGAACAATGAAGAAAGTTCATATTTTAAATGTGGTATGAAAGGCCACTGGCACACACATGCCGTACGGCGAAACATCCGGTTGATCTTTATGAAAGATCACAAAAATGGAAAATTTTGAGACAAGCTTCCTTGAAAATGATCCTGAAGATCTTGGTTTTGATTTTGTTGATATGACCAACATCAATATGACCCATACCATTAGTGAAAATAATGGTCATGAATAATAATTTACCTAAATCTTTTTTTATATATGTGTAAAAGTAACATGTTATTATGTACGACTATTATTTGTTTTTGTTTTCCCTATGTGTACTAAATGTTAACAATGGAATTAATATATGTATTTTGTATTCAACGTACTTATCATATTTATTCATTTTAATATATTTTTTCTTTCTTTCCCTCATCTTGAAATAAATTAAAAATATGTTTCTATCCAAAATCCAATGCGGTGATTTATGTCTTATGGATAGCGCTAAAATCCAAGGAGGTGATTTATGTCTTGCAGATAGCGCTATTACACATACCATACTTAAAAATAAGAAGTATTTTTCTTATCTCAAAGTTAACAATGCTAATGTCAACACTATACCTTGTAATGCCAAAATAATTGAAGGATTTGACAAAACAATTTTCCTAATGTTTGAAGGCACGAAATTCATGATAAGTAATGCATTGTTCTCTTCTAAGTCTCAAATAAACTTGTTAAGTTTCAAATACATTCATCTGAATGGATATCATATTGAAACTATGAACAATGAGAATAATGAATATCTTTGTATACCTCAAACACTTTCGGAAGTAAGTGTATATTGGAAAAATTGCCCACTCTATCTTCTGAATTGTAAAATACAAACATAAGAATATTTTAATCATAATCTATAGTAAACCTGAAGTTTACTGAAACATTTAAAGTTTGACATGAACGGTTGGGTCATCCCGGTTCAATAATGATGCCAAAAATTATTGAGAATTCTAATGGTCATCCATTGAAAAACCAGAAATTTTTTTAATCTAATGAACTCCATTGTAATGCTATGTTCAAGGGGGAGTATTATGAAAAAAATAATTGAACATTAGCCTTAGTAGACTAGTTTAGCATTGTAGAGTAGGTTGGTAACTTTGAGTATTATTATTATGCAAATTTATTCGCGCCACGCTACTCGGCAACCATTTCGGGTGGGTGTTTAAAGGTTAGTAATAAAATTATTCATCTAACGAATTGAAAGCATAACAATTCATAATATATATATATTAAGTTTGTAGCTTGGGGTTACTTCTGCTCAAGCATCAAGGAACATATATTTTATGCGTGTAAAATAATAAAATATTATCTCGTCATCGCATAATATATTATAGACGGTGGCTCAGCCAACCTTTCCTTCATAATGGTGATATACAATATATATTAAAGTAAACCAGTAACATAAAATAAAACATATCGGCAAAAATTCTTACCGATGGAAATGTTAGGATTAGAGCGTTGTGGGTGCCCCGGAATCTCCTGGACCCCGCGCTCCCTTTTTTAGGGGAACGCGAGTTGCGGAAGGACATCACTCTTTTCATTCCATCCTCCCTTGTTTAGGGGAAGACGAAATTAAAAGTGCAAAAAGAGTGTTGTCGAAAGCGCGTTGAATACGTCTCGGTCACTAAGTGTGCTTTAGTTCTCTATGAGTGCTTTGGATTTTTCCGTATCTCATCCTCCCTTGTTTAGAGGAAAACAAGATACAGAAAATGCATCACCCTTTTCATTCCCATCGTCCCTTGTTTAGGGGAAAACAGAAAAGTGTAAAAAAAAAAAAGATGTTGCGTAGGCGCGTGTGAACACGCACTGCCTCACTGTGGACTTGAAATCGTCCTGGGTCACTATGAGTGCATTGGATTTCTTCGTATCTCATCCTCCCTTGTTTAGGGGAAAACAAGATACAGAAAATGCATCACTCTTTTCATTCCCATCGTCCCTTGTTTAGGGGAAAACGGAAAAGTGCAAAAAAAGGATGTTGCGAGCCTCACTATGACCTTAGGCTTATTTTGGATCGCTATGAGTGCTTTGGTTCTTTTGTATCTCATCCTCCCTTGTTCAAAGGAAAAAAAGATATAGAAAATGCATCACCCTTTTCATTCCCATCGTCCCTTGTTTAGGGGAAAACAGAAAAGTGCAAGAAAAGGATGTTGCGGGCCTCACTGTGATCCAAAATGCTGTAACAGAGTCGCCATATTTATTTTAAGGAGAAATAAAAAAAAAACCAAAAGTAACCAGAGTTTGTAAAAAGGGGTTCGGGGGCTAAGTTACGAGTTGGGAAGGTGTTAGGCACCCTACTCGCCCTTTCGGTCTCAAAAATAGTTTTTGGTTAAAATATGCTTTTACTATATTTATTTAGCAAATGAAACAAAGCATTTAAGTAGATATATCCGGATCTACATTATTTACAGACTTGCAGCCACTTCCTTCTAGTAATTACAAATATATTTACAAATATTTGGCCATAATAATGACTCTTTTTAATGCTATTTTCTATAGAAATCCGGACAGCATAACGGCTTATATTTTTTACATTGGGCCGGTTGAAAATAGCACGTTAATATAAAAATCTCTTAAAGACTTACCTTTAAGAGCGTAGGGTGTGCTCGCTCTGTCCTTCCGGGAGAGGGAGTCTTTTTTTGCTGTGTTGTTGTGGAGATTCGGGCAGAGTGGCTGCTTCTGAAAGCTGCTTTCCGACACCGTGAAACGGGCGGAGCAACTGCTTGTACTTTTGCAGTTTGTTTGGTTGTTGTTGGTGGAAATTGGGCAGAGTAACTGCTTGCTTTTTGCTATTTTTGTGTTTGGATTCGGGCAGAGCAACTGCTCTTTTTGGAATTTTTGGACCGGGGGAATAGGGTGGAATCCTAGCTGGGAGGCTAAGGTTCACTTTGACCGATTGTTTTGTGTTTGGAGGAGATTTGACAGAGCTTCGAGGCTTATAGGAGGAGGGGAACACTCTCTCTCGCTCACTGCGTAAATTGAACGCGACTTCTTTAACTGCGTGAACTGTGTGCGGAGTGAATTGTGAATGAATTCACTGAGGCCGAGCACCTCTATTTATAGCTGGGAGTGAGGACTCCGTTGGCATTTTGAGTTTTCTTTCTGGGCTTCATCGGCTTGTACCGTGCGCTTGAGAGAGTATACCGGAGGCAAATTGCTACAGTGCACAAGCACTATGCTGGTGCCACCCACATATGAAGTGGGCGCCGCGCCTGGATCCCCTATGGTTGGCGTCAGGTTCCAATTTCATGCCCTTTTTTTTTAACACTTTAGCCCCTGCATTTCATTGTTTTGCGTATCCTGCTTTTCCTTTTGCATTTTTAAACTCTGTAACGTGACATTTGTGAAGTTTTAACAGGTCTTGATATCGCATGTCATGTCACATACCAGGGGTACGAAATTGGGGTGTCTACAAGCGTTCGTGTTGATAACGTGTTATGAAATAACCACAAACTTATGACAAATGTTAGGATGCAAGTTGTACACTGCCTGCCAAACTTATCAATATGACCAATACCATTAGTGAAAATAATTGTCATGAACAATAATTTACCTAAATGTTTTTTTTATATATATGTATAAAAGTGACATGTTATTATGTACGAGTATTATCTGTTTTTGTTTTTCCTATGTGTACTAGCATATTAACAATGCACTTTATATAGGTATTTTGTATTCAACGTACTTATCATATTTATTCATCTTAATATTTTATTTCTTTCTTTCCCGCAGAACAGGTAGGTGTATACCCAGCAGAAACCGTGCTCCCTTCTTCTCTCTTCTCAGTCATTCTGTCCCGTTTAGATTTAGGTTGGATTTCCTCTCCGTCATTATCCCTTGGTGAGATTCAGACCTTGAGAGTTACCTAAATATAGCCATTCTTGGTGAGTGTTACTGTGAGGGATAGATTTGGGTCTGCAATTGAGTAAGAATGTGATTCTCATAAAAATCATCATATGCAAGAATGTATAACTAGATATATACACATCAAGTCATTCATAGAATTATCATGTTGTAGACACCTCAATTTCGTACCTCTGATATGTAATCTTGACATGAAATATCAAGACCTGTTAAACACTGACAAATATCAAGTTACAGGGTTGAAAATGCAAAAGAAAAAGCAGGATGCGTAAACAGTGAAATGCAGGGGCCAAAGTGCCAAAAATCAGGCCAGAAAAGGACCCAGGCACCGCCCCCATGGCCTCCTGGCGCCGCGCCCAGACCCTCCATGGGTGGCGCCCAATAATTCTCATTGCACTGTAGCATTTTGCTTTTGCTGCAACTCTCTCAGCACGCGGTACAAGCCGATGAAGCACAGAATGATGAAACGTAATCACGAAGGAAGCCTTCTCCCAGCCTATAAATAGAAGGCCCCAACTTCAAGAATTCAGATAGTTACGCAAACAGTTCACACACCGCGAGTACGCAGTTAAAAATCCTCAGCAGTGAGTTCTGAGAGAGCGTTGTGAGAATTTCCTCCTCCAGCCCCGAAGCTCCGCCAAATCTCCCCCAAACACAAAACCAGCCGGTCAAAGTAAAACCTAGCTACCCCGCTAGGATTCCACCCTATTCCTCCGGTCCAAAAATCTCAAAACAAGCAGTTGCTCTGCCCAAATTCAGAGACCAAATCAGCAAAAGGCAAGCAGTTGCTCTGCCCAAATTCCGCCAACCGCATGCAAACAACAGCAAAAAAACAAGTAGTTGCTTCGCCTGGTTCCTGGCGCACGAAAGCAACTTTCGGAAACAGTCACTCTGCCCGAATCCCCGCAACAACACAGCAGCAAAAAGACTCACTCTCCCTGAAGGACAGAGCGAGCACACCCACGCTTCAAGAGGTAAGCCCTTTCAAAAGTTTTTATATAAAAGTGCTATTTTACGCAACAAAATGTAAGCAGTATAAGCAGTTGCGCTGCCCGAAAATCTATAAGAAATAGCACTAAAAAGAGCCATTATTATGGCCAAATATTTATAAATGTATTTGTAACTCCCGAAAGGAGGTTGTAGCAAGTGTTGTAATAATATATGTACATGTATATTTTATTTAAATGCTTTATTTCATCTGCTAAATAAATATAATAAAAGCATATTTTAGTCAAAAATCATTTTGAGACCGAAAGGGCGAGTTTGGTGCCTAACACCTTCCCACCTCGTAACTAAGCCTCCGAACCCCTTTACAAATTTGGTTACATTTTGGTTTTTTTTATTTCTCCTTAAAATAAAGATGACGACTCTGTTTTATATTTTGAGTCCACAATGAGGCCAAGCGTATTCCGCGTGCTAAATGGTTCATTTTGAAACCACCCGCTCTTCATCAGCGAGAGGGGGATAAATAAAATCGAGGCACTCACAGTGGCGACTTTGTTGGGGACGTCGTTTTTATTTTAAAGAAAAATAAAAACGGAGAGCTAGACTCATTTTCATTATATATTAAAAAAACAAGTTTTCTTTTATTTTTGGCTAAAATATGCTTATTATATTTAGTTAGCATTTTTATATATCCGTATATATATTTGCAAATAACCATAAACTTGCAACAGCTTCATTTCGGGTATCGTTGCGAATATATAAAAAAAGGAAAGTAGAAAAAAGAATAAGATAGAATTTCGGGCAGGATAGAAAAACAAGGGGCTTATTATTGCTTTATTTTTGCTCTACCTTATTATATTTTATCTCTGCTTTATTGATTTATTTTGCGCAAAAATATGTAAATATTATTCATTCTGTCATTTTATTTCGGGGATTAGAACAAATATGTAATTAATAGGAATAGATAGATTCTCCACTTTTCTTTCTATTTCTTGATCTGAATGGATGTTTGCTCGCACCGTCCTTTTAAGGACTCAAACTAAATAAGTCGAGAAAATCCAAAAAGAACAGAAAAACAGACCATATCTGCTTTATTTTACTGCTTTATATCTGAAAAAGAAAAAAAAATACTTTATTGCTTTTTAGATGCCGCACACACGCGCACGCACGTAGAAATATTCTGAATTGTTACCCTACACCATGACCAACCTACCCCCTGCATTAGCCAACCTTAATTGCATATAGTTTCTCAGGATACTTCATTGATCGATCGGTTTTTATATCTCTAATTATTGGCCAATCCCTGTTGCAAATAATAATAATAATAATAAGCAAAAAAAAAAAAGAAGAAGAAAAAAGAGGAAGAAAAAAATATGCACAGGGACTGACCAATAATTTCTATGATATTTGACCTAGATCATTTGAATGGTGGATCCCGGAAAGAGTATAGGCCCTTCACCTGAGATCAGTTCGATCTTGGGGAGTCGAAAGGCATGTGGAATACGAGGGTCCTATACTCTGGAGAAAGAATCCACTATTCCAGGAATAGTCTTGAGACTGTCAAAACAAAGCGGGTGCTTGTCCGATCAATTGTAGGAAAAATGAATAATAATAATAAAATACTAATAATAAAGGCACACTGTACTCAAAACCCAAAAAGCTTTCAGCCAATCCCTTCTGATACCTCCAACCCCTTTTCTTCAGAAACCTGGCCCGAGTTTGGAAAGGCGAGACGACCGGCCGCTTGATACGGATACGTGCATGGGGACAGACGAGAATATCTGGTCGATCGTAAAAGGTCGAATCGGTTCGAGGGTACAGATTTGAACATAATGGCAGCTAAAAATGAGCAGTCTATAGTGGGTACAAATACAGGGGCTCCAGGGTATACTCCAACCCCAGCTATGCAACAGTGGTTAGACCAAAATTTGGGTGCACAGGCTTGATCGTATAATGAGTCAGATGGCAAATCTCGTACAAGGTCTAAGGCCCAGTGGTGAAGGAACTACTTTCCCTGCAACCCCTCAAGAAGCATCCACTTTTCATGCTCCTCTAAACCCAAACCCTCAGCCAAACACTAACCCACCTCCAAACACTAGCACCCCAAATCCAAATCTTCCACCAAACCCCTATTACCCGAATTTTAACCCCTTCTCACCATATCCACCATATCCTTTCTCTCCCTCAAAATCCAAATGACCTCCTATTTCTCATCACCAACCCACTTCAAAATAGCCCACATATGGACCCCAGAAGCTATACCCAACCAGGACAAGTAACGACCTATTTACCCTTCAATGATCTTGGTCGTCAGGCAGAAATTACCAATAACCTACCTCCCCAAAATCCTTACAGCATATACCAAAACCCAGCACCTGCAAATAACCTATCTCCTCAAAATCCTTACCAAATACCCCCTCAACATCCCTGCCAAATGCCACAGCTAGAAATAAACCTAGCTATTCCCAATCCTTCCAACATATACCAAAACCCAACACCCCCTCCCACCAAAATAGAGGCAGACATGGAGAACCTAAAAAATATGATGCTCAAAGTTTTGAACAAAGGAGAATTTTCTACGCGGGCATTAACATTGCATCCTTCAACCATACTACTCTCAAAATTCAAAATGCCCGACAAAGAAAAATTCGATGGGACTGGATGCCCTATCTCTCACCTGAAAATCCTATTCTACCGGCATGCAATCCAGAGGGGCTAGTTTTAAAGCTATGACCTTCAATTTTCACCTTACTTTGATAGGGGCTGCTAAGCAATGGCTAATGCTAGCAGATAATAGCACCATGAGCACTTGGGACCAAATAACAGAAGAGTTCCTAAAGAGGTATAAGGACAATACTACCTCTGAAAATAAAAGAGATCTTGAGGCGTGCACCCAAAGAGAAAAAGAAACCTGTGCAGATTTTGTGGCCAGGTGGAAAAGAAAGATAGCTCAAACCTTGGACAGGCCTGATCCGGCTGAATCAGCCAGAATGTTCATCAAAAATCTCCAACCCATATACTTGGAACATATGCGGTATCTCCCCTATAGCAACTTCAAAGAAATAGTGGAGATAGGAATTCGTATCGACGAATATATACGCACAGGACATGTAAAAGTCGGTGCACCTCCTAGTTCCTTCTGATACTCAAAAGGGAAGGCAACCGCATAAGGATCAGCTATCCATATAGTAGGAAATGCATCCACCATGCCACCAAACAATTTCCCTACCTAGAGCTACAACACTGTTACATGGTCTTATGAAACAAATAGGTCTGTCAATATAGTTAGTGGGAATAATGGCCCAAATAGGAACTTCAGGGGTCTGAATAGAGGGAATAGGCACTATAATGAACTGCAAGCTCCTCAGTTTGTGATATTGCAAGGGCTGATGGCACAAGGAGTGCTAAAACCCTTGGAAAACTATAGGCACCGAATCCTCTGCCCAACTCATGGAACCATGCCTAGCATTGTGAATATCATCATTGCGGTGGTCACCTCACCGACAAGTGCTACATACTAAAAAATGCCATCCAAGACCTGATAGATGACAGGGTCATCGAAAAACCTCCCCCCAGGCCAAATATAGTCAATAACCCTTTACCTCAAATCAACATGATTGAGGTAAAAGAAGAAAATAGTGTACCCAAGTTTGAAAAACATAAACACCCATTACCATATATCATTATTCCTTTCTTTCCACCAAAAAAGCTTGATTGCAGCATGCTCTCTTGGGACACTATCATGGACAGCCAAAATGTCAGTAGCACTGAAAAAGCCACTTGGGTCGGTGGGGATACCAGTCACCTCATTAGATCTGGTCGAGCTTACCAACCAAACCAAGAAAGTGGTGACAACTCTGGCAAAGACAAAGAAACATATACCAGGGCTAAGAATGTGGAAGATGCTCTGTTAGCTCAGATGAAGAAAACTTAGGCAAACATATCCATTTGGGGCTTACCATGTGCTTCCAAAACCCATCGGGATACATTAGCCAAATCCCTAAGTCAGACAGTCATCCCCATTGAAACATCTCCAAATGAACACACTCAAATGATTAGGAACATACACTTTGGAAACGTAATTGTGACGACCCGACCCGGATCCCAATACGAGACCCAAAGGTCGTGCCGCCAAAACACACAAAACAACACGCAATGGGTAAGGCTATAACAGCAATACACCAACGACTCAACATATGCGAAAGCGAATAACTTAAATGGACCCGAGCTAACAAGCTCCGAAATGCAAAGCGACCAAAGAGATAATAAATCTCTCGGCCCAAAAATTCGACGCACGTGACGCAACATTGGGCACGCACTACAAACTCCTTGTAACAATTTTATAAACAATATTATAACCAAGTCATCGACGACGTTACAGCCGAAACTCAACATTAAACTAAGTCTACAACTCTAGTCTACACACTCAACGGCTAAACATGCCGGAGTACAACAACCAACAATAATATTAATAACTTGAGGTGAATAAAATATGTAATTAAATAACATGGCTCAACTAACATTTGTCGGCTCACAAAAACCAAGTACTAATTAAACAATACAAGTACATGAACCAATAAAAATACAACTTTACTACCCATAGTGAAGTCTATATAACTTCACTTCCCAAACGTCATTTCCAATAAACTAAGGCTACAAAAATAAATTAAAGGTAACAACCTTCCCAAAAATTACACTTCTATCGTAGCTCGGCGGTTTCCTTCGAATTACTAGCTCGGCTCGAATCTAAGGAAAATAAAGCAAACGAGTAAGTCATGATGACTTAGTAAGCTACTAAAGATGCAATGTCATGGCATGACATAATGCTCAAAGAAAACATGTACATCTCATGTCATACTTATAATATGTCATGTCATGGTATAATTCTCAACATAAACCCACTTTTCATCCATAGTCATATGGAACACAATTCTACATAATTTATCATGAAGTAATCCATATCATATAAAGTATGCATCTCACTTCCAAAAATGTGTAGCATGTTAATTCTACATTTTAACTTATCATCAAGCCACATAACCCAATGATACCATGAGTCTCATAATTCTTCATTTAACACAACTCATTTAATAATTCATATATGGGAGACTATTGTTTCCATTTTACTCATACATAACATGTTATATTTTTAGTATAACATCATATCATGAAAATCATCATTTCATTAGCATGTTACATTTCCATTATAACATCTCATCAAGTAATCATCATCTCATGTAAATCATATCATAACCACGTAGCACAACAATTCATATACGTGCTCGTAAAATAAACCACATAAGAGAGAGAAGATGATTTTCCTTTTCGTTTCCAGCGTGTAACTCCTGCGGAAACAAACGTGTCCTCTATAACCCTTTCGTGGCATCGACGTCCCCGAAACAATCCCCGTTCGGGTTCCATAGCTATCAAAGTCATGTGTATTACTCTAACTAAGATCAGCTACTTCCCCACCGTGGCCATCGATGGAGGGGTGTGTGCAAACCCGGCGCGGCGATCCATTGCGATCACGAATCCCACAATTCGTGAAGACAATACATCGTCCCGCCAAAGACTCAAACCAAAAACCGCCAGCTGGACTCAAACTCAAGCACATGTAATATATACTCGCATGCTCAAATAAAGGGAAAAGTACAACACACCGTACTAATCCATTCAAGTAGATATTTACTTATAAATCACATAGTTATGCATTTCTATGCTAACTAACACATAAACATCTTAGAGTGATAATATCACGTCTCTAATAACCAAGTGTCCTTCATACACTTGAAAGCGCTCGGAGGCTTGACCTCCATCAAAACTACCCCAAATTCCGTAGGATCTTAATATGTGATTCACTATATTCATATTAGTCCAATAATCGACCCGTTGAGTCATTTCTACTCTTTTCAAATTTGAAGGCATAGAAGCAATTTGCATCATAGCCCTCCTATTATTCATTAGCTAATGTTCATGGCTAAGTTCTCAAGGTTAGCAACATTGTGCAACCCAACAATCCATACCTTCCTAACAAAATCCCCAAAACATGGTTCATAGGTCAACACTTAACATTTAGAGTCAACCATTACATTCCAAGCATGCATCTCAATATAGCATTTAATCAAGCATGTTTTCATCCAAAATAACCATTAATCTAAACAAGATGTAATTTCATCTAGCATGCTCATCACCAAGATATAAATTAATCTAGCATGCTCATAACCTTCAATTCATGAATTAGTGTTGACCAACATACTCTTGTATGCATAAAAGTCAACTCAACCCAATAAAGTCAAACATTAAATTTATTCCTGCAATCCATAATGATAATTCATTATACATGCTCACAACCAAAAATTCATGAATTAGATAGCATCATACTCTTATATGCATGATAGTCAACTCTATTCTTAAAAGTCAAACGAAACATTCAAACATGTAATCCATTGTAAAAATTCATCTTTCATGCTTATAATCAAAATAGAGATTCATCAAGTATACTTCCCAAACTTTAAACATATACATATGTGATTCCAACAACTCATAGTATTCCATAAAATCCCCCAAAATCATTCATAATATCAAGAACTCATTTACTACATAATCATCATATCAAACCCTAGGTTTCTAGGGAATTATGTACCAATCAATCTCAAGTCCAAACTCACAAATTTAAGCTTAATATCATACTTCATTAAACATATAAATCAACCTGTTCATGCTTCTAGCAAGTTGACTCACCAAAAATCCAAAATTCAAAATAAAATCACACACATCATACATGTGTACTCATTGACCTCAAATAGCAAGCATCTTTGTTTTCCTTAGGGTCAATGAGCACAAAATCAATGGAAGAAGGAGTCTAGTAGCTTACCTAGCTTGAGTGAAAACTCAAGAGAATCGAAATCCGAACGGTGAAGTCGTTCTACTCGTCGAGGGCTTCAAGAATCTCAAGTTTGGTGGTCATCCAACGGTTGGATCTCCTTGGATTTGAGGAAGAAGAAGGTTAGGGCTCCAAGCTTCCATGGTTTCCCACACTCTCTCTCACTATACGTATGATGAAGGATGAAAGAAATGAGGGATTTCTGAATTTTACAAAGGGATTAGTGTATATATACTTCCCAAACAAGTGAGGGCACAAATGGGATTTCATTGGTACAATTAGCGATTGTTAGATGTAATCCACCATTAATCAAACCTTAATCAACTCCCTAAACATGTTAGGACATCATTAGGACTTAGTATGAGGGTTAGGAATGGTTTAGAGGAGGTTTAGTGAGGGTAGGATGGGAAATAAACATCAAAAAATCAAAACAGGGAGGAGTCTGCCCGTAGCACCATGCGGTCGCATGGTGCCATAGTGAAGCAACCGCATTGTCCCCTTTCCAGCCCTTGGTGAATTTCTGCAATCTTCGCAAGCCTTCGTCAAAGCTTTGAAGCCTTAAAGCTTTGAAATGGCTTATAATTCAACCCTTAAAGTCCTAAAACACTTGGCTAAACCACAAAAGTCTCAAATCACTTTTAAAGTAGGTCTAAACTCCCATAAACAACACCCGAAACAACTCGGAGCAAAACCGGCGGAAGGCGCAACAACTCGCTAACGAAACGTCGAATGAAACCACAAACCGACGGGCAACAACCCATGATTATAAACACTTCAAAAGGCTATTAAATAGGCCTGAATGCTCCTCAGATGATTAACAATAGGTAGGAGAAATGAGCTCCCGAAAGACGAGACGATCACCCGGCTCAATCTCAAACTACGCGATAAGGAGAATTGTTATCCTCGGAGCGTCAAAACCTCACAAGACTTAAAGAATACATTCAACTAGAAGTCTAACACATCTAAACATGTTATTAAATCATCATGTAAAGATCTAGGACCAAATCGAGGTCAGGAACACAAAACGCAAGCGAACTCTCAATCGCGTCGCATTTCGACTATCGTCGGGTTACAACTTGTGACTTTAGCAAGTCAATAACTATATGGCATCTCTTAAAAGTATTTTGGTCTAATTGTGATCTCTCATACACATCTAGACTCTCTTACAAACCAAACGAGCAATCAACAAGGGAAGAAGTGCGAGCATTGCACGCAATTCAAGCTAACCGGGAATCGGGGTCTTACAGTAATCATGTTCACCGATCTTGATCTGCCAAGAGAAGGAATCAACCACATTGATGTTATCCATATCATTGTGGGGGTCATGGAAAAGAGAGTTCCCCGAGTTCTGATAGATAGCGGCTCATCCTTAAATGTATGCCCCACCAGCACACTAGCCAAATTGGGGACAAAAATATCAAAACTGACTCCTCATCGCAAACAAGTAAGGGCATACGACAACACTAATCGATATGTCCTAGGGGTGGTCACTTGATAATGACTATTGGGCCGTTAACCATGCTAGTTGAGTTCCAAGTCCTGGACATACCAGCCACTTTCAGTCTATTACTGGGACGCCTTTGGATCCATGGGGAGGGGTACCTTCCTCACTACATCATCATGTCAAATTCATCCACGATGACCACATAGTAATCATTCTTGCCGACAAAATCGTGGAAAACAAAGAAAACGAGGACATCTCAATCCTCGAAATAGAGCATCATGACACGGGTATCTTCCTCAGTGGTTTCGAAGTTATCCCTCAAGCTAGAGTCAACGCCATTTAATATGGGAGAGAAACTGACATCACCGGAAAGAAAACCACACCTTTAGGGAACATGGTCCTACTAAACATGTTCCGAAAAATGAATTATATGCCTAGTCTGGGTCTCGGCAGAAATCAGTAGGGGCTTGTCAATTTAGTCCAAGATGAACTTAAGGAATGTATCCCTTTTTTCGGTTTAGGATACAAACCTACTCCAGCTGAGCTAGCTGCAGTCATGAAACGGAAACGTGAGAAGAGTAAGGCATAACGTGAAAAGCTTACATAGATCCTCTTCTCCAACCATATAGAAAAACCATGAATGGATACTTTGTGAGGAAGGGAGAAGCCGAGGCCTATCTCATGTTCCCTGAACCCTGGATAGACCAGAATGGGAAAAGACACGCTGGGTGGGAAATCTTCGAAGATGTCAGTCTTGCCACTCATGAAATGGAGCAGATTACCCTAGAGCCCTGTTGCCTTGCATATAAAACTGTCGCAGTCGAAAACACTTGGACTATAGATCAAGATGACTGTGCCCTGGCCCTTTTAGAACATGACTTTCTGGGAGATAGTTTCCTGGGTATGATTGACGGAGGCACTAGCTATGTAAACCTCCTAGCTGAGTTCGATTCCATTGCTGATAACCCTCTGCAGAATTGGTATACCACGACCGGCCCTCTCTTGACGACCGAAGACCTGGTGGACCGTTTCGGATATACTATTCCCCCTCATTCCTATAGCCTTACAGATTGGTCATCTACCGATCCACTCCTTAAAATTGAGGACCTCAAACCCTAGGGCCTCAATAATGTAACCAACCATGTACAGTTTGCTTTTAATGAAAATCTTGATGTCTTTGCGTATTCTTTAGTTGCACCTGCGTTAAAAGACGAATTAATTAACATTAATAATGAGTCATTTAACGAAATGGACCCAAGCGATAAAGGTTACTTACTTGAGCTCACCAAATCAGTCAAGCACCAAGAAAAGCATCGATCATCAGCATCGGATGAAGACCTGTTTGTTATCAATTTGGGGCTGAACAGTGAAATCAGAGAAGTCAGAATTGGTAGTTACCTGCAAGGGTCAGAAAGGGCAGCACTGATCGACCTCCTCAGAGAATTCTTAGATGTCTTCGCATGGTCCTACGAAGACATGCCTGGGTTGGATCCAGCCATAGTAGAGCACCAAATTCCCCTTTACCCCGATGATAGACCAGTCAAGCAGAAACTCCGTAGAATCAAGCCAGAATGGTCACTGCAAGTAGAAGAAGAAATCATGAAATAGCTGCACGCCAGGTTCATCCGGGTAGTGTGAGGTTCCCGGGGTGTGCTCCCGCGCGCCCTTGGATATGGGTGCGCGTACGTGCGGATGCGGGACACCACCGCTCTCGTTCCACCCTCCCTTGTTTAGGGGAAGACGAAATCAAAAGTGCGAGAGGAGTGCTGTCTATATTAGCACGTTGGAATGTGGCTCGGTTACCTTGAGTGGATTTTGTATCCAATATGGGAACTGATGGTTTCCCGCATCAAGATATCCCTTGTTTAGGGGATACCAGGATATGGGAATGCATTACCATTTCATTCCCATTTTCCCTTTTTTAGGGGAAAACGAGAAAAGTGCAAAAAAGGATATTGCGACGCCCCCACTATGGATTTATTAAAAATAGCCTTATGAACCATTCAGATTACTATGGGAGCTTTGGGTTTCCCGCATCAAGTTATCCCTTGTTTAGGGGATACCAGGATATGGGAATGCATCACCCCTCCATTCCCATATCTCCCTTTTTAGGGAGAACGGAAAGTGCAAAGAGGGAATGTTGCGAGGCCCCACTGAATCCGAAAGTTTTAGAGTCGCCATCTTTATTTTAAGGCAAATAAAGCAAAACCAAAGAAAAGAAAAATAAACCAGAGAAAAATAAAACGGGTTCGGAGACTAAGCTACGAGTTGGGAAGGTGCTAGGCACCCAACTCGCCCTTTCGGTCTCGAAAATGGTTTTTGGCTGAAGTATGCTTATTGTCATATTTATCTCGCAAATAAATAAGGTATTAAAATGACAGGAAATTTAAACAAATACATTCGTGGCTACATTATTTACGGACTCGCAGCCGTTTCCTTACAATAATTACAAATGCATTTAAAAATATTTGGCCATTATAATGGCTCTTTTACATACTATTTCCTATTCTAATCCGGGCAGCACAACGGCTTATATTGGCTACATTGTGCCGGATTTAAATAACAACTTTTTTAAAAATAAATAAAAGACAGGAAAATAAATAAATAAAAATAAACGGCGCCCTTAAAGGTTTTACCTTTTAGAGCGGTGGTGTGCTCGCTCTGTCCTTCAGGGAGAGGGAGTCTTTTGTTGTTGTTGTGTGGTTGTTGTTTTGATTTGGGCAGAGTTACGGCTTATATATGGTAGTTTTGGCTTGTTTGGTCGGGCAGAATGACGGCTTAATTTTTGTGGTTTTGGACTTTTTGGTTGGGCGGAATAACGACTTATAGAGGGTGTTTTTCAGCTCGTTACTCGGGCAGAGTAACGGCTTACTTTGGGATTTTTGGGCCGGGGAAGTGAGGTGGATACCTAACAACTAAGCTAGGGATTACTTATAATCGGTGGATATTTATTTTGGCGGAGTTTGGACGGGGTTTGGATACTTTAGGGGGTTCCACTCACCTATCTCACACCTCTCGTAACTATTCGCTTCGAAGGAACGCAGAGAGAATTTCTCAGCGCTTCGTTGCGATGAAAAATGAGCGAATGAAACTGGGAGCCCGAGCTCTCTATTTATAGTGGGAGGTGAGGACACGGAAGGAATTTTCAGAATTCTCTCAGCCGCATCAGGCGATTGTACACTGAGCTTCAATGGTGGTACTTTGCGTTAATCTGAGAGAGCTACAGTAGAAGCTTGGTGCGGCCAAGGGAACCCTTGGTGCGGCACCAAGCAGCCTTTTCATCTTTCATTTTGTGCACTTTCCCCCCTGCAGTTCACTGTTCATGCATCCTACTTTTTCCTTTTGCATTTTCGACCCTGTAACTTGACATTTGTTAATGTTTCAACAGTTCTTGATATTTTATGCCATGTCACATATCAGGGGTAAGAAATTGGGGTGTCTACAGGTAGTCGAGTACTCAATCTGGCTGCCGAACATAGTGACCGTTCCGAAACTTAATGGAAAGGTTCGGATCTGCGTGGATTTCCACGACCTCAACAAGGCCTCGCCCAAAGATGACTTTCCTTTACCCAACATTGACATTGGGGTAGATGATGTGGCTTCTCACAAAATAAGATCCTTTGTAGACGACATGCTGGGCTACAATCAAATCAAAATGGCAGCTGAAGACTAGGAAAAAACCTTTTTCATCACCCCCTGGGGAACTTACTGCTACACTGTCATGCCATTCGGGCTGAAAAATGCTGGGGCTACATATCAAAAAGTCGCCACCACCCTCTTTCACGACATGATACATAAAGAAGTAGAAGTATTCGTGGACGACATAATTGTGCATTCCGATGATACAGACGGTGCCCATGTCAAAGACCTTCGAAAATTCTTCAAAATGTTAAGAAAGCACCAGATGAAGCTCAACCCGACCAAATGCACATTCGGGGTTACCAAGGGCAAGGTCCTTGGATTCATGGTGACCGAGCAAGGAATCGAAATAGAGCCCACCAAAGTCAAAGCCATCATAAACATGCCGCAGCCAAGAACTCCAATAGAAGTCAAAGGCTTCCTGGGCCGATTGCAGTATATCAGTCGTTTCATCAAACAACTGACATCCATGTGCGAGCCACTATTCAAGCTCCTAAAGAAAAACACTAACCATGTCTGGGACGAAAAATGCCAGCCGTCCTTCGAAAAAATCAAAACCTACCTTTCCAATCCTCCTATGCTAGCTCCTCCCGTACACATAAACCTCTCCTCCTATATTTGACTGTCACAGACACAGTAGTAGGGGCTATGCTCGCCCAAGAGAAGGAAAACTCCTACGCTGAAAATGCCATCTACTTCATAAGCAGGAAGTTACAAGGAAGCAAGCTCAATCACTCGGCCTTAGAGAAAAGCTGCACTAGTCTAGTCTGGGCAACACAAAGGCTTAAAACTTACTTGTAAGCTCGGTCCATCAAACTCATCTCCAGAATGGACCCTATAAAATACATCTTCGGCAAGCCATCACTCTCCAGCCGATTAGCCAAATGATCGCTTTTTCTCAATGAATTCGACATCACTTATGTCACGCTCAAATCTATCAAAGGCAGCGTGATTGCAGACTATTTAGCTAATCTGCCACTAGAAACAGAAGATGCATCTGAGTCCAGTTTCTCAGACGATGGTTTCCTAAAAATCACTGATCATGACACCACATGGCAAATGTTCTTTGATGGGGCTGCCAACAAAAGAGGTTTCGGCATAAGAATCCTGCTAATCGACTCGGCAGACTCCCATACTCTACTGGCCATAAGATTGGAGTTCGAATGCTCAAACAGCACTACTGAATATGAGGCCTGCATTGCCGATCTAGAAGAGGCTCTCCGAAAATGAGCCAAGGACTTGGAAGTCTTTGGTGATTCTGCATTAATCATAAATCAAGTCGAAGGGAAATGGAAAACCCAGGATCCTCGGCTACAACTATATCATGCCAGACTAACAGCCTTAGCAAACGAATTTGATAATATCTAGTTCAATTATCTCCCGCGAGATAGAAATCAATTCGCCGATGCTTTAGCCACCCTAGCCTCATTGGTCAAAATTCCCACAGAAGTCAATGTCCAACCATTTATAGTCAGGAAAAAGACCACTCCTGCCATTGCTTCAGAATCGATGCTGCTCCTGAAAAATATAATGAGCCCTGGTACTTAGACATCATGAATCTACTTCAGAAAGGGGTCTATCAACCCAACCTAGACAAAAGAAGGAAAATTTCCCTACGAAGGTGGGCATCGTAATTTGTGATCAGTGGAGGCAGTTTATACAAAAGGCACTACCAAGGTCTAAACCTAGTATGCATTGATCAGGCCAGAGTCGAACGAGTCATGGATCAGCTCCATAGTGGTACTTGTGGGCCACACATGAACGGGCATATGCTGTCAAAGAAAATCATCCGACAAGAGTACTATTGTAGTACGCTAGAAACCGATTGTATTCGGTGGGTGCCTCACTGTGACAAATGTCAACGCCAGAATCAAAGATGTTCTCCGCGTATATTATACAAATCCACAACCCCTTGGCCCTTCTCAACATGGGGAATTGATGTTATATGTCAAATTCATCCAAAAGGATCAAACGGCCATGAATACGTCTTGGTAGCCGTCGACTACTTCACAAAATGGGTAGAAGCCTCTTCCTACAAAATACTAAATGCCAGAAAGGTATCCAAATTCATCAGGACCAACATCATATATCGATATGGAGTACCTTTCGAAATCATTTCTGATAACGGCACGCACTTCGAAGGGGAAGTGAACCGACTACTTGAAGAATTCAAAATCCAAAGACACAAGTCTTCCCCATACCGACCACAAGCAAATGGTGCCGTCAAAGCAGCCAACAAAACACTAGAAAACATCATCAGAAAAATGGCTGACACAGGAAGAGACTAGCCAGAAAAATTGTCATTGGCCCTCTGGGGCTATCGTACTTCGGTCCGCACACCCACCGGGGCTACCCCCTATTCTCTAGCCTATGGCATGGAGGCCGTACTGCCTATTGAAATAGAAGTCCCATCATTAAGGGTTATGATGGAATCGGACATAACATAAATTGACTGGTTCAAACAGCGCTACGAAGAATTAGCCCTGTTAGACGAATGATGGCTACTAGCCCTAGAACATACTCGAGCATATCAAAAGCGAATAGCTCGGGCATTCAACAAAAAAATCAAAGGCCGTGATATCCAAGTCGGAGATCTAGTACTTCATGAAAAACCCCCTAGCTACGTCGACACTAGGGGAAAATAGAAATCTTCTTGGATGGGACCCTACATTGTCAGACAGATCCGGTCAGGAGATGTAGTGCTCCTCACCAACCAAGATGGGGAAGACCTTGTTCAGCCCTTCAACCTCGACAAGCTGAAAAGGTACTATGCATGAGTCGAAAAAATCTGATAACTGCATCCCTCTCCAGCTCGCTAGATCAAAAACTCGAAGGGGCGGTCTATGCAGAAATTAGAGCAGAAAAGAAAAAAAAAACAAAACCAAAGGAGAATAAGGGCTAGCTAGATTGAAAACCCGAAAGGGAAATCTAGGCAAAAGCTAGAGCAACAACACATAAAATAGAAACTAGGAGAAAAGGAGAGGGAAAGCAGTATCTGACATTCAATTCCCAACATCTGATCTCCAGCAGGTAAAAGTCTTCAAAAGAAAAAAGCGGCATCACAAGAAGAAAGCTTGCCATGGTCTTGACTGACCAAGAGAAAAGCCACAACATGGCTCATATCATAAACCATCAAAATATAACAATCCATAAGGTGCAACTTAGGAATAGGTCTAAGATATTTAGATTATCATTTATTCCTGTACAGGTACCTATATACATACTTCCTATATCCCCTATCCCCCATATATCCCCTATTTTCATGCAAGCTCCACCTCGAAATGGTCCATCAACGCCTGCGACGTCCTAGCCGAGACCAAATGCTTCTGCAAGGTGCAGAGGAGGCCCCAGCCTCACCAGAATGGGAACCCTTAGAGGTGTCCTCTTCTCATCATCAGCATCCCCGTTATCTTGGGTAGCAGCACGGCTTGGTCCAGCACCGTCATCCCTTTGAGCGTTGCTCCGCCTGCCTACCCGATTTGGACCAGTTTCATCAGACAATTGGGGATTACTTCGTCGACTTGCATTACTCAGCCTCGGAGGTGCATTACTGAGTCCCGCCTCGTCAGGATTACGAGCTGTTTAAGCTCCTAGGCTGTGCACTCGTCGAAAATCCTCCTGTAGAGCTTGAGGACCACCAACCCTGAGCTTTCTAGATCCTCGACAATTTCCATTAGTCGAGCATCTATGCTGCTGGTCACTCGCCTAGCAAGGATTCTCCTCAGCACATGCCTTATCATCCGAGAGTGCTCCTCGGCAGCAACCAATATCCACGCCAGATACTCATGGGATAACAGCATGTTCTCAGCGAAAGTGTAAGCTGTGACCCGCAAGGGATAAATCGAGCTCCCACATATCCCGGATGAGACCACCCACGTCTCTCTCCATCCGCAATTTCTCTATCAGCATACGGTTCACGTCCGGAAGGACCTGCTCTCTGCCGAACTGCCGAAGAACCCGATATGCGAGATAAAAAGTGGTTTGCTCAATACTAGGCAAGATGACCTGGGCATAAGCCCCGGTAAATAGAAAGAAGTAGGGAATCCGCCAGTGGCTAATCACCCAGATTATTTCCATGGAGCCGTGTGGGTTCTCGGGGTCGGTGCGCCCGCGCCTCGCGCGCCTTTGGATAGGGGTGCGCGTACGTGCGGATGCGGGACACCACTGCTCTTGTTCCACCCTCCCTTTTCTAGGGGAAGACAAAATCAAAAGTGCGAGAGGAGTGCTGTCTAAGATAGCGCGTTGGAATGCGTCTCGGTTGCCTTTAGTGAATTTTATTAAAAAAATAGTCTTATGGCCCGTTTCGGATCACTATGGGAGCTTTGGGTTTCCCGCATCAAGTTATCCCTTTTTTAGGGGATATCAGGATATGAGAATACACCACCCTTTCATTCCTATTTTCCCTTTTTTAGGGGAAAATGGAAAAGTGCAAGAAAGGAGTGTTGCGAGGCCCCACTGGATCCAAAAAGCTTTAGAGTCGCCATCTTTATTTTAAGGCAAAAATAAAGCAAAACCAAAAAAAAAAACCAGAGATAAAAAACGGGTTCAGAGGCTAAGTTACAAGTTGGGAAGGTGCTAGGCACCCAACTCGCCCTTTCGGTCTCAAAAAGAGTTTTTGGCTAAAGTATACTTTTTGTTATATTTATTTAGCAAATAAATAAATCATTAAAAGACAGGAAAATAAAACAAATACATCCGTGACTACATTATTTACGGACTTGCAGCCATTTCCTTACAATAATCACAAATATATTTAAAAAATATTTGGCCATTATAACAGCTCTTTTACATAGTATTTCCTAATCTAATCCGGGCAGCACAACGGCTTATATTGACTACATTGGGCCGGATTTTAAATAATAAATAAAAGAACGCCCTTAAAGGCTATTACCTTTTAGAGCGGTAGTGTGCTCGTTCTGTCCTTCAGGGAGAGGGAGTCTTTTTTTCTGTTGTTGTTGTTGTTGTTGTTGTTGTGATTCGGGCAGAATGACTGCTTATTCTGGATGACTTTGGCTCGTTCACTCGGGCAGAGTGACGGCTTATTTTATAAGGTTTTGGCCTTTTTGGTTGGGCGGAATAATGGCTTACTTTTTGTGTTTTTCTGCTCATTACTCGGGCAGAGTAACGACTTACTTTATGGATTTTGTGCCGGGGAAGTAAGGTGGATACCTAACTA
Organism: Codonopsis lanceolata; assembly: GCA_013146195.2. Lineage (NCBI taxonomy): Eukaryota > Viridiplantae > Streptophyta > Magnoliopsida > Asterales > Campanulaceae > Codonopsis > Codonopsis lanceolata. The sequence continues at coordinate 30,192,299 of CM028384.1, read as the reverse complement.
AAAGGCTAGGGACCACTTTTAACCGGTGGATTTGTGTTTTGGCGGAGTTTGGATGGGGTTTGGAAGCTTTGGTGGGCTACACACACCTATCTCACTTCTCTCACTAAAACTCGGCGTTGAGGGAACGTAGAGAGTTTCACAGCGTTTTCTTTGCGGATGAATTCTGTCTCTGAAAGGAGAGCCCAGCACCTTTATTTATAGGTGGAGAGGAGGACTCATCGGGAATTATAAATTCCCTCAGCCCGCAGCATCAGATTGTATAGCGGCCTTCTCCAGTTGCACAATGCGCTAAGTCCCAGAGCCACTGTAGCTTCTTTGGCGCCGACAATACCTTGGCATGGCGCGGCGCCCACCTTACTTTTTGGCCGCGCCATGTTCCTGTTTAAGTTCCATTTTCAGCACTTTCACCCCTCGCACTTTACTGTTTCGCGCATCCTGCTTTGCCTTTCGCATTTTCAACTCCTGTAACTTGGCATTTGTTAAGTTTAAGCAGTTCTTGATATCACATGTCAGAGTCACACATCAGGGGTGTGGGTCCCAACGGGCACAATAATAAGCTAGAAGGGGGGGGGTTGAATAGCTTATTGTACACTTAAAACTTTTTAGTAAATTCTTTGAAGGGTACTTGCAATCTATTGAAAAGATTGAAGTAGCGGAAGACCTTCAAAGTAGTTGTTACAGGTCTGCCGATAAGGGCTACCGGTAGACCTTTTACAAGTTACTTAAGTTATGTTGTAAAAAGGATAAAGATAATCAAAGTACTAAACAGTTCAAATAGCAGACAAACAGTAAGGAAATAACACAAGTATTTTGGGATGGTTCACACTATAAAGAGTGCTACGTCCACCACCAAGGCAGTCAACCTTGGATTTAAATAGTGCACTATGTTTTCCACTAGATTTATTATAAAGAATATTCCTAATGGATCGTGTACAAAATATTGACTTGTGTTTGGGGTCTAGGGAATTAAATATCTGTAAATATAAGATATTTAATTAGTGCAGAAGTATAGTTTATGAATGAATAACAACAAGAAGTATTGAAATAAAAGTTGATGCTCGACTTCTTGTTGTTGACGAGGACTTCTAGATCTGTTGAGGATCTCTTTAATGCACTGAGTTGTAAGACTTGGAGTTATAGAGTTTCAGAGCAATCCTTTAAAGTGTTCGATCGATTCTGTACAGTGTCATGATGTCTCCAGTCTTCAATGGCAGTATTTATAGCAGGTGCACTCCAAAAGATCCGTTGGAGAAGACGAAGGCTTCAACATCTCTTTTATGAATGCATTAAATGCATGTGGCTGTCAGTCAAGAAATTCGTCTTCACAGATATCTAGAGCAGGGAATGATTTCTGAGATCTTCGAAAAGTGGGCAATCTAGATGTCAGATCTGAGAGTTGTTGCAGCAGTAGGTGACAGCTTTTCCTTCGCTCGTAACGAAAAGTCTTCCTGCTTTTCGGAAAGCTGCTTTCGGCGGGCTTAATGTGTCAGGGAATGTCTTAGATAAATTCAAACATTGATCAGGATAAGTTTGAATTAATCCAATGAGTCATTGCTGGATAGGAACACGTCATGAGAGACCAGGTGGACACAAGGTCTGCCGTTTGTAAGCTTTGAGCAGGTCTTCCGGTGAAGCTTGTTGAGAGGTCTTCCGCTGAACCTGTGAAGTCCTATAAAAATTATACTAGGCAAAGTTCTATACACAGTTGCCATGCTAATCGATACGCAGCTCGATTAGCCACTAAAATATAAAACTAATGTAATGAGCTGAACAGATATAAATCTAACATAAGAATCAACAAGGGGTACGAAATTGGGGTGTCTACAAGCCGATACGCACAAAATACTCTATCCAGTCATGCTCCGTAGAATGAGTTTGGTGATAATGGTCGCGAGAGCCATAACGTCAGTTTTATTCTCTAAAAATTCTTCTCTTGCTAGGTTTTCACGCCCTAACCCTAATTAGGGTTTCACCCAATGCCGCCGGATGGAGAGGCGGCTGCTGTGCCGGCGCCGGCTGATCCATCAAGTTCTACTCATCAGCCACCTTCGGTATCTATACCCAATCCCCTTCCCAAATCATACGCTAACATAGTCTCTCAACCTAAGGGTTTTGTGGGGAATTCTAACCCGGTTCTTCATGCAATACCCTTGGCACCAAGACAACAAATGAATGTGAATGGTGAGCCTGGTTGTCTTTTCTCACAGATAGAGATCGAGGCTGCTGATAAACAATTCACAAACACTATCGTTTTGAAATTCTCGGCTGGGAGGCCCTCAATTTATGCTATTCAAGAGGAGATAGCACGTTCTTGGAAGCTTAAAGAGCCCTTTGTCGTAGGCCTGTTAGACCCTCGACATGTAATGGTCCGTTTGTCTTCGGCTGAAGATATGATTATTGCCCTTTCCAAAGAATCTCATATGATTCAATCGAGCATGTTCCGTTCATTCAGATGGTCTCCAGATTTTGCTTTCCGTAGAGATAGTACGACAGTGGCTGTGTGGGTTCGTTTGCATCAGCTTCCATTGACATATTTCAACCCTTCCTTTCTACAATGTATTGGTATTTCTCTAGGTCAATTCTTGCGGACTGATGAGAAAACTTTGGCTCTTTCTCGCCCAGCTTTTGCTAGAATTTGCATTGAAGTTGATGTGTCTAAAACTTTGCCAACGAGACTTTGGATTGGTACAAGTAAGGAGCATGGTTTTTGGTAGCCTTTGGAATTTGAAGGCAATATATTATACTGTGTGGGTTGTGGCTTGTTGGGACATACAAAAGATCGTTGTCGGAAAGGTCTAAAGAAAAATCATGAACATGTGGTGAATGATGATGGTGCTACACAATTTATGGACGAGCCTCAGGGTGACCGAAGACACAATTCTGCCAATATGGTGAATCAGGTTAAGTCGACTTTTAAGGGTAAGGAAGTAGTGGATCCTCCACAAGTTGAAGTTAGTCGGCCAACTACAATGAGATGGGAACCAGTTAAGATATTGAAAAATCTATTCGAGATCCTTCTCACAATGTCAAACAGCCTACAAAAGGTGTGAAGGTGGGTAGTTCGGAAGCTGAAGGCAATAAAAAACAGGTTGAACCGGCCTTGAACTCTGAGATTACGGGTGCACAGAATGGTATTAAGCTTACCAATACTTTTGCTACTCTTGTTGATCTAACGGAGGAGGTAAGGGATGTCTCTTCAGTTCAGGATAGTCAGCCTTTGAAGGAGGCAACTGAGCCCAGTTTGGTAAGCAATATTGACAAAGATGTTACACCCAAGAAGGTGGAAGTGCCTACTAAAATTAATATTGTGTCTGAAGATGATAAGTTGGGGAATGTAAGGGTTTTGGATTCACCAAAATCTGTGGATTATGATGTACCGAAAATCCCTTTCAAATATACCCGATCTGCCTCCTTTGATGATTTACGTGATTTTCCCCACTCGCTGGATTCTGTTAAAGCTTTTCAAAAGGAATGCAAGGATAAAATCAGAGTCAGAAACAAGAAGAAGAAAGCTTTTAAGGTAGCTCCCTCCAACAGACGTCAAACTAGGGCGAAAGCTAAGGCCCAGGTTACTTCTAATTAATTGTGTTTTATGTCGATCATTATATGGAATGTACGTGGCGTGGGCAACAAGAAAATGATTTCTTATCTGCAGAAATTGATTTCTCAACATAAACCGTTTTTGGTCGCTCTTTTGGAGCCTAAAATAGAAGGAACTCGTCTCACCAAGGTGGCTAAAAATCTTCGTTTCAAAAATAGTATGCATTATGAACCTATTAATAATCATATTTGGTTGGTCTGGAACAATAATGTGAAGGTTGATTTTCATAGTGCATCTTCTCAGTTTGTTACAGTGAGAGTTATGGGCCCAGATAATTTGTCATCTTTAGTCACAATTGTTTATGCCAAGTGCACGAGAGGGGAGCGTCAATTATTGTGGTATGATTTGCAAGATATAGCTGGTCGCATTAACGAATCTTGGTTCATTGGAGGGGACTTTAATACCATCTCTTCATCTTCAGAAAAACTCGGGGGCAATGGTTACGACTTTGGCAGTATGGATGATTTTAACTCTTTCATGATACAGGCAGGTGTGATGGATGTAGGCTATGAAGGCTCAATTTATATTTGGTGCAATGGTCATCATGGAAAGGGTAGAATCTGGGAGAGGCTTGATAGGGTTTTAGCAAATGGTTTGTTCAAAGTTCATTTTCCTGCTTTGTGCGTCACTCACCTGAGTAGGGTAAAATCTGATCATTCGCCTCTTCTTATAGAATTTCATCTAACTCCTAAACCTAAAGCCTGTTTTAGGTTCCAGCGTATGTGGACTGAACATCAGGATTTTCAGAACTTTGTTGCTGTTGCTTGGTCTCGCAATTGTGACGGAAATTCCATGGAGATATTGCATCGAAAATTAATGTTGCTGCGCCGATCTCTTAAAGAGTGGAACTGGACAGTGTTTGGGAATGTTCATAAAAAGATTGCTACGTTTCAAGATAATATTACTCGGCTGGATTTTCAATTGCAATTGGGTTGGGATGATGCTGTGGCTAGCTCTTTAGCTAAGACTCACCAAGAGCTGGATCGGTTTCTAAAGTGGGAAGATGAGCTGCTGCAACAAAAGTCTCGCAACAAATGGCTTTGTGATGGAGATCGTAATACAGCTTTTTTCCATGCTTCTATTCGGGATAGGGCTCAAAGGAATATGGTTAAAATTAAACTGCAAGACGGATCTTGGTGCACGGATGGTCCTAGTTTGGGTAACTTGGATGTGGATTATTTTTCAAAATTGCTTACTACTTCTAATCCTACTATGGAAGAGGATCTATTTTCAGTGGATCACAGTAAGGTGAGTGACTATGATAACCATAATATGGCTATGATTCCTCTGGCTTCAGAAATATGGGATGCGGTGAAGGGATTAAATGCGGATAGTGCTCCAGGCCCTGATGGTTTCACTAGGCATTTCTTTTTGGCAAGTTGGGATATTATTCAGGATGATGTTGTGGCAGCGGTTCAGGATTTCTTCCGTGGTACGGTTCTTTATCGGGGTATTTCTTCTACAGTTATGGTGCTCATCCCTAAAATTGCTAATCCCAGCAATTTTGGGGATCTCCGTCCTATTAGTCTTTGCAATTTTACGTGTAAGATTATTTCAAAGATTATGGCTAACAGGTTGGTTGGTATTCTCCCTAATCTCATTTCCCTGGAGCAGGCTGGTTTTGTTCAAGGTAGGGCAATTCACGAGAATATTGCCCTGGCTCACGAATTAATTAGCAGAATTAATTGCAAAGCGTTTGGTGGTAATGTGGATTTTAAGTTGGATATGTCGAAGGCGTATGATCGTATGGAATGGCCTTTTCTTTTAAAGGCTCTTAAATTCTTTGGTTTTGATAATCAGGTTTGCGGCCTTTTTGAAAATCTGATTAACAATATCTGGTATTCGGTGCGGATTAATGGCTCCAACTATGGCTTCTTCAAATCCACCAGGGGGCTTCGTCAAGGGGATCCTATATCTCCTCTGTTATTCATCATAGCTCAGGAAATTTTATCGTTTGCCATTAAAAGAGGATATGAGCGGGGGAATCTGGTGCCTTATAATCATGGGCGGGGGAATATGATTATCTCTCATCTTCTGTATGCAGATGATATGATCATTTTTAGTAATGCGGGTAAGAATACTATTTTATCGTTGAGGAAGATCTTATCTCGATCTCGAAAACTCCTACGGCCGATATATTAATTTAGATAAAAGTGGCTTCTACACTTCCTCTCAATGTTCTCGAACTAAGGCTCAACGAATTGCTAGATGGTCTGGATGTGTTCATCGTGCTTTTCCAATGACATATCTGGGCCTTCCGTTATTTCGGGGTCACGTTCGTAGACATTACTTTGAAGCTTTGGAAGCAAGGATTTGGAGCCGGATAGATGGATGGAAGTCTCATCTTTTATCCTTCGGTGGTAAAATTGTTTTGATTAAATCCGTCCTTAGTAGCATTCCTAAAACCTGTTGGGAATCTCTATCTTTCTCTTCCTAAGTTGCGTGATTGAAACTAAAGTTTCATGTTGCTGCAGAAATCAATCCAAATTAGAATTTTTAATTTAAGTAAGATATTACATAACTCTATGCTTAATAGTCCATATTGATTGAATTAATACTTGCCTTTGGAAGACATACGAGTATGCATGTGAACAAAAAAAAAAGGTTAGTCTTATTTCAACTAAAATATGAACCCAGTACATCAATTTAGGATTAATAGGAAGTAATAACACTTGATGGAAAAATAAATCCAAGATTAATATGAACTAATCAGAGAGAAGAATTAAGGTCTTAGGTTGGTGCCAGTAGCTAGCACATTAACAGTGCCTCACTTGCAGTAAATCAATCAAGATGCAGGGTTTAAGTAAACTAACTATAAACCTCAGCATCATCAGTTTGACACCATACACCTTCACTATTGATTCGTCTATAATGGCTAGGTAAACATAAAACTAATGATCAACTCCATGCTCGGAGGCCTTTCAAGTTTCAACAAATAGGTCGGTTATGTGCATGTAGGCTGCAAATCTCACTCTTATTTGCTGCTCCATTGTTTGTTCTAGTTGGAGTAATTGGGGTTCAATGGAGGCTCGACTCTGTCCCTTTTGTATATGTTCGTTGTGGGTATGTTAAGTAGGTATATGGCCAATCCAATGGAGATTCACATGCAGGCATGCAGCAAAGTGAGTACTAAGGTACCTGAAGGGTACGATGTCACTAGGATTATTTTACAACAATATTCATGAGGCAGAGTTGCAGCTAATTGGCTACACCGATAATGACTATGATGGGACTTGTATGACAGTAGGAGTAGAAGTGGAAATGTGTTTTTCTTGAATGACAGTGCCATCTCATGGGCGTCAAAGCAGGTGGTAGATAGACTAGAGGAGCTAGTTCACGATGGCACAACAGAGCAGGTGGCAGATATACTTACCAAACTTCTCAACCATGTTGCGTTTGTGAAGTTAAGGGAAGAGCTGGGGATTTGCAAAGTTCCTAGAAGTAAACTCAGGTTCAGTTTATGAGAGGCTATGTTGGGACTTATGGTTATTATTAGATATGTTTGTTAATAGTTTGTATACATGTTTAATTAGTGTGTTAATCTTATTCAATATTTGGTTTAATTAGGAGACTATAACGTGGCCAAGTCAATGACTAACCCACGTTCAGTGCAAGCAGTTACTTTTGTAAGTTACTTTATCATTCTGGACTATTAAGCTATAATGTAATCGTAAGAGGTATTCCACGAACAAAAAAACAATTTTGTATGCTAAAGTATTTCGGCTACAGTTCATGTCCAACTAGTAAGTTACACGTACACTTTCAAGTTCAGTACGTAGCGAAACACCTCTCATCCCGTCAAGATTATAGCACTACAACAAAAAAGCCCTTTAACAATGTTTTTAAAACGTTGTAGTAGACCTTTAACAATGTTTTCTGAAACGTTGTCTTATCCAACGTTGTAATAGGGTCTTTTTTTTGTTGATGGTTTTTCACAACGTTTTTTTTAAAAAAAACGTTGGCAAAAGTCTTTCACAACATTTTCTAATAAACGTTGTAACATGTTTTTCACAACATTTTTTGATAACCGTTGATGTTAGCTATTCACAACGTGTTTTGTAAAAACGTTGTAAAAGGTATTTCACAACATTTTTGTTAAAACGTTGCGAAAAGTCTTTCACAATGTTTTATAAAAAAAGTTGTAAATGATTATTTTAAAAAAAAAAAATTTCTGTTTTGATTTTCCTCCTCCCACCTCATGCCAAACTCAACCTCTTCAATATGAGGCTAATCCATCAATTCACATATCAAATTTGCAGTCCAAAGTTTAGATCGTTTTGAACAACATCGATCATTGAAATAGTCTGTGCATCATAAGGTCAAATAATGAGGGTTTCTCGACATATTTAGCTAAGCGCGCAACACTTATTTGAATATAATTACCAATCAAACAGAGAGATATATGACAACAAGATACAGATACACTATCTCATTCTACTTTGTATTGCTTGTAAGTCAACAAAATACATATACGCTTAGGAGCAGCGATGTGAATTACATTCTCACAACTGAGTAATGTACTACGATTGTGAACTAGCAATCAACTATCTCATAACAGAATAGCAATGTCAATTACAATCTTGGAACAGAGTAATGTACAATGACTGTGAACATAAGAAATAGGTAAAATCCCTAATAATTGATAAAACAAAAGAAAAAAAAGATTACAAAACAAACAGCTGCAATAGCACTCAAACCTGTTGGGAATCTCCATCTTTCTTTTCCTCACTTGCGTGATTGAAACTAAAGTTTCATGTTGCTGCAGAAATCAATCCGTTTTAATTTAAGTAACACTAACATATTACATAACTCTATGCTTAATAGTCCATCTTGATTGAATTAATACTTGCCTTTGGAAGACATACGAGTATGCAGGTGAACAAAAAAAAAAAAAGGTTAGTTTTATTTTAGCTAAAATATGAACCCAGTACATCAATTTAGGATTAATAGGAAGTAATAACACTTGACGGAAAAATAAATCCAAGATTAATATGAACTAATCAGAGAGAAGAATTAAGGTTTTAGGTTGGTGCCACGAGCTAGCACATTAACAGTGCCTCACTTGTAGTAAATCAATCAAGATGCTAGGTTTAAGTAAACTAACTATAAACCTCAGCATCATCAGTTTGACACCATACACCTTTACTATTGAGTTGTTGTCTATAATGGCTAGGTAAACATAAAACTAATGATCAACTCCATACACGGAGGCCTTTCAGGTTTCAACAAATAGGTCGGTTATGTGCATGCAGGCTATAAATCTCACTTTTATTTTCTGCTCCATTGTTTGTTCTGGTTGGAGTAATTGGGGTTAAATGGAGGCTTGATTATGTCCGTTTTGTTTATGTTCGTTGTGGGTCTGGTAAGTAGGTATATGGCCAATCCAATGGAGATTCACATGCAGGCATGCAGCAAAGCGAGTACTAAGGTACCTGAAGGGTACAATGTCACTAGGATTATTTTACAACAATATTCACGAGGCAGAGTTGCAGCTGATTGGCTACACCGATAATGACTATGCTGGGACTTATATGACAGTAGGAGTAGAAGTGGAAATGTGTTTTTCTTGAATGACAGTGCCATCTCATGGGCGTCAAGTATGAGTTCTCTTAGGTCTATGTTAAGCAGTTCTTGCCTTAGCAGATCGGTTGATTGTAGACTTAGATTCCTCATACATCTTGCCTTTAAGCTTAATGTCAGCAGTCTTGGAAGCAGCAGCATTATTGATAGTGCTTTTGATAAATCTGAAGGATTTGGGCAGACTTTTTGCTTTCCTAAAAACAGCAGCCTTTGCTTTAGCAGAGGTGCTGGTAGAAGAACCTTGTGAGTCAACACAAACCTTAGGAGACTTTTCGCCAGCTGATGATTGCTTCGCATTTTTGGTCTTAATGGCTTGAGTCTTAGGATATTTATAATAAATAGCAGTATAGCCAATTCCTTGTCTACCCTTGTAGTTAAACTGCTGATGATATGGAAGATCATCACAAGTTCGTTCTAACGAGTCATCTGTTTTCTGTTCAGGTATTGTGCCAGTTGTGTTCTCAGAGAAACCTAACCCAGTTTTGTTTGCAGTGGGCTTTTGTTCTCCAAGGATTTGATCAAAAACAACCTTAGAGTTATTCCATGAGTCGATGGTTTTTTGTAATTCATCTTTCTCAGCAGATATCTCTTTGGCATGTCCAATAAGACACGCAACCTTTTCATTGAGAAACTTGTTTCCTTCTTTTAACTTGATGCTTTCCTACTGAACTCCATTGAGAGTTTTTAACTCGGCTTCCATCAAGGATTTCTCAGTTCCCAGCTTCTCATGACTTTTAGCTAACTTAACATAAGCCTTTCTAAATTCATTGAATTCCTCAAGCGTATCCTGAGCATCCTTGAGTATTTCTTCTTTAGAAAGCTCTTCAGTGACTTGTTCTACGTTAGCTTGAAAAGGAGAATATTTAATTTCACTGTCTGAGTCATAGGTGGGAGGTGACTCTAGAGCAACAAGGCAGATATGTGCCTGCTCAGATGAATCATCACTATCATCCTCATCATAATCAGTTTCAAACCAGGTGGACACTTTGTTTTCTTCTAAGTCCTCAGCCAGCAGACCTATATGTTTTGAAAATGATTTAGAAGGTCGCCTTTTATAAGCTTCATATTTAGGCTTAGGACATTTAGTAGCAAAGTGACCATGCTTCCTGCAATTGAAGCAAACTATCTCATAATTTTGTGAGCTTTCAGCAGTCATTCTGAAAGTCTGCTAGTTTGCTTCCATCTTCTTATTAAATTTTGAGAATTTTTGAAACTTTTTAACGAACATAACTAATTGTTCGTCAAAAAGAATTTCATTTTCAGTTAAAGAAGATGAAGTATATGGTTTGTTTTCTACAGCAGGAGCTTCTTGAGAGATAGCAGAAAATGAAGGAAGTTTAAAAAGTTTGTCCTGTTATTGAGCTTGAAGCAGTTCTTGCTCATAGACAGTTAAACTCGCATACAAACTTCGAAGATGCATGGAGTTTAAGTCTTTTGACTCTTTAATAGCAGTGGTCTTAACATGCCACAAACTTCCCAAGGAAGCTAAAAATCTCATATTTACTTCACAATATTTTTTTCCTAAGGAATAACAACTATTTACTACCTCACTAAATCTATCGTAAGCTTGGCATAGTATCTCCTTTGGATCCTTTTTGAACGAGTCGAATTGTTGAATATAGTTGTACTTTCTGTTGTCTCTAGTTGGCAAATCTTCTTCTAGATATTCCACAAGTGCTTCTCACATTTCTTTGGCTGTTTGGCACCTGATTATCTGCTGGTACGTGCTTGTGTCCACTGAGCTGGGTATTATGTGTATAGCCTTGCTATCTAGCTCAACAAGCTTCCTTTCTTCATCAGTCCATTCATTTATTGATTTTGGTATCTCGGGAGGTCCGCCTGCTACATCGGCAAGAAGATTTGGCTTCATCGAAATATAAGGACCTATTTGAACACATTGCCATAACCGAGTGTCAATAGAATTAATGTATCTCATAACTTTGTCTTTCCATACTTCGAAGTGACATTCGTCCAATATTGGGACGTGGCTTGTATTCAAGGTAGGTAGCATATAGTCAGCCATAGGATCTAATCTCAAGAGATTAATATTTAAAAAATAGATTTTTAAAGAATCAAGCTCTGATACTAATTATTGGTCCAAAAATAGGCTCGAATTAGGCTAGAAAGGGAGGGTTGAATAGCCTAGTTGTGTTTTGTTTAAAAACTTTTCGAAACTCTTCTTATAAGAATCTTCTTTCTTTTTAAAGCAATTTTACAAGAAGAGTTTGAGTAGCAGAAAATTATAAAAGTGAAAAACTGATAGAAGGTCTGCTATTTAAAATAAGACAGATTCAATGGCAGACTTTGATAAGTAAAGATGGCAGCAGTTAAGAAATAAGCAGAGACAGATCAGACAACACACAAAGTTTAGAAGTGGTTCGTACTGTGAATAGTACTACGTCCACTACCAAAGTGGTTAGCTTTGGATTTTAAAAGATGCACTTGTTTATCCACTAGGCGTAAAGATAAGATCACTAATGGATCGTGTACAAAAATAGTTTTTCAACCAAGTGTATAATGATGAGAGAAACATTTAATAAATAATTGTTCTCCCAAGTGCTAAAGTAAAGAACAGTTTATAAGCAAACTAGATGAAGCTGAAACAGAGTAAAGACTGGCAGATCTGCAGCTTCAGGAAGTTTGGTGAAGTGTTAGTTCTTGTCCTTTTGATCTTTTTTCAATGGATGACCACTAGAATTCTCAATAATTCTTCGCATCATTATTGAATCGGGATGACCCAACCGTTCATGTCAAGCTTTAAATGTTTTAGTAAACTTCAGGTTTACTATAGAAAATGATTCAAATATTCTTATGTTTATACTGTACAATCCAGAAGATAAATCGGACAATTTTTCCAATATACACTTGCTTCCGGAAGTGTTTGAGGTAATGTAAAGGTATTCATTATTCTCTTTGTTCATATGCATCATGGACCATCAAGACAATTCACGTATGCCAGCTGGACTAATGTTATGCCAAGTAGATATTTATTTGTCACACAAAATAAAGTAAGGAGCGAGTTTGACAAGAGCGAACTCGTCCGAGTCAAGTAGATGTTTACTCACGTAATAAATCAAGTAAGGGAGCGAGCTCGACAAGAGCGAACTCATCCAATCAAGTAGGCATGTTACTCTACGATATACAAGCCAAACATGAGATTAATCACATTAATAATTCTCGAAAGTTATATTACAATTCGATCGAACTCTAAACGTCGTAGGGATTGATTGTAGAGTCGATATAGTTCAATGATTCTCTAAGTTCAACTCCGCCGAGTTATTGCTAAATTATTACCAAGTAGAGGATGAATGCTATATGCATTTCATTGCTCTTTTCTATGTTCTCGATTTATTTATAATTAGACTACCAAGTCATTCATGACTTTAGTCCATAAAGATCAAAGTTCCTAATTTGTGAACCCTAGAATGATCATCATTTTGAAATTACAATTTACAACAAGTCCAAGAACAATAGTTATTCCAAATTCATTTTAGGACACATTTCATACTTGTCACAAGTCCAAAATACCAATTATAAGTCATCATCCCAAAATTTACAGAAAATTAACTTTAGAAATTTCAAGTTATTAACATGGTGCATGTCTTCTTGAGCATGTATCTAGAAACTATCATGCTTGATATTAAGCATACAAAAATAGGAGATTGGGAGCTTACCTTGCTTGAAATAAATTGGCTGGATGACAAAACAAATCAAGGATTGTTAAACTAGAAAACAAGGGCTTCGATTTGGTGGTCTCTAATCGAAAATTGTATGACCGGATCTCCGGCAATCAAGCAACCAAGGTGAGGGCCTCCAAGCTCTCTTCCTTTCACTAAGAACCCAACTCAACAATGGTGGAAAGGAGAAATGGCTTTCAAGTTTGAGTTTGGGAAAGTTGAAGACACAAAAAGGGTCAATCCTAAGCATGTGTTATTAGACTTCTAATTGGTGGATGCAAGTGTACCATTGATTAAAACACATCAAAATGCTGAAAATAAGCTCAAAAGGGTCAAGAGTGGGGGTTGAATTGGGTCGTACAAGGGTCAAGGCTACAAGCCATAAATCAACAGGACTCAAAATCCCGTAGTCTTTGGAGCAGGGGGCTTGCGGCATGAGACCCCTACCTTACCCCGAGGTCTCAGAATACTCCTCTCGAGTTCGCCTCCATGCGAGGGCAAGCCCAAACCACCTTGCGTCCGCAAGGTCTCCAGACTGAAAAACCCTCAAATTTGGCCTAGAATGACCCCCAAACAACCCAAGCAATTCAAGAGGGGTAAACCAACACTCAAAACACAATCGAAACTCTCCCGAAACAAGTCGGAATAAAGGAAAACGAACGTCGGGAACGATGTAAACAACTAACGATCATGAATGTTAAACAAACTAAGCATGAAACTCAATCTAAGCATGTTAAAGACTAAGTTCAATACCAAGAAATTTATAGCCAAGATGTTAAGACTGTCTATGAATTATAAAGGAACTAGAAATGTCAAAGCATGAACACAAGGACCCAAAACAAGCACGTGCAAGGCAAAGAAGTCTTTCAACCATTTTAACTTAACAAAAGTCTCACAACCAAGATAGTCACAAAAGATATTTTACTAGCATGAATAGTGAACATAATAGACATGTTAAGAAAACAACAAGAGCATGTCAAACAAGTATGGTTCGAGTTGTCATACGAGACTCCAATTCGTCGGATTCCGACATTTATCAGGAACGAGATCAGGAATGAAATTGAAATCCAGAATTCTTTCGAGCCGAGACCGAAAATTAATAAAATTGAACTTTTGCAATTGAAAAAAAAAAAAGCACTTGCACAATTACAATTTCACAAAAAGGACGTGCCCATAATTTTTCCTAATTATATAGATGAGGGAGCCAACTGCGATTCAGCTATATGCATTTGGGGCTCGATATGCCATGTCCGGGAGTTATTAATTATCTTTTGAAAATTCAGATTGCCCCACGTGTTCCAATCAGATGTCGCTTAGGTAATCATCCAGGTGAATCACACAATCAAGTAGAAGATAATAGAAGACAAATGAAAACAAACGGCACCTCACCATTAATGGTATCTTGAGTCTCTCGTCAATGGTGTTAGCAAATGAATGCGCAGCGAGAATCCTTTTGGGCTATATACCCATGGTGATACCATCATCAATGTGCTAGCTTACGTCGCCCGGATTTTGTTCCTTTTTGATGTACTTGCTAATTACGTAAATGAAACTGTAATCAAGGGATTTGTGTTCCTCCTTTTCTGTGTAATTTTAAGCTTGCTGCAAGTATATTTACACCGTTCAATTCGGTTAATCTCATTATTCTGGCAAATGGCGGCGTCACTAGCCGTCGCCGCCACTTCATCCGCCTCGACCCTACCTTTGCTTCGACGTCCATCTCGCATTTCCCCCCAAAACTCTCACCTATTATCCTGGAAGAAGGATTTGAAATATGAACGGTCAATTTGCTTGACAAACAGAACCTCCTTCCCGTTTATACAGAATCCTCAGTTCAATCATCGTACTTGTCATCGTCGTCGATCTAATTTAGCAGTCAAGTCAAGTTTGAGATTCCCTCTGATATCTCCGCAGGACCATTGGGGCATATGGACTGGCCTCCTCGCCACCAGTGTTCTCGGTCTCTGGTAAATTTCTCTCTCTCTCTCACTCGGTCTGTGTACACTAATCTCTTTTCTGGATATATTTTCTTTAAACTGTTTGGTAACTGATAAAATGCTAGAAAGAAAAATAGTTTTAGGAAAGAATTAAATTTTAACAAAAGCGGCCTTTAGATATAACTAGTGTTTGTACCCGTGTTCAAAACGCACAACATATATATTTTTTAACTAAATTATAAATACAAAATTAAAAGAATAAATTAGGGGATACTGCTTAACTAAAAATTTATAACAATAAGATTAATCATTATAGATTTTGAAAATTAATCATTTTCTATAACGTAATTTTATATATGATTATTCAATTTAAAAAAAGCAAACATCAAAATGATCATTTAGTCACACTATGATTTTGACATGGATCAAATAATTCAAAAGACTTTAACATTACTACATTCATCCCAAAAGAAAGGATGATAATTAAAAAACGGATGGAGATTTCATTTCAATAATTTTTGAATGGACACAAAGGGAATTATGAATAATAATTTTGTGTCGGAAGAAGTATATATTTACTGATTAAATATCATCTAATAGAAAAAGACAATAATATGTACAGCACAGTTGGTCCCCAAAAAAAGTCATTAAATACCATGTTAATTACATGCTCCCTCCGTTCCAAGTAAAAAGTCCTTGTTTGAAATACGGTTACAAGCGATTTGCTCGCCTTGTTCTGTTTGGTTTGGGGAAGATGTTTATAAAGGACCCAACTATTGTACGTTTGACGGTGCACACTGTTAATTTGAATTGATCAATGCAGGCTTGAATTATAGAAAATATTCACTTTTTAGAATCCATGCTATTATTTCTGCGTAGAAGCACACTTGTTTGGATGGAATCATTTGAAAATGATGTATTAGAAGCAAGAGTTTGAAATTTAATTTTCTATTACTTCAGTTTTCTTGGGAAAGAATACGTAAGTGGCATGCTGATGTGTGATTCTGGGATTAAAGGTCAGAGAAAACCAAGATTGGGAGCATGATTAGTGCTGCACTGGTCAGCATCTTGTTGGGGCTTGTTGCTAGTAATGTGGGTATTATTCCTCACGAAGCACCTGCATACACAGTTGTGATGGAATTCCTGCTGCCATTGACCATTCCATTGCTGTTGTTCAGAGCAGACCTGCGAAATGTGATGCGGTCAACTGGGAAACTTTTCTTAGCCTTCTTGCTTGGATCAGGTCATATTTCTTGTAATGAGCTATATTCACTTTTCCGCTGGAACATTCTGACAAAATGTGACTTACAAATGTTTATCGTGTTGCTTGCATAATTCAAAGAAATAAATGCACTGTTCGGTCTTGCTTTGCTTCATCTAAGATTGAACATGAGAAAAGTGGTCTAGTTTGAGCTACCACTATTAATTTATTTTTCTCTCTCTGGAGTCCTACTTATGATCTTACTGACTTTCCTTTTTGGGTGGTTTTATGTTAGTTGCAACTATGGTTGGAACTCTGGTGGCATTCCTGATTGTGCCTATGCGGTCACTTGGTCAAGATAGTTGGAAAATAGCTTCTGCCCTCATGGCTAGTTACATTGGTGGAGGTGATTCATTTGAAATGTTGCGTTTTTGTGCTTTTTGCCTTTGTGTTGAGCTTTTCTTGCAAACACATGGCTATATTTGCTCCCATTGCCTTCTCTATGTTCAGCATCATAACTAAGTTTTTATATTTTGTTATGTAGCAATTAACTACGTTGCAGTTTCAGAGGCACTTGGTGTTTCGCCATCAGTTGTTGCAGCCGGTGTAGCTGCAGATAATGTTATTTGTGCTATATATTTCATTGCTCTGTTTGCTTTAGGCTCTAAATTATCTCCAGAGTCTTCATCATCAATGGATGGTAAGTAGTACTCCGTATCTCAAAATGAGTATCCCCTTTTGGTTTTTCAAGAAAATTAAGGGCACATTGGTGATTGGAGATCAATATAACAAAGTTGACTTTAGTAACTTCATTAGAAAAATAGCATTTATTTTTGGATAAGATTTCTTGAGAAAGAAACACTCATTTTGGGATGAGGGAATAACATAATCCTAGAGAATAAATTTATACTTCTGATTTGAGGAAGCAGAGAAAAAAAAACATAATCCTGTTTGCATAATTTGTGATTTCAGATGGATACATTGTTTCCTCGTGTATTTTTCCCTCTCACCCCTTCTTATATGAGATTTTGAAAATGATATCGCCGTTAATATTTAGCTATTTCATGGTCAAATATCATAGGGAGAGCATTGTATCGAGAACTGATGTACCTAAGTCACTGTCAAGTTAACTCCAATGTAAGGAAAATGTACCTCGATGACGGTCGTCTGACTTAATACTTACAAATAGGATACTCCTGTTTTCTATTTACGTTTTGTGGAATGTTAAATATTGTCAAATGTCAGATGTGGCGGTAGATGTGGAGCCTGGTTCTGGAGGCAAGCTCCTTGTGCTACAGACGGCTACGGCAGTAGCTGTTTCCTTTGCCATTTGCAAAGTTGCCATGGGCATTACCAAATTGCTTGGAATTCAGGGTGGCAATCTTCCAGTAATCACAGCAACTGTTGTGTTTTTAGCAACTTTACTACCTAGACATTTTGGTTATCTCGCACCAGCTGGTGAGGCTATTGCTGTTATCTTGATGCAGGTAATTCAAATATCTGCATTAGGTTGAATATATTGATGTCAAAAACAATATAAACACTAAGAATTTAAATTGGTAACCATCTGAGGAACAATTGCAACATGGACAAAACAAAAACTAACAGGTTAAGGAGTTTAAATATGGTGCTTAAATTCGGAGGGCTGAATCATATTATTTTCATTTAATCTTCTTTACTTGGTACTGAATTTTTTCATGGTTCGTATATTCAATACAGGCATTTTTTGCTGTGTTGGGTGCCAATGGGAGCATTTGGAATGTCATCAACATCGCTCCAAGTATCTTCACGTTTGCTTTTATTCAAGTAATTGTCCATCTTATTGTGATACTTGGATTTGGAAAGTTATTCCACTTGGACCTAAAGATGTTACTTTTAGCATCAAATGCAAACATTGGAGGTCCTACAACAGCATGTGGAATGGCCACAGCCAAAGGATGGGCGTCTTTGGTTGTTCCTGGGGTTCTTGTAGGAATCTTTGGAATTTCCATTTCTACATTCCTTGGCATTATTTTTGGAACATTTGTTCTCAAACGCTTGTAAATATACAGATTCTGTGAATCAAATTACAAATTTTTTTCACTTTGTTCAAAGTGTGAAACTTAGATGATGATTCCTTTCTTTCTTACTCTTTATATCTTTGTTTTGATTGGTAGAAATGCAATCCCTTAATCTCAGATTATTTGGTCATGCTCCTTTACATTCTACTCTTAGTAGTCTCTAACAAACAAAAAAGTGTGGAAATTCCCTTGATTGCTCATTGTACTCTCTGTAGTGTAGTTGACAAAACCGTAAATTAACTGTACTTGAATTGTAGTACACATTTCAAATGTTGTACTTATGTGGTCATTGACTTGCAAATCCATATGTCAACTGTACTTGCATTGTAGTTCCTAACAGATCACTGCAATCTCATATATCAATGGCAATAATAAACTTAAGCATCATTGATTAATAAAAGTCATTGTATAATATGTGTGATTATTTATTTGTGGTTAACTCTTTTGATCTTGTCAGGTGACCTTATTGTATTGTGTTCATGTGCACAAGACTTTTGGTGTCTCCATGATTCTGCTTCTGTTGCTTTTTACCTAGGAGTAACTTGGGAGACCTACTGGCCACATTATAGAATCATCTAGTCGTGGTCTAAATGTAAGGTTCTTAGCTCTTTATCCTACCTCCTGTGTTCTTTTGTGAAAACTTAATACGAGTACATTCTAGGCTAGGAAGCCTTTCGAATTAGATGTAAGTTACAGTACTGGCAAGGTGTTTAAAATGGACGGTAGGGTCAGGGTTCATTTGTAACGACTATAGGCCGACATAATAAATAAATAAAATTCTTTCGAGCTAGGCTGTGATCCTAGATGTCTTTTTCTTTATTTCGAGTTCTGGGGATCACTACAATTTCAGGGATAATGAATGAAACTTGTAGATATAGCTAACGACTCTTCTGAATATACAAAAGACACCATATCATCTGCGAACATTTTTTACTTTTCATAATTCAGTTATTAGCTTGCAATCTCATGAACTTCATCTACACTTAATTGTGTAGACGCGCATGAACCATGTTGTTTCTTTGTACTTCTACTTTTGGT
Organism: Codonopsis lanceolata; assembly: GCA_013146195.2. Taxonomy (NCBI): domain Eukaryota; kingdom Viridiplantae; phylum Streptophyta; class Magnoliopsida; order Asterales; family Campanulaceae; genus Codonopsis; species Codonopsis lanceolata. The sequence goes on along the minus strand of CM028384.1, from coordinate 30,173,205 downwards.
ACATGTACTTTCGTGTACAACAGTCAACATTTGCTCTTTGTATAAGTAGGTTTCACTAGGCTTTTAGTTCATATCAGGAAGCGAATATAGCTCTACCAGTTTAGGGTAGAGTTCTCTGGTTTCAATTATAACACCTGATCGGGAAAGAAAATGAAGATGGAAAGCTTTAAAATAGCAAGGTTGATGTTCCTTCTTTTGTTTATTGGCTCAATTTTTATATGGGTTGTGCTGCCAATGAAGACTTACAAAAATGAATGGACCCCCAACCTCATGGATCACCTCAATTCAACATATTTCTGCGAACAAGGTTGGCTTTCCATTTGTGTGTGTATGTGTTTTTCTTCTTTTCTTTGTGTAGCACTACCAGTGTTTGATTCTACTAATAAATCACTACAATTTCAGGGACAAATATTCTACTATTTTCCTTCCCCATGATGTTCATAGCTGCTTTGGGTTGTGTTTATCTCCACTTTCAGAACTCAACAAAGAAGTCTTACTCTGAAAGGTTAGTGTCTTTTTATTTTTATGCATACACACTCACTATGCATAAATCAAGGTATTTTCAGTGATAATTATACAAGTCATCTTGAACTGATTGCAGAGTCAACAAAAGCCACCGTTTGGCTTTGTGGAAACGCCCAGTGCTTGCTATGGCTCCATTTGGAATTGTTAAATTATTGGAGCTCACTTTTGCAGCCATGTTTATAGTACTTCTGATCTGGTCTCTTGCAAATTACTTATCTTTCAGCTTTGGCCACCTTCATATGCATAAAGAAGGGGAGAAAGTGTGCGTACCAATATATTGTTCTGTGCTTCTTTCATTTATTATTTATTCTGACCAAATTTCTGTCAAAACAAGAAGTCTACTTTTCGAGTTGAGCTTGTTAGATGTTTTTCTTAAGTTGGCTGCCTTGATTTGCTTTGGTAGGTGGGAAGCAAAGTTTTGCAGTGTTTCTTTGAGACTTGGATATATTGGTAACATATGCTGGGCATTTCTGTTTTTCCCGGTGACTCGAGGATCTTCACTACTGCCTTTGGTTGGCCTCACATCTGAGTCGAGTATCAAGTATCATATCTGGCTCGGACATCTCTCCAATATCCTCTTCTTTGCACATAGTGTAGGCTTCTTCATCTACTGGAGCATGACTAATCAAATGGCTTTGGTAAATCCACCACCAAACTCATGTACTTATTTCTATATTTCCAGCTTGCAACTTTTAGTATTGACTCTATTTCCGTAGTCGTTAATGTCTGTGGCTAAACCCCAAGGGATGGCACTCCCCCTTAAGACACAAAAAGAAGAAGCATGTAGCGAGGTGAAAAATTCAAATTTATTCTTGTCCTGTGCCATGCCAGTGTTATCTTTTTCTCTTTTTGAATATATTACAATGTTGTCCTTTTTCCTTTTGGAAAATCTAAATGTAAACTAAGATTCCCGTTCCACTTGGATGGTGGCTGATGCTATGTGTATCAGCTTTTGATGAGTCTAATAGGTCCAATTTACCTTTGCATAACAGTAATTGAGATGAGTAGACAACAAAATGGGGGATACGTCACTGGTGTTTCACACATGGAAAAATTATATTGTATCATGGAAGGATCTTTTTTGTCCTAGTTTATATTTAACATGGTCATAAGAAGAGAACCGGACTGAACCAGCCGGCGGTCTGGTTTTATTCATTAATTGATCTGATCGTTCTATAAATTAATTAACTTAATTTTGTTATCAAAGAAACAATTGCAAAATTCATCACAATTAGAGGTCATTTCAACTCTATCTTTTCATTAGTAACTACTAACTAAGCAAGTCCTTTTTTTTTGTCAATGATGCAGGCATTAGAATGGAGCAGAGATTATGTATCAAATATTGCCGGAGAGATTGCATTTATAATCTCATTAGTAATGTGGGCAACCAGCTATCCCCGTGTTAGGAGAAAGATGTTTGAGGTTTTCTTTTACAGCCACCACCTCTACATTCTTTACCTCTTCTTTTACATCATACATGTCGGCGCTGCCTACTTCTGCATGATTCTTCTTGGGATCTTTCTCTTCCTCGTCGATTGATACTTAAGATTCTTACAGTCACGAAAAAGGGCTAGACTTATTTATGCTCGCCTTTTACCTTGTGGCACTATGGAACTAAACTTCTCCAAGAATACAGGTAAGACAAAAAAATATAGAAATTTTACTAACAAACATGAAAAAGAAGGGAAAAAATAAAAGAAGAATTTGTGGGTATAAGTAGATAATAGCTTATTTAATCAATATTACTTTTTTACAGAACTTAGACTTGGTATTTTCATCATTGCAGAATTGAACTATAATCCGACAAGCCTCTTGTTTGTGAATGTGCCGAGTATTTCCAAGCTGCACTGGCACCCTTTTACTGTGACTTCCTACTCTAACTTGGAGCCTGATAAACTGAGCATCGTTGTTAAAAGTTGTGGAAGTTGGTCTGAAAAGCTTTACCAAGAGCTTTCTTCTCCCATCGACCACAAAGTCTCAGTTGAAGGACCTTATGGACCTACTTCATCTGACTTCCTAAGGTCAGTGTTTGTAACAAAGATTTTTCTCGCAGATTCAGTTTTAGTTGAAATATATAAAGTACACCACGAGGGCCACAAAAAAAGTTAACAAAAATGGATACAAAATGCATTTCATTGAAATTGTTGGTTCCATCACTTAGTGGAGAGACCTCGGACTATACGACCAATCACATGAATAATTTTGCAATTTGGGTGATCAAAATCTTCAATGAATATTGTCGCAGACACAAAGAACTTGTGATGATTAGTGGAGGTAACGGCATCACTCCTTTTCATCTCTGTAATCCGTGAAATCAATTTTCCAAAGCACATAGCCAAACTGCAAGGTTCCGAATGTGCTCCTTATTTGTGCCTTTAAGAATTCAGCCGAGCTCACCATGCTGGACCTCTTGCTTCCCTTATCAGGAACCCCTTCAGATATATCCCAAATAAAGTTGCAGATACAAGCCTATGTCACTAGAGAGACCAAGCAACCCCAAGCGGACACCCAAAAACTTGTCCAAACCCTATGGTTCAAGCCAAAACTGTCTGACACATCCATTGCTGCAGCCCTTGGTCCAAACGGTTGGCTCTGGCTTTGCGTAATAATTTCATCCTCATTCATCATGTTCCTTCTTTTATTGGGAATTCTAACTCGATACTATATATACCCTATTGAGCAGAAGGATGGTGTGGTTTACAATTATACGTTGAAAACTATTTGGGACATGTTTTTTGTCTGTGCTTGTGTATTTATAGCCACTAGTGTCATCTTCTTGTTGGCAAAAGAGTAAAAACACCAAGGAAGGAAAACAAATTCAGAATGTGAAGGTGCCAACACCAACAACATCACCTGGTGCGTGGTTTTGAGGTCAAGACAGAGAGCTTGAAAGCATTCCTCATCAGAGCCTTGTTCAAATTACGAAGGTCCATCATGGAGCAAGGCCTGATTTAAAGAGTAGGACTGACTGCATAAAATGTTCTTTGCAATAGCAGCAAAAACCAATTTTTCAAACTGTTCATTTTCTGATGTTTGATGATAATGAGTGCAGGGATACTTTTCGAGTGCAAAGGGTCAGATGTTGGAGTTTTAGTGTGTGGGCCAAGTAAGATGCGACATGAAGTTGCGAAAATATGCTCTTCTGGTTTGGCAAAGAATCTTTATTTTGAATCCATGAGCTTTAACTGGTGATGCAGACATATGAAAGTCCTATGAAGGATTATCTTGTGTGGTGGTGAAGTGTAGATATGGTTGCGGATAATATGATAGATTTGATATTATGGTTTGGCGAAGAATCTTCATTTCGAATCCATCAGTTGTTAACTGGTAATGTATGTATGTGTTTGTGTTTATTAAGGTTATCGTTGTGTTTGACTTTTAATTGGTGCCAACTGCCAAGTGTAACATATTATCGTTATAGGTGCGTAGCTACTATATATATGTCATTGGCATATTGTACTCAATAAAAATGTTTTTACTTTATTTGAAACTTTGTTCGGATGGAACTACTCCTCATAGAATTGGTTAGAGGTGACAAAAAATTTCTTACATTTTAGATATATTATGCGAGAATGAGATGCATATGTCATGTACAAATGTACAATCATCGAAAATCAAAAGACATAAGAAACTTCAAAAATATTGGGAGTACATACTACATACTGTAAGATATATTTATTGTAGATTAAGAAAATTCAATAAGTGAGAATCACAATTGATTTGGTATTACTAAATTACAATAAATTTGGTTTGTAAAAGAGATAAGTTTCCTAAATAAACTCTACCTTGATGAACGGTTGAGATTAAAACCCTAATAGGAATTTGGTCCCCTTTGCCTATAGAAGAGATGTAATATCCATCATATTAATCTATTACGTAAAATCAACTCATTAGGGTTTTAAGCCAAAATGGAGAAACCACATTCTGCTTCTTCTTCTCTATTATACTGCAGATTACAGATTAAGGACAAATCACTAGAAGCAACATGTCTTCATCATCTTCTCTATTATATTGCAGATTACAGATTAAGGGCAAATCACTAGAAGCAACATGTTTTCATCAAGTATTTTAATTAAAAGTATCTTGTATGCTATTATGATTATCATGAAGTTCAAGATCTAGGGTTTAAAATTAATAACTTACACATACTACATACTACATACACGACTTAACTTAACACAACATTCTTCTAGTTGATTGCACTTTCTCTTTCTCACTTTGTCCACTTCCAAATTTGGGAATATTCATCAATGGGCTACATTTCTGTATTACACCCTCCGTTTTGTGAAAAGAATTTGCTATTCTATTTTGAGATATTTCACTTGATGAGAGTCCACTTTCAAAAATTAAAGTATAAAAATGTTATTTTATTACTAATTAACTACTAAAAATGTCATTTTCTTAAAAAGTTCAACTTTTAAACAATGACTCTTTACTCAGAATGAAAAAAGTATTTGCAAAAATATAGTTAAAACTAGATAAATTAGAATCTTTTTAATAATTCACTAAATTTATTAGATAATATGTACTCCCTCAATTCTAGGCAAAGAGTCCACTATCCATTTTGATATGTTTCACTTAAAGAGTCAACTTTAAAAAATTAATACATAAAATATCATTTTATTACTAATAGACTACTAAAAGCATCATTTTCTTAAAAAATTTGACTTTCAAACAGGGACTCTTTAGCCGGAACAAAGAGAACATTTAATTACTCATAAAAGTCTCACGCAAATTATAAATTAATAACTTCTTATATACTATATTACATAAGACATTAGTGATTTATGAGATTTCATAAAAATGGACTTGATTGTCTGCTGAATTTTTTTGAAATTGATCTCATCTTGAATGTCATTTCTGATTTTTCTTGTCATCATCAAAATTTTGGTGTGCTTTTCTCCTACCTCAACAAGGAATTATTCGATGTATCGTCACTACAAGAACTTTTTTACGCTAAGAAGGCTATATTATTGAACTTTCATTTTTATTTTCATTTTCATCATCTTTATCAATTCTCATGGCGCTCCTCAATTATTTCTTCATCAGGTCAACATCTATGCAACTCATTTTCTGCAAGGTAGTTCAAGCTCGGCATCCATTGATTTTTTCACACCTTTAAGATAAGAAATCATTATAGTGTATATGATATGCTAGTGTTACTATGATTGTTCTTAAGCAAAAACTTGAAAAATATCGTTTTACAGGTATTTTCTATAAGACATATTCACATGACCTGGCATACTATGTGTTAATGAGTTGAGTTGTGAGAGGGTGAGACTTCATCTTACGATTTAGAATTGGTAAGACGGTCTTACAGGAGACCTACTCTTGTTCTTGTGTGTAGTTTTAATGTCTCAAATTCAAAATATAATTGTAGAAGGTCGAGTAAATTGATTCTAGTTGTATTATGATTCTTTTATTGATTTGGATTGAGAATCTCAATCGCAAATAGATTAGATTTTTTTAAGGCCTATAAATTAAAATAGTACTTTCCTATTTCGGGTAAAGAGTCTTCGTTTGAAAGTCACATTTTTTTAAGAAAATGACATTTTTAGTAGTCTATTAGTAATAAAATGATATTTTTATATCTTAATTTTTAGAAGTAAACTCTTTAAGTGAAACATTCCAAAATAGAATAGTAAACTATTTACCCGAAACGAAGAGAATATTAATTAATGTACACACCTTTCCAAAAGCTATCGCCTTTCACCAAAATACCCTCTCTAAGTAAATCTCCAAAGATCAAAGACATGCCTCGGTGAGACACATTGAATACATTTTCTAGCGTGTACATGAAATTGATAGTTAGACCATTATCAAAAGCTTCTGTTCGCAAAAGCAAGCTCAGTTAAGTTAATCATGTACCAACTCTCTATATTTGAAATTCAAGGGGTAGAGTCTCGCTATGAGTTTATTACAATGTTTTTTCTTTTTTCTTTCTCTTAAGAAAAGCGTGAGAAGAAATCGAATCTAAGACCTCACACTTTGTGAAACTTCATCTTTACCACCTCCTTTGGGGCAATATGAGTTTATTAGAGATGGGAATGGGAAAGGGAAAGGAAATGTATACCAATTATTTATATACTCCTTCCATTTCGTGCAAAAAAATTGACAATATTAATTTGAGATGTTTCATTTAAAAAGTTTACTTTTAAAAAAATATGTTTATCATCTCAATAACATTTCAACTTTACCCTCCATTTGATATTAACATATTGATTACGCTCAAACATTTTTGTAATTATGACCAACTATAATGCTAGTTATTTATTATCTACGTCCCAAAATAAATGATATTTTAGTAAAGTTTTTTTGTCTCAAAATAAATAATGTTTTATGATTTCAAGAAACATTTATCCATATTTTGTCAAAAACCACTCTATTTATTAGTTATTACACTCGAATTAAATGATGTTAAAAGAGGGTTGTTGAGTGGAAAAAGAAAAAGAGTAGGGCTCCGTTTGTTTCACGGAAAATGATTTCTGGAAAATGAAAAGATTTCGTTTTCAGGTGTTTGGTAAATCTTTTGAAAATATGTCGAAAAACATTTTCAGGTGTTTGGCAAATGTACGAAAAATGCTACGAAAAACAATATATGAATAAATACAAAAATATATTCTAATATTAATGCTCTTATTGAATATAAGATAGTGTTGAGATTTAAGTAATTTTCCATTAGTAACCTCAATTTATCATTAATCGTGTCAAATTAATAAGGTCCATTTTTTTCAATCTTAAAAATACAAATAAAAAAATTGACAATTGATATGAAAAAAAAATGTTTTAAAAAAGAAAATGAACAATATTTGGGACGTTCCTAAATAATATAGTTGACACTAAATTTAGGAAGTAGTGAGTATTTATTAAAATTATAATTTATAAATAGTGTGCACAAACTCCATTTATATTTCTAAATATATTTATTTGTTGAGTGAATGTGTACTTGTGGAAGGGGCGGAGAGGTGCTTGAACTTTTGGAAAATGACTTACGGAAAATGAATTCGTAAGTCATTTTCCGGAAAAGAAGGCTTCATTTTCCGTTGACTCGGAAAACCTTTTACGTTGACTACATTTTCCTAAGGTTACCAAACACCGGAAAATGAGGAAAACGTTTTCTGGAAGTCATTTTCCGTGAAACAAACGGAGCCTAGGTCTCTGTAAGACCTTCTTATGGATCTTAATTCATAAGACGAAACTTCATTCTCTCACAATTCAACCCACCAACATACGATGAGTCGAGTAAAAAGGATATGTTTTACAAAAAACATCCTTTAGACCATCTTACACAAGTATTTATCAAAGAAAAATATTATTACAACTTAACTTTAATAAATGGTTTTAAATGAGGGTACATAAGACTTTTTATAACTTTTCTTAATATGTGTGCAAATTGTTAAAACATAATTTATTTTGGAATGGAGGTAGTATTTTTTAATTAAACATGTGTGAAATGTAATCTATTATCACATCTGTTCATAGTACTACAAGTGCTAGTTCAATTGATCATGTACCAACTCTTCATATTTGAAATTTGAGATAGTCTCGCTGTTGATTCTTATGTTAGATTTATATGACATTACATTAGTTTTAGATAATCGATATGAGTTTATTAGGGATAGAGCTAGCAAAAAAAAACCCAACTCATCCAATATTTTAACGGGTAGGGTTTCCGATATTGACTATCCAAAAAACAACATATATTTTTGGCCTAGACCAACAGGCCCATAAATTCTCCAAGCCGGATCCAAAAAGCTTAGGCTTTTAAAAAAAATTAGTATATTGTATACAAATATAACAAGGGTTAGACTGGACAATTACCACGTAATTGACTATTAGTATTTTTTATATTTTTTTCAAAAAGTATTGTCAAAGGTCTACCGGTACCTTATCGGCGGAGATCTACCTTGAAGGTCTTACCTCAATCTTTTCAATAGATTGCAAGTTTTTTTTAAAGTTTTACTAAAAAGTTTTAAATGTCAATAAGCTATTCAACCCCCCTCCTTCTAGCTTATTATTGTGCCCATTGGGACCCACACTTATAATAATATATATATAGCAAAAAAAACCCAACTATATATTTTAACGGGTTGGGTTTCCGATATATATATATATTTTTGGCCTATATATATATATATATATATATATGATATACAAATATAAAAGGGTTAGGCGGACAATACCACGTAATTGACTATTAGTCAAAAGGTAAACAAAAGGTGCCTCTGGATTATAATAATATATATATGATGTATTTAGTTTGTCTAAAACAAAAGGTGCCTCTGGTGAGGTTTTGAACAACTTCGATTGAGAGTAGTGAAGTACCAGAGTGCCTCTGGTAGGGCTTGAACACTCGACCACTCCATTAAGATAAGTGAGCAGCTAAATGAGGCCTTTTGGGTAAAGCTTGAACAACAACGATGTCTTTGAACACCCGACCTCTCTATTGAGAATTGTAAAGTTCAGGGTATCTCTAGTGAGACTTGAACACCCGACCACTCCGTTTGGAAAAGTGAGCAGTACCAGTTAAGCTAAAGTTTGTTGGTAATTGACTATTAGTATATTATATATAAATACATTATATTAATGCTTTCGTTTTGGAAAAATGATTCGACCACCCTTAATATCAACTTAGTTGACCTAGATGTTGCATGCAAAAAAGAAGAGCTTTTTAGTTAGAGAGAATCATGAGGCTAGACCCTGACCCAGAGCGGACACATGATACGGGCCCTTTCACTCTAATCAATCAACCTAGGTGAGCATTTGTTTAGACAGTTAAACTCACGTGACCAGGGTTTGTCTTTACTGGGGTCGAACATCCATACCTTGGTGACGGAAGCCTTTAAGCGGCCTAACTTTGTTTAACTTGTTGAACTAGTCCACACGTAGAAGGGATTCGTTTTGATTTTTCAAGAAGTCATTCAAGTTTAGGCTCACAGAATTAGGTGCTACTGCATTGACTTTTTTCTAATATTTTGGTTAAGAAACTTATAAGGCACAAACATGATTTCATTGATGACGATATGTTTCTTTTATTGAATTATTGCATTTTTTTTCTAGTGCCACATACATTGGACTTTTCATCAAATGTTTATGGACTTTGAATTGTAAATTTTATAATTTTATCGTTGATTTTATTTCAGGACGGGCCGGGCTAGAACTTTGATAAACCCATTGAATTTCGAACCGGTCCAACCCAAAAATTAGCTTTGGTCCACTGGATATGAGTCGGGCCAGCCCATTGCCAGCTCTAATTAGGGTGGAGACATGGAAAGATGTACCTACTACTCATATATAACATACTAGAACTTTGTCTTCATGCCTAAGATAGTAATCCCTTCGTTCCACTCAAAGAGTCCACATTTAAAAAGTGCAATTATTAAAAGATATATTAATGTCATTAAAGTTAGTTATAATTATAAAAATAGTTAAGCACAAAAAATGTGGTTACCACTCAAGTGGAGGGTAAATATGATATATATATATATATATCATATTTAAAGTTGGTGGGGAGCACTATGGTTGTGTCAACTCACCACCTTTTGATAAATTTTTATTGTAAAGCATCCATGTGGAAGCTTTAAAAACTTTTGATTTTCTAGCCATTAACTAATAATAATAATGCATAATAATAATTAATAATCAATATGATAAGGGGTATTAGTATTAGTATATATAACTTCTTCTATTGTCCAATAGTAGAAAACTTATATTTCAAAACTTTTAAACTAAAATTACTTCTAACCAATGTGGGATAAAACTCTTCAATGTAAGACATTGCTTCTAATGACTCACTTATAACATCAAGCTTTAATCTTTGATATCCTATTCATCCAAAACTTGATTTGGACAAATAAATAAATCATTTCGACACTCTTGTCGAGTAGAACACATTTTCACAATTACTTTTGCCAACAAACAAATGACACGTAAAGAAATTTGTAGCTCAAATTGCACAATTTCTTTCACTAAAAACACTAATTTTTAAACAAGTATTATACTTTAAGTCTTGATATCTTATTCATCCAAACTTGATAAGTCTATGACCATGAGACAAGTCTATTTCCAAGAAATTAACAGGTCCTACTGGTGCTTCTTCTGCTCACTTTTCAAGCTATGTAGTCTGTATCTAAGTATCCAACTAGATCAAAGTTGTTCATTTTTTAATACCAGATACCCAGATTTGTAGTTGTTGAAACATATTTGATGATACGTTTAGCAGCAAGCAAATGTGATTCCCTTGGATTTGCCTGAAATCTAGCACAAACACAAATATCAAACATTATATAAGGTCTACTTGCAGTAAGGTAAAGAAGTGAACTTATGATTCCTTTGTACTTGGTCACATTCTCTTGCTTTCCCTTCTCATCTTTGTCAAGATGACAGTCGGTAGACATTAGTGTCTCGAATCCTTTAGCTGAATCAAGACCACATTTCTTAATAAGTTCCTTTGCATATTTGGTTTGGCTGATGAAGATCCCATCTTAGGTCTGTTGAATCTGAAGTCCTGGAAAGTAGGTGAGCTCTCCTTTCATGCTCATCTCGAACTTGCTTTGCATCAGCTTCTCAAATCTTTTGCACATGCTTTCAATTGTAGATTCAAAGATGATGTCGTCCACATAGATTTGTACCAGCAGATAATGGTCTTTGTGCTTGAGGATGAACAGAGTTGTGTCTATTCTTCCTCTCACAAATCCTTGTTCAATTAATAACTTAGATAGTGTTTCATACCAAACTCTGGGAGCTTGTTTAAAAACGTAGAGTGCTTTCTTAAGTCGATATACTTGATCCTCTTTGCCTTTGATGACAAAACCTGGATGTTGTTCAACGTATAGTGTTTCTTGAAGATCACCATTAAGAAAGGCACTCTTCACATCCATCTGATACTCTTTGAAGTCCATGAACAACACATAAGCTAGAAAAAGTATGATTGCCTCTAACCTAGCAACAGGAGTAAACGTTTCATCGTAATTAATTCCTTCTTCATGTCGGTATCCTTAAGCAACCATCCTAGCTTTGTTCCTTTTAACGTTTCCATCTTCATCTCTCTTGTTTCTGAATACCCAGTTAATGCCTATGACTGGATGACCAGTAGGCCTTTAACTAACTCCACACTTCTTCTTGCATAGCTTCAATCTAGTAGTGGTCTTCAATAGCTTCATCAATCTTCTTTGGCTCGATCTCAGATACTAATGCGAATGTAAACATCGTCTTATTTCGAACATTTCTTCTCGTACGAACTCATGTGCTGAGATCACCAATGATTTGAGAGATAGGACAATCTCTTGCTTGAATAATTGCTAGAGGAAGATCACTTCTGGTGGGTTATTCCCTTAAGAATTCTGGAGTAGGGGGAGAAGATGATTCACCAAAATCAGGTTCAGAAGAGGTTGGTTCTTCGTGACCTTCATTTTTTTGGGAACAAGAAGGAAGTGTGATTTGCAAGGGTGTTTGAGGTAAAACATATGAGATGGGTTCAGGATCAACAGAAGAGTTTGAGGAGGCACCAGTAAGGTTGAAGTCTACTGGTGCTGGGTTCAGAGGAATTAGAGAAGCTGCTGTTGGAGGATTCTGTAGAGTTGAAGAAGTAGAAGCTTGGTTTGTACATGTCTCAACATCATCAGAATCATTAGCAACATTTGGATCCACTCGTGGCTCTAATAAATCATATTCATCAAAAGTAACATGCACAGATTCAATAATTTTCAAAGAGGTTTTGTTAAATATGTGTATGGGTTCCCGGGACGTGCGCCCGTGCCCCGCGCGCCCTTGGTTAGGGGTGCGCATACGTGCGGATGCGGGACACCACTGCTCTCGTTCCACCCTCCCTTGTTTAGGGGAAGACGAAATCAAAAGTGCGAGAGAAGTGTTGTCTAGGATAGCACGTTGGAATACGCCTCGGTTGCCTTTAGTGGATTTTATTTTAAAAATAGCCTTATGGCCCATTTCAGATCACTATGGGAGCTTTGGGTTTCCCGTATCAAGTTATCCCTTTTTTAGAGGATACCAGGATATGGGAATACATCACCCTTCCATTCTCATTCTCCCTTTTTTAGGGGAGAATGGAAAAGTGCAAAGAAGGAGTGTTGCGAGGCCCCACTGGATCCAAAAGGTTTTAGAGTCGCCATCTTTATTTTAAGACAAAAATAAAGCAAAACCAGAAAAAAAGAAAAATAAACCAGAGAAAAAGAAAACGGGTTAGGAGGCTAAGTTACGAGTTGGGAAGGTGCTAGGCACCCAACTCGCCCTTTCGGTCTCAAAATTAGTTTTTGGCTAAAGTATGTGTGAGTCCCAACTGGCACAATAATAAGCTAGAAGGGGGGTTGAATAGCTTATTATACACTTAAAAACTTTTAAATAAGTTCTTTTAACAAGCACTTACAATCTATTGTGAAGATTGAAGTAGCGGAAGTCTTGCAAAGAAACTGGTTCAAGTCTGCCGATAAGGACTATCGGTAGACCTTAACTGGTTACTTAAGTTTTACTGTTAAGGATAAAGATAAAGGGAGTAATGAACTGATCAATAAGTAAACAAACAGTAAAGGAATAACACAAGTATTTTGGGATGGTTCACACTATAAAGAGTGCTACGTCCACCACCAAGGCAGTCAACTTTGGATTTAAAAGTGCACTATGTTTTCCACTAGATCTATTACAAAGAATATTCCCAATGGATCGTGTACAAAATCTTGACTTGTGTTTGGGGGTTAAGGAATTAAATATCTATGTGTAAACAAGATATTTAATTCGCGAAGAATGTAATCTTTGAATGAAAACAACAAGAAGTTAAATAATAAATGTTGATGCTGAGCTTCTTGTTGTTTGACGAGCACTTCTTGATCTCGTTTAGGATCTCTTGAATGCACCGAGTATTAAGACTTAGAGTTGTTGTAGATTTTTTCAGCAATTCATCAAGTGTTTTTCTTCGCCTTTAATGGCGGCATTTATACTTAGCATTCTTGAGATCCGTTGGAGAAGACTAAGACTTCTCCAACAAAATTTATTAGGTTTGATGCATTAAATGCATGGAGCCGTCTTGAAGATTTTCGTCTTCACAGATATCAAGCAGGGAAAGGGTGTAGAGATCTTTTGCAGAGACTAGAAGCCGGGCAAACCGATGTCGATCTGTAGAGTTGTTACGCATGCAGGTGACACCGATCTCCTTCTTTACTATTCGCCTCGAGAAAGTCTTCTCGCTGAAAGTTTCTTTCTGGCCAGTCCGAGATGTCGTGGAATGTCTCAATTTAAATTCAAATATTGATCCACTAATATTTGTTTGGCTGGACACGTCATGATTGACCAAGTGTAGACAAGTTCTGCCGTTGTAAGCTGTAGCAGGTCTTCCGATGAAGCTTCAAAGGAGGTCTTCCGCCGAACATGTAAAGTCCTATAAAAACTATTCTTGGCAAAGTTTTATACACAGTCGCCACACTAATCTATACGCAGCCCAATTAGCCACTGATGTATAAAACTAATGTAATGTATGAGCAGATATAAATCTAAATACAATAAGTATCAACAATCTCCTCCTATTTATATCTGGTCATCATTACTACAAATGAGGGCTATAACCAACTATGTGATAGATAATAACATGCCTAAGAGAATTCTTAATTTTATAACGGAAGACATGCCTCTATCAAATAGTAGAACACCTCAAGTGTAAAGACTAATCTAGGTGCACAAAATGTAAGGAAATCATAGAACAACACACAGATTAGTAGCAATCAGTTTAAATAAATTTAAACTGAGTGTTTAAATTCTAAGCAGATACTATAAATGAAAGAACAAGAATTTAAACAATAGATAATTTTGAAAGGCAATTAATCTTCTGTATTATAAACGAGAAGTTTAATTTTTACAGAGTTTTCAAAATAAAGATATATACAAAGGTTAAGGGAAGAACAAATACAAATTTTACCAAGGTCTTTTCCCTTTTCCTTTGTCTGCTGCTTCTTTCTCCCTTCGTTGTCTCTCAAGCTCTTCAGTTTTTCGAACGTATTCGTCATCGGCATCTGTGGGCGGTGTAGTGGAACGAGAACGGTAGTCGAGTTCTTCACGAAGACGACTGTTCTCTTCCATAAGCATTCGGTTGATAGACTTCATTTGCTTCTTCTCCGTGATGGCCAGATAACGATCACGCCGAGCATTCATTATGTCATGAGCAGAGTCGCGAGCTATGTTGTTGAGCTCGAGGACAGGTGGGCAGTTGTGGCCAAGATGCAATGTGATAGCGTGGAACAGCTCGTAGAAGAGAGAGGAGCAGAGCCGGACAAATTCATCGCGTTGAGCTTCTACGTTGATCTTGACGTCTGTAAACTCGTGACTCATCTGTCCAAAACGGGTCCACACATCTTCTTGGAATTGGTGAAGAAGAGCAGCAGTCCTGTCGTTGGCCTTGGACGCGGTAGTGGTGATTTCAGCGGTGGCGGTAGAGATGCTAGTCAGCTCACCTAACCGTTCATAGATATGCCCAAATGAGACAATATTTGATTGGCCTACCGGGTGAGAGGAAGAAGGTTCCTGGCCAATGTGAAAGTGAGCAGCACCGGCAGAAGAGGTGGTGCTAGGGGACATGGGCCGAAAGGGCTGTTGGAGAGGTGGGGTGACGGAGTCGGAAGAGGTGGAGTCTTGGGATGGGATGGTGTTGGCAGAAGAGGAGATGGTTTTTGGTGGGGAGAGATGAGGGGTTGGGGGAGAATCTAGCTCAATGTGAGTGTCAGAATTTTCACTGACTATTGAGGATTCTGCAAAGGGCCGGTGGAGAACCAAAAAAGAGGCCGGATAGAAGAGGGATTGGCTTACGGTGCGTAGGTTGTGGTTGTGGTTGTGGTTGATCTTGGGAGAATAGATCTACTACTGATGAAAGTTCAAAGAGGAATTTGGCAGCAACAGAGTCTATTGGTTTGGTAGGAGTTGGTTGGGTTGGTTTGGATGGTGTAGATGAAGTGGTTTGGGTATGATGAGGTGAGGTAGGGGTAGATGGGTTAGGAGAGTAGTTGAAGGTGAAAAGAGGAGGGTAGGGGCAGGGTTCTGCAGGCTCCTCCCGAGGGATGATTCTCCTCAGGAGGGTGAAGTCCTCTGAGTAGATAACTAAGTAGGATTGGGTTGGTTTAGTGTGACGGTAGAGGGTTGGTTGGTGGTAGTGGTTTGGTCAGCGGTAGGGGTTTGGTTTTCTGAGGCTTCAGTGTGGCGGCACTTTTTTCTTCCTTCAAGAACCGAATAGGGGGCTCAAACCGCATCATCGGTAGAGGCCGAATGTCTCGCATGGTTGGTCGGGTTCAAAGGTTTACGTAGTCGCCACGCTTTTGGTTTAGGTGAGGTGGCGGTGAAGGTGAGGGTGGTCGCTTTGTTCGGGAGAAGGTCAAGTGTGAAGAGGGGTCGGTTGGCCGCGCCGGTCGGGTTTGGCTTGGGTCACTGGTTGCCGGGAAGGTGACGGAGGCGCACGGCATGGAAGAGCAAAACTAGACTTGTCCTTTCGGCTTTCCTTCAGCTCCTACCTTATCCATTTAGCCTATTGTTCCTCACCGCCACTTCTTCCGCCGAGCCTTTTGGCCTTAGCCGCTTGGACCGAATAGTCGCTTCCGCCTCATCAACCGATCTTTGGCTTGTTGGTGGAGGGTCTTAGCAACTTGGTCATCAAATTAAGCGACGCTATCAAGGTCTTGCTAGTTAGCTTCACACGCTTCCATGTCAAGCGTGTAACTATGATCGGCACAAAGCTTAGCAATTTTGTCGTGGAGACGGGCGGAAGACCTTTTCGCCGCCTCGCTGTTCTTGTATTCAGATACTTGTTGAAGAACGAAGCGGTCAGCTGTTTTTCCTTGGACACCACAATAAGCTCATCTTCCTTGATGGAAGAGTTGACTCCGCTCGGCCTGTCTCGAAAGAGTAACGTAACGCTGATTAGCCCCGATAAATGGCCGCTTTGCGCTGGGGTTGTTCTTGACCTTCTCAACACTATGTTTCAGTTCATTGAACACTATAGCGCTGTAGTTGAGGTGCGTCTGAAGGTAGACGGCACTTGTGAGATTTAGCCGCCGTTGCGCCCCGCATCAAGCCGAGCCAAACCCTACTGGCCCTCAGATGCAGCGAGCCAAACCCTACCACTGTAGCTAAGCCAAGCCCTAATGATTATGCTCATAATCCTCCTACTTCTGTTTATCACAATGTTACTACTTCTGATCGGTCTTCTCCATCTTTGTTGGATCCTCCTGCCAAGGATACTCCCTCAAAAAACAACCCACCCACGACTTCTCATGACAATCCTATGGATTCTACTTAATGTCATGTCAGATACCCAAGACTTCACATGTAGATGCTCAAGATGCTTCTGACCCTATTCCAATCTCTAATTCCTTTGCTATTCTAAATGAAGTTGAGGAGGAAGGTCTTCAGAATACCTCTTTTGTTTAAGCTCTCAACCTTGATCCTGGTGGCTACGTCAATAAACAAAAGCAGTCTCTTCCAACTTCAGATCGGGTTCTTCGATCTAAGCTCAAGTCTGGTGTTTCTTCCCAAAACTCTTATGGATATTAAAGCCCTTTGTTGGAATGCAGAGGGATTGGCAATGATCCCACGATTGCTCGTATTAAGCAGCTTATCAAGCTTCACAACATATCCTTCATAGCAATTTTTGAACCCATGATTAATCTGAATCACATCTCCTTTATTAGCCGTAGACTTAAATTTATGTTTTGTTATTCTAATCCTGCTAGTTCTATTTGGATTTTTGCTAAATCTTCGTTTTCTTGTTCTCTTCTTGTTCAAGGTTATGAGCAATGTTACCCTTCGGGTCCATCATTATACTAAAATTTCGCCAGCCATCTTTTCTTGCATCTATGCTAAATGTGACGCGCAAGACAGGCAGACTCTCTGGACTGAGTTAATTGACATTGGTGAGCAATTTCCTGATTTCCCCTGGATAGTGGGGGGTGATTTCAACATTATGTTAGATCCTTCTGAAAATCCGGGTCGCGGATGGGATCGAGAAGGAGCAATGGACTTTCATGCATGCACGCGTTGGTTTATTGGACCTTGGGTTTTTAGGTCCAAAATTTACCCGTGGAACAAACGTGGAAGAGGGGGCAACTATCCATCGCCGCATTGACGCCTTTCTTGCAACAATACATGGCTTGATACTTTTCTCTCTCTCGTTTCAAGATCCATCGCACATGCTCGATCATTCTCCCTTACTTCTACATATTTCTCAACATGGTTCTTCTAAAGCTCACCAGTTTCGGTTTCTTAATGTTTGGGCCAACCACCCCTCATTTCAAGATGTTATTCGCAATGCATGGCATTTGGTCCGTGTGGTCGCCCAATGGTGACTTTCTCTTAAACTTAGAGCAAACTAAGAAGGCTCTTCAAATCGAACAAAGGCACATTTGGTAATATTTTTACGGCAAGCAACTGAAGATAGCGCTCGAAAAAGAACTTTATTATGAGTTGAATCCAAGGGAAAATCGCGCATCTCATGCAAGCCTGCAATCTCAAGGTAAAGCCATCTCTCACCGAGGAAGCTTATTCGTGTGAAATCTCAAGTTAAATGGTTCAAGGAGGGTGACGGTAAAACTAAAATTTTTCATGCCTCTGCTCGTCAATCTCAAAGACGATTACACATTCACCCATTCATAATGACGGTCACATCGAAACCGAAGAGATATAGCGAAGGGCGCTTGTTTTTTTTTCTAACCATCTTACCGAAGCAATCCACCAAGTCCCCCTCGATTTGAAATGATCCCGTAGAATTAATCGAAAACTGGAATGGCAGATTAATTTGTCCTCCTTCCTTTGAGGAATTATGGTCTTGATTTAAGGTTAAGTTCGGACGATGCTCGAGGACGATGGGTTTTAATTGTTTTTGTGTCTTCTTTGGGACATTATAAGGATGACCTTCTCCTTGCCATTAAAGAATTCTTTGCGAGCTTCTCCTTCCTCGTTAGTGGACTAGCACTTTTATTGTTACAATCCCTAAGGTTGATTCTCCGACGACATTTCAGGATCTGAGACCCATAAGTCTTTGTAATTTCTGCAACAAAATTATCTCCAAGATTTTGGCTGATCGGTTTGCCTCTTTCCTTCCCCACATTATCTCTCTAAATCAGAGTGCCTTCACGAAAAATCGAGTCATCCAAGACAACATTCTTCTAGCTCAAGAAATGATGTCTTTTCTCGGGAAAAAAGTTAATGGCTCAAACATTGTTATAAAGTTAGATATGGCTAAAGCATTTGATCGGGTTTCTTGGCCTTTTCTTACTCAGGTTCTTGGAAATTCGGATTTCATGAAATCTTTATCAATCTTGTATGGAGGCTTATTTCAGAAAATTGGTTTTCTATTCTCGTTAATGGGAGCCCGGCTGGTTTTTTCCAATCATCCCGTGGTCTTCGTCAGGGAGATCCTTTATCTCCTAGCCTTTTTCTTTTGGCTGCTGAAGCTCTTAGTAGAAGCCTCAACAAGTTGCATGATTCTCACTCTTGTGTCCGCTTCTCCACTTTGAGTGGTTGTCCAATTGTTTCTCATGTCTTTCGCGGATGATATAATCATTTTACGTAATGGCAATCGAAGGTCCACTCGGCTTCATTTGGAGATGCTTGATCATATGAACAATTATTTGGCCGACTTGTTGTAAAGCTAAAAGCGAGAATATATGTTGCTCCTCGGTCGGTGCCTCGAGAGCTGCCAGAATCTCCTCCTCTTTGGGTATTCGATTGGGGTCCCTTCCAATTTCCTATTTGGGCTGCCCCTTTACTATGGCCGTAAGAATAGAGCTTTATTTGATCCTCTCTTTACCAGGCTTCAATCTAAAATGGAATCTTGGCTGGGATCCTTCTTAAATGCAACCGGTAAAATCACTTTAATTCGTCATGTGCTCCAATCTACATCGGCTTACCTTCTGGCTTCTCTAGACCGCCAAAATCGGTCATTAACTCTGAGCGTGTCTTTGCCAACTTTTTTGGAGTGGTCGGGATGGTTA
>CM028384.1:30077765-30153603 GCA_013146195.2 Codonopsis lanceolata | reverse complement strand
TTAAATGTCAAAAACTTGAAATTTTAGCACACAATTGATTGCAATAAGCAAACAAAAATCCCAAATGGTTACAAATAAACAAATACTTCAAAAGATTGAGCTAATTCCTACAAACAGGAGCTAATGTTCCACTATCTAGAAAAATGAAATGGAAATCAGTAAATAAAAAATAAAAAACTCAAGAAATAGAAGTTCAAAAATCACCAAACTAACACACACACACATAAACTCTAATGTCATAAAAACCTAAAACCCAAAACCCCCAAAACCCAAACCCAGAACAAACCTATTGCAAACACTGTAGGGAGAAAAACTACAGGAAAAAAACAAAAAGAGAAAAATGCATGCAACACCACATAGACACAAGAAACACACACACGCATACACAAACCCCACACGGTTAAATCAATTAGATACACAGTAACAAAACCAAATGCAAGGGAAAAAAGATTTTTTATATATAAAGTAAAGATTAATAGAAACTGCCGACAGAATCAGAAAGTAGCCCAGAAACCCAAACATAAAATGAAATAAATTAGCCAAATATTGTGGGAAGAACAAAAATACTACAGTAAAATAATACATTACATTGATTCAGCTTCCATATGGTGGGGTTGAGACATGATGATTCAAAAACTCAGGAAAGACAAAAATAAAAAGGAAACACCTTTAAAGTGTGTGAAATGTGAAAAATAATTGTCAATTCTAAAGAACCATGTCTTTAAGGCTTTCCCACAGGTAGTGCTTCTTTTCAACTTCCCAAAAGCCCATTTAAATATGGTATATACTGTAATGCAGCTGTGCCCTACCGATTTCTTTTAAGGGTTTTCTTTTTCTATTTATATATAATTTTCTTACCTCAACAACATGCATTTCATGTGGGTTTGACATAAATTTGAAGTTCATTCAAAAATCATGGTTAAATTTTGGACAGGTGGGTTTGGTGTTCGCATTAGGGTAGGTTTGGTTTCATCATTTAGTGACTTTCATTTTGTCATTTGGTAAAAGCGAGTAATACGGTTTTATATATATTTTTTGTAAAATGGATCATATCATTTATCGGACTCAACGTGTATTGGTTGTGTGAAAGTTTTTCTTCGTCTTATGAAATAAGATCATGCTACAGAATTTTACTCATTTTAAGTTTTTTAATAATTGAAAATGAAAAAAAATGAAAGCGTGATAGAATAAAAGTTGGGGATCATAAAAATAAAAAAAATAAAATAAACCAAAAAAATTAAATTATTAAAATCGTAAAAAGAAACACACCCTAAATCTAATGGTGAACATGAAAATCTGTGTATTGACTAATTGTAAAGGTGTTTGACATTTAATGACTTGATTTTGGAGTTTTGTTTGCAATAATTGAAAAAAGTGAGATAGAGAGAAAAGTTGAGAGACCAAAGTCCAAAACCAAAAACTTATAGTCCATATTTTGTTATTTAAAGTTCTAATAATTATTTATTTTAAATATTTTAAGAGATTTTTGAATTTATTAAATTTACTAGTTTGAAAGAGTTAGTTTAGTAGATTGAGATGAGATGGTCATAAACATTAAACACTTGATTGAAATAACCACATTATCAACCGAACTCAACTTATGAGCTAGATATGATTATTTGCAAATATATTCTAGAATTAATCCTATTTACATGTATAGGTTGGCAATTGGTTGGGCCGGGCCAACCCACACCAAGCCCACCGGGCTGAGCCAAAGTTTCATTGGGCCGTCAAAACTAAAACCAAGCCCAGCCAAAACAATGGTCGATCAAGCTAGCTCATGGGCTAGCCCATTGAACGAGTAATTTTTGAATATTTTCAACTTTTTTAAGTCTTGGGTGATAATCGGGCCAGTTCCCTGTGGAGAAAATATAATCGGAAAAGTCCACTATATTTGTTTTAAATCGTTAAAGTACACTTTTGGAGGAAAAATAACGAAGATACCCTTAATGAAAGAAAGGTGCGCAGACAAAGCCACAGTCCAAATTTGGACCCCGTAATGAAAAACATTAGGCATCACTCAAATTTTTTGGGTGCCGAAATGCAAAAGTCACTGGCCAAATTTGGGCATTGCTCAAAACACTGGGTGTCGTTCATTTTGGGTCGTGTACTGTGATTGCTACATTTATACAATTTTAATTCATATTATCACATTTGCAATCCCTGGAGGCGGCGTCCACATCTTGCTTGAAAGCTTTGCTTATTTCTTTCAATGGCA
The DNA here is from genome assembly GCA_013146195.2 of Codonopsis lanceolata. Lineage (NCBI taxonomy): Eukaryota > Viridiplantae > Streptophyta > Magnoliopsida > Asterales > Campanulaceae > Codonopsis > Codonopsis lanceolata. The sequence goes on along the minus strand of CM028384.1, from coordinate 30,151,385 downwards.
ATACTGAAAGCAATCGTTCTAGTTTGAAGTAATGAGAGTTGGAATTCCTTTCCTTTATACGTATGTTATTTTCTAAAAACTATCATCGGTCTCACTCTAGAAATTTTGCAACTCAATGTATGCTTGAGTGACTAGCATTTGGTTATGCTCACATTGCAACTCATGACAACGACACCCAAATTGGAGGGAACGACGCCCACATCATAGGTAACGATGCCCTAATTGACATACAATTTCACACAACCTGATCTTGATCTTGATCTTGACCTCGATCTCGCCCCTTTTGTCTCATACAATTTCACACACATACATCGAACGACAATCTGTGTATTTTTTTTGTGGGGCTCTAAAGCATTTCATCTCAAAAGCAATTGTAAAATTGTCGCATTTCTTTCTGTAATAAAGAAACAAAGAAAACGTGAGGGAATGTTTTGATAGCTAGACGCATTCTTCATGGAGGAAATTCGAAGAAGCTCGCTTCCGGCAGAGAAAAGAAAGTACGATCTTTCGGGAAAAATATGTAGCTCAAACTGAGAAATGAATGAAGAAGGAAGGAAGAAATTTGATTGCTCTCCCGCTTCTTATCTCATTGAAGACAATGGTGGGTATTTTATGAACAATTTTATTAAAATAGACTTTAGCGGTTGAATAAAAAAATAGGGAAGTGAAGCGATTATAGTTTCCAAAGGGGACCGACCTTCATAATTATTCTTTAAGTCTACACAAAGCCCGTCGTGCTAAGTATCAAAGTTGGATTGTGCTAAGATTTCAATGGGCCTATGAAACTTAAAGCCCAACATAATACAATATGGTTGGGCCGAACTTCTTTTTGGGAAAAATTACGAGCCGGTTCACTTTCCAAAGTTTTTTATTTTTCATTCGTTCTAATACCGTATTGTTTTTTCAACCGAAAAATGACACTTTTGGACGTGAAAAGGCAGCGATACCCTTAATGAGCATGAGGAGTGCTACAAAAATGAATCGCGGTGCATTGACTATTGAACCGCGATTCATCAATTTTATTACATTAATTTTTGCACTATGGTTCAATAGTTTAATTACCTAATCTAATTGCACCGCGATTCATCAATTTTATTACATTAATTTTTACACCGCGGTTCAATAGTTTAATTGTCTAGTTTAATTGCACCGCTGTACCAACTTTTATGTACCACGATAAATTAATTTTTGAATCGCGATACATATACTTAATCCAAGTTACATCGCAGTATCAACTTTTATGTACCGCAATGAATCAATTTTTGAATCACAATACATAAAATATTATCTAATTCATTTTTGCACTGTGATAAAAAATGGTAATGAACCAGACCATGTCCTTTACCTTCTTCTTCCAGCTCATCCGTCGTAAGCCTTTTTCTTCTCCCTCCTCCTCCGCATTCGTTGTGACGACCCGACCTGGATTTCAACACGAAATCCCGAGGTCGTGCCGCTAGGACAATGTAAGAAGAGGACAAGCACTTGTTAAACGATAGTGCAAGTGAAACAGTCGAGCTAACAAGCTCTAAACACAAACATAAAGATGTACTAAAATACGGGTTTACAAAAATCGAATATGCAGAAGCGATATAGGAATAAAGTCCCGAGCAAGCTTGAAACCAAAGCCAAAGAAACCAAGAGAGAAATGATCTCACAAAGGGGAAAAACAAAACTCGCGTGCAATAATGCAGATGCTGAACAAACCATCGGCACTTTAGGCCGCGTTTCAACAAGAACCAACTTTGATATAACAATTACCCACAACAAAAGCATCGAGGGTTAATCAACAACTATAACAATTTAGAATCAAGAAAAGCCCAAAAGCTACTGCGTGCCCGGGAGACAACTGAAATAAATACTAAAACCACGAACAATGACACGATACAACACGTCAGCCCAAGGAAGAACCAATACAAATACCAAAGTATTATACTTGACCGTGAAGTCTAAATAACTTTACAATAAATCAATCTCACAAGAATGGTAAAGTACAATATACAGATGACGATGCTAAACGAAATAGGACACCATAAACTATTACTCGGGAAGTGCTATTAGCATGAACCACAAGATCTAATCTCGATCTATCGATCATTGCGCACTACTACGAGTCATGATCCACTCGGCCTCAAGCGGCTACCAATTTCTTGCAACTAGAAAACAAAGTACGTGATGAGTCATAATGACCCAGTACACTACTACAAAAGATATGTAACATATAATTATGCAACATAAAAATAATCATGGAGCCGCTTTACAAATGACAGAAAACCCATAAAGAGGAGTTGTATCCTTAAGATACGCTACAAGACAACTGTTTCTTCTTACTTACTAAACCGTCCAAATGAACAAGTGTGCAATTCCCTGTTCAAACACAAATCAAATTAATTAGAAGATAATACTCATGAAGACATCATACGCAGTATATATATATATATATATATATATATATATATATATATATATATAAACACACACATCAAGACATTCATGAAATTAACAAGTAGAAGTATGTATATCTACATATATACATATCAAGCAGTTTATAGAACCATCCTTAATATCAAGCAATCAAGAACAAGTACACATAAGCATTTAGCTCACATATTCATAGTAGCACTTTGATTTCACATAAGTACTGGAAACTAAACCACATATAAGAGGATATGATAAAGAACCGGTGCTTGGCGTAGCTCTGTAATCAAAGCGTTAACATGAACGTGTTGTCGGATATACGTGATTGATACATCGACCATGAATAGCATTATTCTAAGCGCCCTAATGGTTACGACAAGGTACTCTTCTCCAAAGTGATCAAGAGAGGACGGTATGTGCATGAATCTGATTCGGCAATTCATTACTATTACGAATCTCACAATTCGTAAAGGTGAAGCATTATCAACCAGTAAAGACAAGAACAAGTACGCCAGCTGGACTTATAGGGGGACAAGTAGATGTTTATTTATCAATCATGAACATGTAGGGGATCGAGTTCGACAAGAGCGAACTGATCCAAGTTAAGTAGATGTTTACTCACTTATGAAATCAAGTAGGGATGAGCTTGACAAGAGCGATCTCATCAAGTCAAGTAGGCATGTTATACTCTATGACTAACAATCAATCATGAACATGAATACACATTAAGAATATCGAAATTAGTATTCTAGTTAAGCGGTTTCAAGCGTTGTAGGGATTGATCATTGAGCAGGTAATGTTCGACTTCACTAGTATCGACTTCAGTCGAGTCATTTCTATAATTCAACCAAATAGAGTTTGAACACTATATGTATTCCAAGACTATTTTCTATGTTCTCGTTTGAGGCATAACTAGGTTCTTGTTCTACTTAGGAACCCTAGTTCAAAATCTCGAAGTCGATGCGAGTTGGAAGCTTAAGTTGATTAATGTCAATTCAAGCCTTAGTTTAATTCAAGTTTGTAATTCCACATGTTAATGGAATTCATAAATCAATGCGTTGATAATTCAATAGGAGGATAATCATGAAGGCAAGAAACACAATATGCTTCCTAAGTCATATTATTAAATCACATAGAAGAACCAATTCTTGACAAGGTAAAAATCATGCTTTTAGTCATAATATAAATTATACATAGTCTTCCATATTCAATTATGAAACTAGGCTAAGCCATAACTTAACCATCAATCCATCATATACTATCCAAGACTACTCCATTAGTCTAGGATCATGAAGCCATATACTTGTAAACATTAATCTCTTCCTAGAATAATAATTCAATCTATAACCCCAAAGTCCGTAGTAATCCAAGACTTAAACAAACACAAGAGTGAAGATAATTCGTAAGGTCAAACCATACCAACAAGTCCTAGATAACAACTTAGTTATCTTTGTGACTTATACAAGTAGACTCTATGTAAAGAGCACTAAAGCAAACTCCGACCCAATTCATCCCTTAGAAGGGTTCTTAAATTCACTGTCTTGGTTTCCCTAAGATATTCACAAGGCGACTCTAGTGAGTCGGTATTCCAACATCAACAATCCCAATTCCCTAGGTTTCATACAGGCGTAGATTACATTCTTTTAAGTCTTGGGACTTTATTTGAAGTACGACAAGTATCAATAGTTCTAGTTCATAATTGAACCAATTCAAATGTCTTTCATTTGAGTCACACATTTGTGACCCACGCATAACCAAAACCAATGACTAGCGATAATCTCGCACTTAACATCACTCAAGAACCTCAATTAGAGTCATAATCCACAAATTAACCTTAACACCAATTCGGTCTCACCCGACCAAATCTCAAAATTCCGTGATTGAGATTCGACGAACACAAGTAATTATAGGAATTAATCCTAAAACTCAACATAACAACCTCTATAATTAATTGACGCCATTTGGGTCAATTTACAAAGTCCCAATTTCTAGGTCAAAGCATAAATTTGGGATTCCCAATTAATCTGGGTTTCTAAACCCAACAATAATTAATCTTAAACCATAACAATTCCAATATACCCATTAAACCCTCACATATATACAACTTAATCTTTTACAAAAACATGTCTTTTCTCTATTAACATACCATCAAAATTGGCTAGAGAGAGAAACAAGGGTTATAAGTCACGTACCTCTTTCGTCAACTAAACTCGAAGGAAAACGAAAACAAACCAATGGAGAAGACTCTACTCGATGAGGGCTTCGCGATGGCGGTCGCGGCTTGACGATCCGATGGCCGAAACTCCGGGAATCGACGGATCTTCCATAGAAGCTCCTTCTCTCTCTCTCTAAAACTCACGATGGATGCACAAAAATGAGGGGGGGTGAAGGGAGTAATCAGATCATAAAAGGATTGGGGGACCATTCTACCTCAAGGTTGTGGACAAGGCAAGAGAGAGGGGTTAAATTGGGGGGTAGGATAGGTATTTCACGCTTAAAATCACAAAATAGCAAAAACTACCAGTAGTTGTAACCAGGGGGGATGCGGCCGCATGGTCCCAACACCATGCGACTGCATGGTCACCAGAACATCCTCTAACCAATCTTTGCCCACCTTGCGAGGGCAAGCCCGAACTCCCATGCGACCTTGAGGTCTGGTCTGAAAAGCTTATAAATTGGACCTAAAAATGCCCCCAAACAACCACAACATCAAAGAGGATGATCTTACCTCTCTAAACACCACCGAAACACAAACGAACCAAATTCGGAAAGAAGGTAAACAAAGGTCGAAAGGTGAGATAAATAACCAACGAAACATCAACCGATCAAACACGAACTAGCCTAAGATAACGCAGGCATGACAACATGTTCTCGATCATGTCAAGGCTTAGACTAGAGTACTCCTACAATGTCCTACAATGAAACACGAGTAAAGAAACTCCAAAAGACACGACATACACAAGATTCGGTTTCACGCGACACGATAAAGATGAGTGCGATGCATTTTGCATCGGAAGCATAAATAGACTAAGGGAATTTATCCCCTAGTAAGACAACACTCTAAAACCATTCCGGACAAACAAGAAGTGATCTAGGGGATGACCGAGGCCACAGAGCGAACTATACGAGTAAACTCTCAATCGAGCCGTGTTCGACTACCGACGAGTCACGACTTGAAACTATAACGAGTTTAAGGTTATGGATCTTATAGAACTATGAAATTGGCTTCTACCAAGCCTTCTCACACCTTCAAGGCTCTCACAACAAGTCGAACAAGTAACACAAGCGAGATTCGATGCATAAAACAAGAAAGTCAAATACACGAAGGTTCGAGTCTTACATTCGTTCTCTTGAAAAATTATTCAACCCAACACGGATCAATTACGTTTCTTACATAATGAATCAATTACAGTCGATCCCAGTTTCGTTGTCCAACAATGGTGATTTTCAAATTCAAAATGTGTTGTCGGGCTGTTGAAGGAGGCGATAGCATTTTCGAACAATATTTCAAAAGTGGTCTTTTGTGGTTAAAAAAAGAATGGTTGACTTTTGATGTTAGAAACTTTGAAAAAGAGACCGACCAGAATCTTACCCTTGTTTTTGCTGGCGTTAGTTGGCGTTTGTGGCATGCTAAATATGAGGGGTTAAAGTATTCAATAAAAAATTCAAAACTATTTTTCTCTTGCTGTTGAATAAATGAAAATTAAAAACAATAAAAAGTAAAAAGGCAAAACACACAAACGGGCCACCCAACTTTGGACCATATTGCAATTCGGCCACCGAAAGTTTGGTTCATCTATTTTGGCCACCCTACTTTAGTCTAGTTGCAAGCGAGCCCATTTTTGGATGTAGTCGATTTCGCCGTTAATTCATGCTAAATGTCTATTTTACCCTTATAAATATCAATAGAGAAATAATTATATTTAAAAGCGAGGTCAAAGCTGTAAATAATATAATTTGGGGGGGTTAAAGATACGTTCATCTTCTTCTCTCTCACAAACACAGATCTGGTCTTGAGAAACACAGTCGTGAAACAGATCTTATCTTCACCTCCCTATGTCTCATAAATCTCGGTTAATACCCGCTCTCTCTCTCTCACACACACACACGATGATGTTGTTGTGTTCTTTGTGAAAACCATGAGTTTATCGGGCTTTGATCGTCTCCATTCATGGTCGAAATTTCTTGCATTTCTTCTTCTTACGTTGAACCATTCCTTTGGGCTCACTACGGATGGGGTTTTTTGCTCTCTTTCAAATACTCTGTTCTCGGTGACCCGTTTGGTGTTCTTGATAGGCGGAGTTACTCAGGCCAGACACCACGTTCATGGTGCGGCGTCGTTGCGGTGCACCCGCGGCATTTTCGGCGCAATCTACCGCGTTACCGCCTTGTCTCTCCCCGATTCTCGGCTTCTCGCCTCCATTCCCGACGATCTCGGCCTTGTCAAACAACTCCATCCGGTCAAACACTCCTACAGGTTTCTTGATTTCTCCAACAACTTGATCTCGGCGAGCTTAGGAGTTCGTTGGAGGACTTAGAATCTCGAATTTCTCAATCTTTCCGACAATGCATTGGCGGGAAGCTCCCAGAAATCTAACGACTTTGTCTAATTTAGCAGTTCTTTCTCTAAAAAAATAACTACTTTTACGGTTGTATTCCAAATGGGTTCGATTCAGTTAAGGTTCTAGATCAAGTGGGTTCGATTCGGTAGTATTCCAAGTGTCGGCGACGGCGGTGTCGGTGAGTGTGGGAGCTATGAATTTGGTGGGTTGTTGGTTTGGAGCAATGCGGTGGGTGAGTTTCTAAGGAGCAGTCTGTGTTTCTCACGACCGGATCTGTGTTTGTGTGAAGAGAAGATGAGCAGATCTTTAACCCTTAAATTATATTATTCTGTTTGACCCCTTTTAAATATAATTGTTCCTCTATTGATATTTCTGAGGTAAAATAGACATTTAGCATGAATTAGCTCGACGGCCATCCAAAAATGGGCTCGCTTGCAACTAGACTAAAGTAGGGTGGCCAAAATAGATGAACCAAACTTTCGGTGGCCGAATTGCAATATGGTCCAAAGTTGGGTGGCCCGTTTGTGTGTTTTGCCAAGTAAAAATAAAGAGTAGGAAAAAAAGAAGAAGGAGAAATTGCGAGTCGATCCTCTTTCATAAGTTTTTAACTGCTTAAGTCTCATATGTTTTTTAACCGGAAAAATGCACTTTTAGGAACGAAAAGAAGATTTTTTTCATTAATGAACCGGACACACTCTAAGGATAACTTACCTTACCTAGCACATTGCGATGCATCGATTTGTGCATGGCGATGGGCGTCACTCAAATAAAATGCATTGAATTTCAATCGCGAGGCATCGCAATGTTGTAAATGAATGAGATATTTACAGAGATTAAAATCGGATTTAATTTAAAATTGATATTTGCGGAGATCGATCTATCTATATTTAATCTATTTGATTCCTTTGTTAATTACAATATTTAGCAAAATAAGGAAATTTTGACTACATATTTATAGAAATCAATCAATCTATATGCAATCTATTTGATTTATATCTTAATTACAATATCAAGTAAAATAAGGAAACTTTGACTACATATTTATGGAAATCAATCAATCATCTATATATGAAAGATTCATACTTTAATTACAATATCAATGAAAATAAGGAAACTTTAATTGCATATATACAATGGACAAGAATAAGGAAGGTGATTTTGTGCATCCTAATGCATGATTTGTGTATTGAGATGGATGGTTTTGTCTGACAGAGTGACTCCCGTGTGCGTTTTCTATTTATTAAGGGTAATGTAGTTTTTTTGCCATCAAAAGTGTTTTTTTTTCGGTTTAAAAAAAGTACATTAATTGTTAGAAAAAAACTTTTCATATTCTCAATGCATTAAAGCATTCTCAATACAATACTTAATTAGAGAGTAACTAATAAAAATAATTTAGACAAACTTTGGATAAAATTGTCTTGAAATCCTAAAACATCATTTATTTCTCGGGACAATTTTTTGTTGTTAAAACGTCATTTGGTTTGGGAAGGATGGAGTAATAATAATAAAAAAACTGCCTTGATTTGAAAAAAGTCCATTGACCACCGTGGTACACAATTTATGGTACATGAGATTTGATTCCCTTTATTAGAGACATAAAATGGAATGAAATATAGTTTGTTTTTCATCTATATTTTTACTTTTATTTTTTAGGAGAAATTGTTGGTTAGTACGCTAGCGTTCTATTTTTCAATTGCCAAAGTCTATTTTTGTTAAATCATTCCTAAAATACCGACAGAAGAGAAATTACAACCGTAATTTGCGAGAAATAGTAGGAAGAGAGTGAGGAGGTCGGGTGGTGAAAAACACTTATGTGTTTCATCTTAGATTCGATTAGTCTATCACCGTAACTTCTCATTCTCTTTCTATTTCTTCTTAATCAGAGGAAATTTCCCCATCACAATCTGCAATAAAGTTAGAGGTACCGGTAACTATCAGAGAAATTCTCTAATCACAAACTATGAACTTCCGATGTGCTTTTTCCACGGCACTGTCTACTTGAATCTAAAAGTGTATTTTCTCACAAAATTGAACTATAGATATTTCAATATATTCATATAACGAAAATGTTCAAAAGAATAATAATATATTCAAAGTAAATTACAACCTTTTATAATACAAGGCATATGGAGATAATGATAAAAAAAAGTAAGAAGACTTCTAATACAAGCTGTTGACTTATAATACAACTAATAAAACTAAATGTGCATGTTAACAAAATAACTAGGAGATAAGTTGAGATTTTATCTCAACCTTATCAGTATCTTTAACATTCCCCCGTAAGATGGACGACCGAAGCGAGAGTCCAATCTTGGACATAAGCATATCAAGACGCAAGCGAGACAAAGGCTTGGTGAGAGCATCGATAAGCTGATCACATGTAGGAACTTGAGTGACACGAAGAAAACCATGTTGAACATGTTCCTGAATAAAGTGATAAGCCAGAGCAATATGTTTCATACGACAGTGAAAAACCGAGTTAGCACTTAGCTGAGTTGCATCAAGGTTGTCACAATATATGACTGGCATTGCAGGTAGTGTAACACCCACCCAGTTCATGCAACAGATTGGAAAGCCACAAAATATCAGCTGCTGTAGAAGCAACAACCTTATATTCAGCTTCCATGGAAGATTGAGCAACAAAACGTTGCTTTTTCGAGCTCCATGAAATAGGTGGTCAACCAAAAAACACGACTTGACCCATGGTAGAGGTCTAGTCATCCTTATTACCAGCCCAATTGGCATAAGAGAGGGCATGCAGTGAAAGCAGAGAGTCACGAAAAATTGTAATGCCTTTGTCTAAAGACCCATCAAGGTAACGAAGGAGACTTTTTAGAGCAAGCTAGTGAGGGCGGCGTGGCTTGTGCATGAACTGAGATAACTTGTTCACCACAAACGCAATATCCGATTGGGTTAGAGTTAAATACTGAAGGCTACCCACTGCCGCTCGATAGTTAGTAGGATTATCAATTGGTTCACGACACTGATTGTAGAGAGAGACATTGACTATCATTGGAGTAGGAGATGAATTTGCATGTGGGTGCGTTCAAGAAGATCAAGTATATATTTCTTTTGACAAAGAAACAGGCCGTGACCATTCGTCGACACCCAAAAAATATGATAGAGTGCCAAGATCCTTGAGAGCAAATCTGTTTGCAAGAGTAGCAATAAACATATCAAGAGCACCCAAGTCAGGACTAGTAAGCACAATATCATCCACATAAACTATTAGAAAAATGGGAGAAGAATGATGATGATGTATAAATAGTGAGGCATCATCAATAGATCGCGTGAAGCCAAAACCAGTCAAAAAGGAAGCAAGCTCAGTGTACCAAGCTTGAGGGGGTTGCTTCAACCCATAAATAGCCTTCTTAAGCTTACACACATGATTCGGAAATTCAGCATTAGCAAACCCAGGTGAGGTGGTTGAGCCATGAAAACTTCCTCCGTCAATGTACCATTGAGAAAAGCATTGTTAATGTCAAGCTGCCGATGAGGCCAATTGTTTGTCACAGCAAGACTCAAGAAGGTGCGAATCGTAGCTGGTTTGACTACGGGACTAAAGGTATTAGTGTAGTCAATGTCGCGTCGTTGTTGAAAACCTTTTGCCACTAGCCAAGCACGGTAACGCTCAATACTCCCATCTGGATTATATTTTATCCGAAAAACCCAGTTGCACTTGACAAGATTCTGACCCGAATCTGAAAGAATTAAATCCCGTGTTCCAAGTTTGGATAAAGCACCAAGCTCATCCAACATTGCTTGCCGCCATAAGGGATCGTTTAAGGCCTGTTTGGTTGAGGTTGGTTCAGTAGGCTTGGAGTGGGCAGTGAGAAGGTTGGCATACTTAGGGTTGGGTTTAAAAATGTGATTTTTGGAATGAGTGACAATTGATGGAGCAGGAGGGAGCGGAGGGGGAGATGGAGGAGGCATGGGCGGGCATCTTGATCAAAGGGGGGGGGAGGGGGAGGAGGTTAGGCTGGAACAAGGTCAGGAGTAAGGGAAGGAAGAGGAGAAGACAATAGATAAAGAGAGATGAGACACCACTGGTGTGGGTCGGGATAGGCATGGATCGAAGAAGAAGATGTAAGATGTGTATAGGGAAAATCTGTTTCGAGAATCGAACATGACGAGATGTATAAACGCGATTTGTGGTTGGGTCAAGACAATGATATGCACTTTGAGTGGAAGAGTATCCTACAAAGATACAAGGAAGAGAACGAGTGTTGAGTTTATGATGGACATAAGGACGAAGCCATGGATAGCACAAGGAGCCAAAACTTCGAAGCTTGAGATAATTAGGAGGATGGCCAAAAAGACAGTGGAAAGGGGACTTAGATGATGACGCCCAAGCCACCGAGGAACCAAATGATGAGGCCCAAGTCACCAAGGATCCACCAACAATGCAATCAATGATTGGACCAATAACAAGGGCTCGAGCTAGGAAAATTCAAAATGAAGTCCTCAATTTATCCCGTGAGACATTTGACTTAGAAGCCCAAATTATGGCACGCAAAGGAGGAGTCAAAGCGGGTCAAGGAAAATGGGTGAGCACTCTAATTTATTCGGATGAAGGAGGCTACAATGGGCTGAACCTAGGCGCCCCAAACAAGCCCCAACCGGCCAAAGAAGAAGGATCTAGAAGGCTTCTAGAAGGATGATGACTCAGCCTTGTTTGCTAGCTAAATGCCGTCCTCTAGTACTAACAAACAAGGAGAATATTCTCCAATTAGGCGCCTAGTCATAGGATTTGTTAGATGGTTGTTAAATCTTATCTTTTAGTAGCTAGATCTTATCTATTTTTAGCCAATGGCGAGCCTAGTACTCTTAGATATATATAGAATGTCCTTATCTTTTGTATTCAGTTTTTGATGAATGAAAAATGTTAGTCTTCTTCCCAACCTTGTGTCTTCAAGGCTATTGAGCGATCGGGGGTTACCGGAGTACTCACGGATTTATCAATCGTCTCACCATAACGATTGTGGCATCCTTCACTTCCTTTGATTGCCGGTTTCGTCATACGAAGGTTAAGGGCTGATTACCCGTTGATTGTCGTGTGCGTGAACCCGAGGTCAAGGTTCCATTTCCATTGCTGCCCAACTCGTTTTCCTTCACTAGATTGCTGCGTTTTATGAGTTCTTTCCCCTAGAAGGCTCATATCATTTGGTATCAGAGCGAAGGTTCGGCTTCCACGACTATCCTTTTATTTAAGTCGTTCTTTGTGCTTTTCTTCATTTTGTTGCTGCCTTCGATCTAAAAGCTTATACCCAAGGCTTTTTATATTTCGTTTTCTATCTTTGAATCCTCTTGTTTGTTGGTATAAATCCAAAAGACAAAAAAAAAAAAATACATATCTCTAATCGTTATATTTGTGATGTCCATCATATTGCTTTCTTCGGCCAAGAATCTTATACTCTAGGCTGTTTGCATCTTCTTGTTCTATCTTCAAGACCAAGTGTTTGTGGCTGTTGTGTTCATCTAATATTTCAAAAACCCAAGTGTTTGTGGCTGTTTCACTTTTCCGTTTTCTAAATTCTTCAAAACCCAAGTGTTTAGTTTCGAATATTCCAAGTGTTTGCTGCCAAAGTGTTTATTTCTAATTCCTTCTTTCCGATTGTGAGTGTGTGAGTTGCTTGTGGTTTGTTTCCTTTTGCTCCTAGTCTTGTTGCTCTAAGGTTGAGAAGTTAGAGAGGAAAAAGGCAAGAGAGGGTGAGACCAAAAGAGGGAAAAAGCCATTGAGAGTTTATACATGAGGGGAGTGATCATACTTGAGTGAAACACGTGAGGGAGAGCTGTGAGGATTATATATATTTTTTTGTGCAGATTTGACATGTCGGAGGAAAGTGGTGTTGGAGATGAGGGTAATGTTGCGGGTAACAAACTTTTCATGGAGGCCTTGATGTCCAAGATAGAAGGGATGTTGAGGGCCCATAACGAAGAAATCTTTGAAAGGATTGGTAGGTTAGAGAGTGCCCAAAAACAAAAGGGTAAGATGGAAGGTTCTAGTAGGGAGGAAGTTGGAAGAGGTGAGCCACCCCGGCGTAGGTTTGAGGAGGACCATTTTGGGGGTCGAGATGATTGGGAGGATTATGAATCCGAATATGGTAGGAGGAATCAATATAGGAGAAATGATAGGAGGGATGGCAATAGAGAGGACCACAATCTCAATAGGATTAAGATGAAGATTCCCGCCTTTATGGGAAAGGAGGATCCGGAGTTGTACCTTGAGTGGGAAATGAAAATCGAGAGAATTTTTGGTTTTCATTCCTACCCCGAAATTAAGAAAGTGAAGTTGGCAGCCATCGAGTTCATCGAATATGTTTCGGTTTGGTGGGACAAACTTAGGAGGGAGAGAGAGAGAGGTATAGGGATCCACCAATTGAGACGTGGGAGGAGATGAAGAGAGTCATGAGGTTGAGGTTTATTCCACCCCATTACATTAGGGATCTCCACCACAAATTGCAAACATTAAGGCAAGGCACCAAGAGTGTAGAGGAGTTCTATAAAGAGCTAGAAATGGCTCTACTTAGGGCTGATGTGAGAGAGACTTCGGAGCAAACCATGGCAAGATTCCTTACTGGGTTGAATAGAGAAATTTTTAAGGTGGTTGATCTTCAAGAATATGGCAACATGACGGAGTTATTACAAAAGGCTCTTAAAGTGGAGAGACAAGTGAAGGCGGACAAAAATTATTCCCTTGCAAGAACCCCATGGAAGGCTAGTGCGGGAAGTCAAAGAAATGACAAGTTTGACAAGGGTTTCGTCAAGTCCAAAATTGAGGCACCCAAGACTACCGCTCCCGTTCCAAACAAAGGTGAAGTTTCTCAACCCAAAACCAAGTCGGTAAAATGCTTTAAATGTCATGGGTTCGGACACTATGCCAATGAGTGTGGTAACAAGAAGGTTATGGTGATGTTGGATAGTGGGGAGTATGTTCCTCTAGAGGAGGAAGAAGAGGAAGAGGGAATTGAGGGAGATGAATATAGTGAGGATGAAGAAGGTGCCGAGGGAGATTGTTTAGTGACTAGAAGGGTTTTGAGTGCACAAATGAAAGAGGAGGAAGAGAGTCAAAGGGAAAATCTGTTTCACACTAGGTGTAGGGTGAATGACAAAATTTGTGGGGTAATAATAGATGGGGATAGTTGTGCAAATGTAGTGAGTTTGAACCTAGTGAAGAAGTTGGGATTGACCATGCTACCCCATCCTAAACCCTATCGCTTGCAATGGTTGAATGAGCAAGGTGAGTTGAAGGTGAACAAGCAAGTACTCTTGAAATTTAAGATAGGGAAGTATGAGGATGAGCTTATGTGTGATGTGGTGCCGATGCAAGCCACCCATATCCTTCTTGGGAGGCCTTGGCAATTTGATAGGCGTGCGATTCATAACGGGTACACTAACAAGTACACGTTTGACTTTGATAACAAACACATTGCACTTGCACCCTTGACTCAAAACAAGTGTTTCAAGATCAATTGACTTTGCAAAGAGAGAATTCGGCAAGTAAGGAAAAGAATATAGAGAATGCCGAGAAAAAGAGAGTATGAGGGAAAATAAGAGAGGGCCGGCTAAAAATGTGAGTGACTAAAAATGAGGGAAAAGAGTGATAGCCGGGCAAAAGGAGAGTGAGTTGATTGAAAATATCTCAAAAGAAAGGAGTGTGAGAGAAAAGAGGAGTTTGATAGCCAAAGTGAGTGAGGTAAAAGAGCGATGCTACTTGAAAGGCCCATGATCATTCTCATGTTTCGAGAGGCACTTGTGAATACTAACAATGATTTAATTGCTTCTTTGCCTAGCTCTTTGTCTTCTCTTATTCAGGAATTTGAAGATGTGTTTCCCAAGGAGATCCCAAGTGGGCTGCCACCAATTCGGGGAATTGAGCACCAAATCGATTTTGTTCCCTGGCTTCCATTCCAAATAGGCCACCTATAGATGCAATCCCGAAGAGACCAAGGAACTTCAAAGACAAATTGAAGGGTTGTTGGAGAAAGGTCAAGTTAGGGAGAGCATGAGCCCTTGCGGTGCCGGTTCTTTTAGTACCCAAAAGGATGGATCATGGCGGATGTGCACGGACCGCCGAGCCATCAACAATATAACGAAAATATCGTTATCCCATTCCTAGACTAGATGATTTGTTGGATGAATTGCATGGTTCCAAATTTTTCACAAAACTTGATTTGACACAAGGATATCATCAAATCCGAATGAGGGAAGGAGATGAGTGGAAAACTGCATTTAAAACAAAACATGGACTGTATGAGTGGTTGGTGATGCCTTTTGGGCTAACTAATGCACCGAGTACCTTTATGCGTTTAATGAACCATGTTTTGAGGGAATTCATTGGAAAATTCGTAGAAAATTTGTTTATTTCGATGACATTTTGATTTTTAGCAAAACTTTAGATGAGCATGTAGTACACTTGAAATCTGTTTTAGGTGCCTTACGTGATGCAAAGTTATATGCTAATCTTGACAAATGCACTTTTGGTACGGATAGACTTGTTTTCCTTGGTTTTGTTGTAAGTTCACAGGGCATCCAGGTGGATGAGGAGAAGGTACGAGCAATTCAAGAATGGAAGAGCCCTACAAATGTGGGAGAAGTGCGAAGTTTCCACGGCCTCGCTAGCTTTTATAGGAGGTTTGTGAAAGACTTCAGCTCCATTGCAGCCCCATTGACCGAAGTCATTAAGAAACATGTGGGATTCAAGTGGGGGGAAGCTCAAGAGAAGGCATTTCTGACTTTGAAGGAGCGATTGACCAATGCGCCTTTATTGGTCCTTCCTTGCTTTGAAAAGACCTTTGAGATAGAATGTGATGCGTCGAATCGGAATTGGAGCAAGTACTCATGCAAGAAGGGCGCCCATTAGCCTATTTTAGTGAAAAGTTGAGCGGAGCCACATTGAACTACCCCACCTACGACAAGGAACTCTATGCATTGGTTCGGCTTTGGAAACGTGGCAAAGACTATTTGTGGCCCAAGGAGTTCGTCATTCGCACGGACCATGAATCTTTGAAGCACTTGAAGAGTCAACAAAAATTGAACCGTCGACATGCCCGTTGGGTTGAATTCATTGAAACCTTTCCCTATGTCATCCGGTACAAACAAGGTAAGGAGAATGTGGTAGCCGATGCCCTTTCTCGAAGGTATGTATTGCTTTCCAATTTAGATGCGAGGATTTTAGGATTCGAGCACATTAAGCAATTATACCATGTTGATGCTGATTTTGGTAAGGATTATGTGGGTTGTGAAAAGAATGCATGTGGGAAATTCTATCGGGTAGATGATTTTCTTTTTCGTGAAAACAAACTTTGCATACCCGCTTGTTCCATGAGAGAATTACTTGTGAGGGAAGCCCATGGTGGGGGCTTGATGGGACACTTTGGTGTGGCCAAGACCTTATCGGTTTTGCAAGAACACTTCTTTTGGCCACACATGAGGAGAGACGTTGAGAAGATTTGTGCTAAGTGCCTAACTTGTTTGAAGGCTAAATCTAAGGTCCACCCCCATGGACTTTACATGCCTTTGCCTATCCCTAGTCACCCGTGGACGGACATATCTATGGACTTTGTCTTAGGATTGCCAAGGACTAAGTTTGGTAGAGACTCCATCTTTGTTGTTGTCGATAGGTTTTCAAAAATGGCACATTTTATCCCATGTCACAAGACCGACGATGCTTCCCATGTCGCGAATTTGTTCTTTTTCACAAATAGTTAGGCTTCATGGAATGCCTAGAACTATAGTGTCGGATAGGGATGTTAAGTTTTTGAGCTACTTTTGGAAGACCTTGTGGGGTAAATTGGGCACACTAAACTTTTGTTTTCCACCACTTGTCACCCACAAACGGATGGTCAAACGGAGGTAGTCAATAGAACTCTATCAACACTTTTGAGGTCCATACTATCCAAAAACATCAAGGCTTGGGAGGAGTGTTTACCACACATTGAATTTGCATATAATCGTAGTTTACATTCAGCAACTCAATTTTCTCCGTTTGAGCTAGTTTATGGTTTTAATCCTCTAACGCCTTTGGATTTATCTCCATTGCCTGTTTATGAGTTTGTTAATGTAGATGGCGAAAGGAAGGCTGAATTTGTGAAGAAGTTACATGAGAAGGCAAGGCTCAATGTTGAGCGAAGGACCGAGCAATATGTACGACAAGCCAACAAGGGTCGCAAACATGTAACCTTGAACCGGGATTGGGTATGGCTGCACATGCGAAAGAGAGGTTTCCTGACCAAAGGAAGTCAAAGTTGATGCCAAGGGGAGATGGCCCATTTCAAGTCCTTGCAAGGATAAACGATAATGCATACACTTTGGACCTTCCCGGTGAGTATAAAGTAAGTGCTACTTTCAATGTTGCTGATCTAAGTCCTTATGATGTAGGTGACGATTTGAGGACAAATCGCTTCCAAGAGAGAGGGGATGATGAGGCCCAAGCCACCGAGGAACCAAATGATGAGGCCTAAGTCACCAAGGATCCACCAACAATGCAATCAATGATTGGACCAATAACAAGGGCTTGAGCTAGGAAAATTCAAAATGAAGTCCTCAATTTATCCCGTGAGACATTTGACTTAGAAGCCCAAATTATGGCACGCAAAGGAGGAGTCAAAGCGGGTCAAGGAAAATGGGTGAGCACTCTAATTTATTCGGATGAAGGAGGCTACAATGGGCTGAACCTAGGCGCCCCAAACAAGCCCCAACCGGCCAAAGAAGAAGGATCTAGAAGGCTTCTAGAAGGATGATGACTCAGCCTTGTTTGCTAGCTAAATGCCGTCCTCTAGTACTAACAAACAAGGAGAATATTCTCCAATTAGGCGCCTAGTCATAGGATTTGTTAGATGGTTGTTAAATCTTATCTTTTAGTAGCTAGATCTTATCTATTTTTAGCTAATGGCAGCCTAGTACTCTTAGATATATATAGGGCTGTCCTTATCTTTTGTATTCAGTTTTTGATGAATGAAAAATGTTAGTCTTCTTCCCAACCTTGTGTCTTCAAGGCTATTGAGCGATCGGGGGTTACCGGAGTACTCACGGATTTATCAATCGTCTCACCATAACGATTGTGGCATCCTTCACTTCCTTTGATTGCCGGTTTCGTCATACGAAGGTTAAGGGATGATTACCCGTTGATTGTCGTGTGCGTGAACCTGAGGTCAAGGTTCCATTTCCATTGCTGCCCAGCTCGTTTTCCTTCACTAGATTGCTGCGTTTTATGAGTTCTTTCCCCTAGAAGGCTCATATCAGTAGGAGTAGGGAGACGATTGATGAGATACGTGGCAATGGTGAAAGCAAGAGACCCTAATACTCGAGAGGAAGTCGAGCATGGGAAAGAAGTGAAAGCCCCGTTTCAACAATATGACAATGACGACGTTCCACATAACCATTATGTTCAGATGTGTGCGGAGGGGAAGTAAGATGTGAGATGCCATCAATAGTGAGATAATTTGTGAGTGCTTGATATTCACCCCCATTGTCGGAATAAATGGTTTTATTGGGTTTTTCAAAATACTTTTCAACTAAGGCTTTGAACCTAATGAACACCAATTTTGTATCAGATTTATTTTTAAGTGAGTAAAATCAAATATATTTGGTGAAATGATCCATGAAAATGACATAGTATTTGAAATTATCAAATGAAGAGACAGGGGATGTCCATAAATCCGTATAAAGTAACTCAAGAGGGGAATTAGAAACTAGAGTATTTTGATGAAACGGGAGCTTATGGCTCTTATTACATTGGCAAGCATCACAATTAAAAACATAATCACTAGAAACTTGAAGATGAAATGAAGAAATGAGATTTTTAAGAATACAAAATGTGCCCCCGTAGTACGATCCTTGACAAAAAAAGAATCAGATGAGAATTCGATTATAAGATTATTGTCAGAACCTAATTGAGACAAAGAAATAATATTACACTGCATAGTCGGAACACATAAAACATTTGAGAGAGAAAGTAATTTAGAAGGAATTGAGAGGAGTAGAACCAGTATGGGTTATAGGAAGGCCAGTGCCATCACCAACCACAATTTCTTCTGTGCCATTATAGGGATGATGGAGAGAGAGATTAGAGAGATCATGAGTGACATGGTGTGTTGCTCCGGAGTCAAGGAGCCATGGTGTAGACGGAATAGGTGCAGAAGCAGTGGTAATATGAGCTTGGGGAGAAGACGTGTGAAAAGTGGGTCGAGACGGAAGACGAATTGTTGGGTGTTTCTCCTAAAAAGTGGGACACTGGTGAAGAGAGTGACCTTTTGTATGACACCATTGACACTTACCCAAATACGGTCGTGAGGGGAATGGAGAGGAGTTGTGAGGAGGGCGATTTGTTGTGGGTTTGACCGACGTAAAGACGGAAGAACCCGAGGTTGGGGCGAAGTGGTGTGGGGTGGGTGAAATGGTTAGGACGAGCGTAGGTGGCATGGACGAGGCATGCATAGGACCAAGTATGGGTTGAGTTTTAAGAGCAAGTTCCCTATTAATTAATTTTTCATGCAACTCTTCAAAGGAAATCGGATTATCACGGGCATAAACAGAGTCAATAACACTTTGGTACGTAGGAGGGATCAAGACCATTAAGAACCTTATCCATGATATCTTCAGAGTTTAGCGGGTTATCAAGAAGAGCTAACTCATCAGTACATGCTTTAATGGCATGCATGTAATCTGAAATGGATTGAGGCCCTTTGACAATTGTTTTGAGTTTGGCTTTGAGTTGTTTTACATGACCACGGGAAGGCTTAGCAAAGGTATTAGATAGTGTATCCCAAAGTTCTTTGGTTGTTTTGGATCGGGAGATGACTAGATGAGGGGGACAATGGTTGATTCTAAGGTACCAACAAGAGTACCGAAGAGAAGATGATCCAGTCGTACCCAAGTTTGGAAAGCTGGGTTAGGGGCAGAAGTCGATTCTTGGGAGATGGTGGAGGATGGAGTAGGGAAAGAACCATCCACGAATTTGAAGAGATCATAACCGACAAGTGTGGCCTCGATTTGAAGTTTCCAGGAGAGAAAACTGGTGGAGTTTAGTTTGATGATATTGGGAATGGAAACAACAAAGCGGATACTTAGGTTCAACAACATTTGGAATGGTGATGTTCGCCATAGGAAGAAATAAAGAGATGAAAAAAAAAAAAAATTGGATCAGAAGCTCTGATACCATATAGCGAAAAGGTGCAGAAGAATAATAATATATTCAAAGTAAATTACAACCTTTTATAATACAAGGCATACAAAGATAATGATAAAAAAGGAAGAAGACTTCTAATACAAGTCGTAAACTTATAATACAACTAATAAAACTACCTGTGCATGTTAACAGAATGACTAGGAGATAAGTTGAGATTTTATCTCAACCTTATCAGTATCTTTAACAATTTCTATAGATATGATACTAATTCCATCACAATGCTGCTTAATTTCATGATATGGGGAAAACAAAAAAGAAGACGATCTTACGGATCTTAATTCATAAGACGAAGTCTCATTCTCTTACAACTTAAGTCACCAACACACGGTGGGTCGGATAAAAAAGATTTGTCTTACAAAAATATCTATAAACTCATCTTACCCAAGTTTTTACCAAATTACATATAGTAGAGGTAACTTCTCTAGGCATTACAACAATCACAACAAACTACTCACATGTCAATCTTGTTCCTAATACTACTATGGCCTCGTTTGTTGAAGCATTTTCAAATCGCATGTTCTTTCTTGTAAACACGTTTGAGAAACAATTTTAAAACGCTATTTTCACAAACAGAGTAGTTGTAAACGCATCATATGTTTAAAATGCTCAAAATTAGAGCGTTTTAAAACACTGCACATTTTTAAAACATTGTGTTTTAAAATGTTACATTAAAACACTTTTAAAGAGAAAACATTGCGTTTTTTGCAAGCATTTTGGTGAAAACGCTCCACCAAATAAGCACTAAGTATCGATTACAATTTACACATACTTTCACATATTAGTACATGGAACTGGGATCAAATTTGTACTTTACTGGAAAACTTTTAATGATCTGAAGCAAAGTAGAATCTTCTCCTTCAGGTGGGAGGACATCCAGTAACAAGGAAAAAGTGGAAGAATCAGGAGAGAACCCATGCCTATCCATTTCCTTGAGAAGTATCCCAGCCTCATCACAGTCTTTTCTCTTGAGAAATCCTTGAAGAAGAACATTATAAGTGACGCTATTTGGTACGCAACCATGCTCTTCCATTATCACGATCAATTTTTTCGCTTTCTCGAGGAGGCCCAGTTGACAAAGGCCATTTATCATTGCATTATATGTCTTAACATCGGGTAGCAAACCTTTGGAAAGAAGATCACTGAAAAGCTTACTGGCAGTATCAAGCTTCCCACTCTTGATCGTAGCATCAATGAGGATGGTATAAACTACAACATTGGAATTTGATCCACTCGTTTCCATAGCTTGAAACAAAGACAATGCCTCTGAAATTTGTTGGTTTTGCAGAGCCCATCTAACAAGATACTCCAAGTGCAAGGATCTGGAGTGACGCCTTGAGCTTGCATCTCAAGAAGTAGATCTCGAGCAGCTGGACATTTCGGAATGAAACAGCCCTTTTAACAAAGTGTTGTAAGTGAAAAGATCTGGTATTAACCCGTTACGAGCTACATCTCGAAAGAGATGCATGGCTTCGTCCATCTTCATCTTTTTGCAGTACCCATTGATTAAACTATTATAGCTTACAATGTTGGGTATAAGGCTCTTATCCATCATGCGATCGAGAACTTTCCTTGCTTCATCAATTTGTCCACGCAAACAATATCCGTCGATCAATGAATTGTACGTGAAAACGTTTGGATCCACACGTCTTTGAATCATTACATGTAGAATATCCTCCGCATTTTCTAGCCTCCCTTCCTTGCAGAATGCATCCACTAATAAACTGAAGCTAACTACATCTAAATATATTTTTCTGTTGACCATTTCATTTATCAATCCAGTGGCTTCTTCCCAACGACCGAAATTACAAAGTCCTTGAATCAAACAGCTATAAGTTATGACATTTGGCAAAATGCTTTTCTCAATCATTTCAGATAGTAAGGATAGAGCATCATCTATCCTCTTGTCTTTACACAAACTATCAATGATTGTGCTATATGTAGTCACATTAGGTTTACAACATCCTTGTTCATTCAATTGTTTGAGCAAGGCAAGGGCAGTGCTAGTATTGCCCATTTTGCAGAGCCCATTAATCATGATCCCATAGGTGACTTGATTAGGTTCACAGATTTTCCCTCGAATCAGTTTACGGAATAGCATATCAGCCTCGGAAAACCTACCTCCTAGTATGAGTCCATTCAGCAGGGTGCTGAATGTAGTCACATTTGGTTGAAAACCACTCTTGAAGAGGCTGCCCAAAATTGCATAACCCATATCGATTCGATGTAAACGACAACAACAGTTAATAGCTATGGTAAACGTATATACATCAGTTTTGATACCCAGCCAACCCATTTGCTTGAACAAAGTAATTGCAGGATAAAAATGTTTCATCTTGACAATAACATCAAGTAGTTGACTAAATTGTATAACAGATGGCAGAGGTTGCATTCTGACCATTTGATTAAACAAAACAAGAGCATCATCAAGCTTATTGACACCAGTCTTGATAAACTCAGATAGTGATCTGTGATCTTGAGGAAATGATTTGGGGTTTGAGGTTGTACAATTAGAATAAGGCCAAGAATAGACAACATTGCTAGGATGATTAGATCCACCCAAGAAGAACGAAGACAACAGTAATGGATTTGGAGGGAGAAAATTAAGAGTAATACCTTTACGAGGAAGGGAAATCGTTTTCTTCTGCTTGTAAAGAAACATCCTTTAACCCAAAAAATTTCAATCAAGCTCAGTCCTTTTCCATTTACCCAAAAATCAACAGCTAGAAAAGAGACGAAATCAAGAGAGAAAAGGGTGGCTGTGTACGACGGAGGAGGATAATTAACGGTGCGCCACCGGTGAAGATGAGGAGAAAACGGGCAAAATGCAGCGCGGCCCTCTCTGGTTTGGCTAAGTTTCGGCGAGGCCTAAATTGAGGGAAGGAGAATTGCAACAAAAACCCTAAGGTACTTCACTGATTTCAAATTAAACCTTATTTTTTCTCTTTTAACCTGAAAAACCTTGTACTATAATTTTTCTTGCAATACAAACCTTGCATCCAACGGTCGTTAAAAAACAAACGTATGGAAATGTGCTGCCATCCCTTATATTTTGGACAAATTGCAGTGTTTCCCCAATTGTTTAATTCTTGTTAGATGTAAATATGTAATGAATTTTGACCTATTAAAAAGACTACTCAACTCTCAAATGTTAAAAAAGACCATCACAACTCGATTAAACTAAACGCTTCCGCTAAATTTATACTACCTTTGTCCGAAAGAAAAATGGTCCCATTTGACAAGTCAAAGTTATTACTCCCTCCGTACCTAAATTATTGTCCTCCTTTTCTTTTTCGTCCATCCCAAAATAATTGTCCAGTTTGAAACTTATCTTTTTAGAACATCATTTTTACCATTTTATCCTTACTTTTTCACTCTACTTTAATTATGGGCCACATACACATGAGCTTTAAAGGAAACTACACATTAAACCAATATAAATAATCAAGTCAATTGTTTTTTCTTAAACTGTGCGTCGGGTCAAGCATGACGATTATTAAGGGACGGAGGGAGTAAAATTGTAGTTTTACTTATTTTAGAAATGAGACTATTTTTCGAGGACAACATAAAATTTCACGACTATGTATATACTCATTAGATTGACTTACTTTTTACAATTATTTGAATTTATGATTGAATCGTTTATCAAGTTGATTTATTTTGAAATAGTTGTTTTGATCAGCATAGTGCATGCTTTTTCTTTTTATTTTAGTGTTACCGACCATCAATTTAAGTAAATGGGTGGACTCAAAAGTCAAAACCTATTTTTATTATAACTAACATGACAAGTTCTTTTTCCTTCTTTTCAAAACTAATGTGTATTGAAAAAGTTACATTTTAAAAAGGGTGATGCTATTCACTATTCAGCCCCCTTTTCCCATAAGTTAACTTCTAAAAAATTTTAAAAGTGTAAACTTCCAATTTTATCATTTCAATTAATCCCCAAAATTTTTAAAAATGCTTGGACCTTATTGGCCGAACAATACTGTGTTGTTCGGATAGAACATGCTGAATAAGACTGTGTTGTTCGGCCAAGGAGGTCTGAACATTTTGGAAATATTTTTAAAAAAATTAAACTTAGTGATGTTCGGCATACTCTAGCCAAACAACACATTGGTGTTCGCCCAAGAACGTCTGAATATTTTGGAAATATTTAAAAAACAAATTAAACTTAATATTGTTCGACATGTTCTAACCGATCAACACAGTTTTGTTCGATATGCTCTAGCCGAACAATTGAGGGGAGGGGGCGGTGGGGTGATCAACTTAAAAGGAGGGTAAAATAGGAAGAATTCGTTAATTTTTTTTTAAGAGTCAACTTATAAGAAAAATGAGGTTAAATAGCGACACCCTTTAAAAAATTGTATATTTTAAAATAAATTCATTTTGATAATTGTGCGCTAAACTGGCTCTTTTAGTTGAGGTCCTGAGAGCATCTCCAATGATGCAACTCTATACCTCCCTCTAGCTACCTCGTTTTTTGTTCCTTTTACACTTTTTCAACACTCTAAAAAAGTTTCCACTCCAGTAATCACCCTCTATACAATCCTTTAAAACCTCAAATCTCTTTCATCACAACTAACAAACTTAACTACCACCATATTTTTCATTTTTTTATTTCTATTTTCCCAACACTATTGTATTTATATTTTATATTATATATTCTATGAAAAAAATATTGTATTTTTTAATTATTTTGATTACTTTCATCTAAAAATATACGTCATTTTAATGGTCAATTTATGTTTATAATACATTATTATTATTATTATTATTATTATTATTATTATTATTATTATTATTATTATTATCCTCTCATATATTAAGAACACGAGACAAATGATTTCCTTTGGTTGAAAATAATTCACAATTAATACACAAATTTCATTAAAAAATAGACATATTTCAATTTGATCAATAGAACAAGTTTACGATAATAATGTAAAAAAAAATATGTATATCGGTTTGCAAGCGGTAGGAAAATTTTAAATGACAAAGTTAGTATAATTAAAGGAAACCACACATTATACTACTAATATTTATTTTACAGTCAATTACTTTTTTTAAACTGTGTGACATGTCAAAGAGAATTATTTTTTGAAAATTGAGGAAGTATATGTTTTAATAAGTTTTAAAATTACTTTTATCTCAAAATATATATCAATCTAAAGGAATTTTATGCTTAAAATACGCTTTATTATTATCATCTAAACATAACTCCTACCGAAGAAGAGAAAATAATTTTTTAGCACCAAATAAAACATATTAAATTAATAATAATTTTGCCCGGAATGGAGGAAGTATTTTTTACATTTTATCTTCTATTGAAATAATTTTATGTTTTAAGAAATTCAATTAATTTTATCTAAAAATATATATATTTACAAAACTAATTATTTTACTATAATCTCAATTAAATCTCTCCATTACAAGAAAATATGTAAACAACAAATATGAGTATCATACACATGAGAGGGTTGGAGACAAAAAAAAAAGTTACTATTCCTTCCAAGCCTCCCTCTAAATTTAGAGGAATGTTTAGTTGGTTTTAGAGGAAGAGGGTGTGATTGGGAGTCCATTGTGGAATCAAGGGTGAGTAAAAAACTCTAAAAATGATTTAAGAGTGTTGATAAAAGCATCCATTGTGGATGCTCTGAGGAGCGTATATGTCCTCACTCCACAGTATCAACTCATCATGCACGTGTACATTTTGATTAGACACCAAAAGGATCTATGAGATTATAAGGTTAAAATCATATCAAGAGAATATCCTACTAAACAATGGAACATATATATATATATATATATATATATATATATATATATATATATATATATATATATATATATATATATATAAAGACATATGCACATAACATAAAGATATATGCACATAACACTATTAAACAAAATAGTTTTTTCGTCTAAATCTACTTACTAAATATAGAAAGTCATTTTGATTTAATATGAATAAATGAATTTATTGGGAACACAAATTTAATTATTACTCTTATTTAGCCTTATATTAAATTAATTGTAAATGCATTGGAGTATGAGTTTGTCTTAGAATATGAAATGACATACAACTTTATTGTTGACCATATTATACATTGCATTAGACACCAACAAGTGTCATTTATTCTTATTTCTTTAGATTTTGGTTGGTCACGTGTTACATTCTAAAAACCGCTTATGCAAAAATGTTTATACACCGTCGATGGATAAAATTTTTTTTTTTTTAAATGATTCTTTAATTATAAGTTTCATATCTAAAAAAAAATTAATGCTTAGTATAATATAGATTAATTTGATTAAACTAGATTCCAAATTCATATTACTTCTTCTTTTCTTGTGCAAATATTATTTAGGTATATTAAATTATTTAATTCTATACATCAAACTAATAATATTTATAGAACAATTATTTGCTAATTTTGTTAACAATAATATTTTTAAAGTGAATTTTATTAAATTTATTTATATATTATTATTTAAAATAATAAACATTTATTAACGTATTATTGTACTAGAAACATAAATTTCTATTGGTTTCCATCGTTCATGCTCAAGTAATTTGCCAATTGTTGATTTAACGCATCGTGATGATGCATGGTTCAAATTATTTTGCTACGGCCATTGCGAACGGGGAAATACTTTCAACATTACGTATCCTTGATTTATTATTTTAATTTTATTTTACCTTTCCGTTTTGTAAGTGTGTATCCAAATCTACTAGCTCTTAACCAACTGAGCTATGTCCGTGAGGGCAAAGGGCATGCGGCGTGATGTTCGGTTGTTTTCTGTGATGTTGTGGTGTTTTTTGTTGTTCTTTGTTCTATTGTATTTCTTGTTTTCGGAAGAATTCGGGTAATGCCCCAACCGCAGCTGTGCCCCTTGGCTCCACAGCAGTGTAGAAGCCAAAACTATTTTACTTTCATTGTATATGTTTTTCTCTGTTAATGTTCCAGTTGTTGTGATTTTCTCCTTTTCGTAACATTAATTATGAATGGGCACTTGTTTCTCTCCTAGTTCATTTGGTACGGTTAAACTTGTATGAAATTTGTTAACAACTAAAACACCTTTTATAAATCACTTTTCTCATTCACAATTACCGGTCTAGAAGCCAACCTTCTCACACTATGCCTCACAAAGAATTGAATATATAAAATCAGCCACTTGTCCCTTTAAATGATCCAATTTCTAAGTTCGTCACATTTATCACCCGGCTCACCCTGCTCCACTAAATAACGAGTTATAATGAGTTGCAGATTAGTCCGTTTCGCTAATCCACCTTGACAACTCTAGTACTGATAATACATCATTTCGGAAGAAATTAAGGTCTATATATATTTGACCCGTCGATAGGTTGGGTTGCACTGTTGCAGGTTAAAGTGGGTCAACATTTTATTTAATGAATCAAACAAATTGAGATGGATTCGAGTTAAACTTGCTTTAATCCGTTCTAATTATTAAAAAAAATTATCCTCAAATTATATTATAATTTTATACTTATAATTAAAATTTTATTCATATTTAAATATCTTGGGCTTAAATCACAATTTGATTACCCTACTTTCACACTTTTTGTAATACGGTGATTCTACAATTTTTTTCTTCAATTTAGTCATTATACTTGGTTTGGACATTCAATAAGGTCATTCAAGTCATTTCCATCTGTTATGTTCGATGTAAATGTTTAAAAAGACTAAAATACCCTCTAAACGAAATCAAAAATTGTTTTGGCTTAACACAATTTGGTCACCCTACTTCCCCACTTTTGCAATTAGGTGACTTTAGAAAAAAAAATCAATTTTTTAACCCCTTTCTAATGTAACCCTTTTTCACCCTTCATTCCACCATGGCCATCACATTGTGTTTTTGAAAGAAGATTTCGAATCTGAAAATTTTAGAATAGTGATAAAGAGACTTTGCCTCTTAGTTGTCTGAAAAATTAAAGATTACACAGTAAAAGAGAGAGAGAGAGAGAGAGAGAGAGAGACGAAGTGGAAAGAAATGATGTTTGATAAAAGTCAAGAAACCATGGTATTTGACAAAAGTCAAGAAAATCAAACCTCATCCACCTACACCCTCCCCAATCTCCCCGATGAAGAAAACATCGCCTCCTTCATCCTCTCCACCAGAAAACCCAATCGCCCACGTCTCTCCTCCTAGTTCAAAACCTTCGTCAACGTCTTCATCTCCATCGCCGATACTGGCGTCTTAGGCCTCCCTTACACCTTCAAGCAAATCAGCTGGCCCATGGGCTCCCTTATCGTCTTCTCTATCGCCGCCCTCACTTACCACTATATGATATTACTAATCAAAACTCACTGCAAACTTAACCCCCAAAAAATCATAGAAGAGGGAGATCTATGGTGCAAAAATTGGACATTTCATGAGTGGACAAAGTTGAGAAGGATCTCTGTGATGGATAAACAAGTCAAATACCTCAATTGGCTCGGAAGGGCACTTTTCTTTTTAATATTGAAGCTATTTTGAATTTAAGCTTTTTCTATACTGAGGTCAAGCTATATAGATGGAATACAGAGATCTCGGATTGGAGCTGAGTTATGCGTTCATCTTCGTCGCCACCACATTAGCCTTCATCTTCAATCTCTCCCACAATCAAGTCAACCCTCAATCGCCGAGTTTGACTATGAAATTGACCCCCAAATCTATGTTCAATTGGGGGTATTTTCCTTTTCAATTAGGTCTAAATTCTATTCCAATCTCGACCCATTTGGCACCTCTGAGTATTTTTGCTAATGTTGTTAGCGATGTGTGTTGTCATGGTTGAAGAATGGCTGATAATGTAAGCAATGATATTTTCAGGTTTCTACAATTGTTTTAAACTTTTCATCCAAAAAATTGGATAGAGTGATGAACGTGCTATATGTTGTCAAGTACAATGATTAAATTGTAAAAAAAATCTGTAGAGACACGTTATTGCAAAAAGTGAGAAAGTAGGGTGACCAAATTACGATTTAAGCCCAAGGGTATTTTCGGGTTTCTACAATTATTTTAAACTTTACACCCAAAAAATTAGATGGAGTGATGAACGTGCTATATGTTGCCAAGTACAATGATCAAATTGAAAAAAAAATCTGTAAAGTCACCATATTACAAAAAGTAGGAAAGTAGGGTGACCAAATTACGATTTAAGCCAATATCTTGTCTAGCTTAGTAATAGCTAATCTTAAACTAGATTGTTTGGTTTGAGTTCAAAACTTGGCAACAACAATATATACACAATTAATTTTTAAAAAAAATTAAAAAATAAAGTGGTGGTTGCGTTGGGCTGGCGATGGTGGGTGTTAGACTTGTTACAGTGTTAATGTGGTCATTTAGGCCTAAATTTTTTATAGATGGTTTCTTTTCTCTTTGGTCAGAATATGATCAACCCCCTGAAGTATCTTCCAAATCACATAATTCCCCCAATATACGAAATGTGTCTACGTCACACATAATTTAACAATTGTCACACTTTGACCCCTCATGTCCATTGGCATTAAAAGTAGTACTCTCTCTGATTCTAAATAATTGTCCTCCTTTCCTTTTTTGTCTGTTCCAAAATAATTGTCATCTTTTAAAATTTTCTTTTTTAAGAAAAAACTTTTACCACTTTACATTTAATTTTTTCCACATACTTTAATTAAAACTATTTGCTCAAGGGTATTAAAGAAAACTTCTACTTTTCTTTTTTGTTCGTTCCGAAATAATTGTCATCTTTGAAAACTTTTATTTTTAAAGAAAAAACTTTTACCACTTTTTACCTTTACTTTTTTCTATATACTTTAATTAAAACCAAATGCTAAAGGGTATTAAAGGAAACCATACATTACACCAATATTTATAATACAATCAATTATTTTCTCTTAAACGGTTTGCCCCGGTCATAGAAAATGAAATGAATACGGAGGAAGTAAAAAAAGAGTCAAGTGCATCTCACATGAGGATTTTTTTGATCATTTTGTTCGAGATGCGAAGTGAGATTTGATTATAATATTATCATTTAGTTAACCATTTGATAACTAAAATATTCTAGAATTATAATTTTTTTAAATGATAAAATAAAAGTTGGTAAATATTTTAGATATTTTTGAATTATATATGTTTTTATGATAAGAGTTTTAAACAAATTTGGTTAATAGCAAAATAATTACAATATCAAAATTATAAATGTTGTAGATATTTTTGAACTAAAAAATGTTTTATACTCCCTCTGTTCCGGGCAAAGAGTCTTTTATTCTATTTTGGAATGTTTCACTTTAAAAGTCCACTTTCAAAAGACCATTTATTAACTCTTCAAACTGTTTGGTGGAACATGAGAGTAAGTAATAAAAATAAAATAACTAATTAATCACTAGGAAAGCTTTGAAATTGACAATGGTCCCACCCCATCATAATACCCTGCAGCAGTATGCTAGAGTCTAGGGGTGGAATCGGGACGGGACCCGTCCCGATACCCCTCATCCCGGTCCTGTCCCGAAAGAATTCTGGATTTCAATTTCATTCATGATCTCGTTCCTGATAAGTGTCGGGACCCGACGAATCGGGGTCCCGTGTGAGAACCTGAGCCATACTTGTTTAACATGCTCTCGTTGTTTACTTAACATGTCTATTATGTTCACTATTCATGCTAGTAAAATATCTTTCGTGACTACCTTGGTTGTGTGACTTTTGTTAAGTTAAAATGGTTGAAAGACTTCTTTGCCTTGCACGTGCTTGTTTTGGGTCCTTGTGTTCATGCTTTGACATTTCTAGTTCCTTTATAAGTCATAGATAGTCTTAACATCTTGGCTATAAATTTCTTGGTATTGAACTTAGTCTTTAACATGCTTAGATTGAGTTTCATGCTTAGTTTGTTTAGCATTCATGATCGTTAGTTGTTTACATCGTTCCCGACGTTCGTTTTCCTTTATTCCGACTTGTTTCGGGAGAGTTTCGATTGTATTTTGAGTGTTGGTTTACCCCCCTTGAATTGCTTGGGTTGTTTGGGGGTCATTCTAGGCCAAATTTGAGGGTTTTTCAGTTTGGAGACCTTGCGGACGCAAGGTGGTTTGGGCTTGCCCTCGCATGGAGGGCAGTAACTTGGGAGGAGTATTCTGGAGACCTTGCGGGGGCAAGGTAGAGGGGCCTTGCGGCCGCAAGCCCCCTCTGTTCCATCCCTATAGGATTTTGAGTCCTGTTGATTTATGGCTTGTAGCCTTGACTCTTGTACGACCCAATTCAACCGCCACTCTTGACCCTTTTGAGCCTATTTTCAACACTTTGATGTGTTTTAATCAATGGTACACTTACATCTACCAATTAGAAGTCTAATAACACATGCTTAGGATTGACCCTTTTTGTGTCTTCAACTTTTCCAAACTCAAACTTAAAAGCCACTTCTTCCTTCCACCATTGTTGAGCTGGGTTCTTAGTGAGAGAAAGAGAGCTTGGAGGCCCTCACCTTGGTTGCTTGATTGCCGAAGATCCGGCCATCCGATTTTCGATTGCAAACCACAAAATCAAAGCCCTTGCTTTCTAGTTTAAGAATCCTTGATTTGTTTTGTCATCCAGCCAATTGATTTCAAGCAAGGTATGCTTCCAATCCCCTATTTTTGTATGCTCAATATCAAACATGCTCCCTTCATGATAGTTTCTAGATACATGCTCAAGAAGACATGCACCATGTTAATAATTTGAAATTTCTAAAGTTAATTTTCTGTAAATTTTGGGATGATGACTTGTAATTGGTATTTTGGACTTGTGACAAGTATGAAATGTGTCCTAAAATGGATTTGTAATAACTATTGTTCTTGGACTTGTTGTAAATTGTAACTTCAAAATGATGATCATTCTAGGGTTCACAAATTGGGAACTTTGATCTTTATGGACTAAAGTCATGAATGACTTAGTAGTCTAATTATAAATAAATCAAGAATATAGAAAAGAGCAATGACATGCGTATAACATGCATCCTCTACTTGGTGATAATTTAGCGATGACTCAACGGAGTTGCACTTAAAGAGTCATTGAACAATACCGACTCTATAATCAATCCCTACAACGTTTAGAGTTCTATCGAATTGTAATATAGCTTTCGAGAATTCTTAATGTGATTAATCTCATGCTTGACTTATATATCGTAGAGTAACATGCCTACTTGATTGAACGAGTTCGCTCCCTTACTTGATTTATTACGTGAGTAAACATTTACTTGACTCGGACGAGTTCGCTCTTGTCGAACTCGCTCCTTACTTTATTTTGTGTGACAAGTATATATCTACTTGGCATACCATTAGTTCAACTGGCATACGTGAATTGTCTTGATGGTCAATGATGCATTGCCATCATGAATTGAGAGATTCATGGTGGTGATGGGCCGCCACACCATAATCGTGCACACACCCTTCACTACTGATCCCAGTGGAGAAGAGTACCTCGTTGGAACCAAAGGGCTCTTGGAACAATACTATCGTGGCGTTGTATCATACATGTACATTCGACAAATACACTCGTGATAACCTTGTCTATTTTAGGTTCTACGAAGCGGCACCGGTTAAATAGCATATCCTTATCCTATGTGATTTACTCTAGCACTTATGCGATAACAACATGCATTGCGACATGAGAACTACGTGCTAGTATGATCTTGCTTGATAATCAAATATGATAACGTGCTATGTGTGCCTTGCATTATATCATGTCATGCATATTGGTGGCTTTCAAAGTGTTTATGACTTACCCACTCCCTTTTACTGTTTTAGATCCTAATCGTCCAAGCCCGTCTCGTTGAGGATTCTTGTCCGCTCTTGTTCGTGATCGCTTGCTTAGAGGTGGTAGCGTTGTTTCTTTTAGCTCTTTTGGTTTCTCTTTTGCAAGGACACTTGAGTTAAAGCAAGTCATTTAGACTTCGCTTGAGAATGTGTAAGTATAGTAACTTGTACTTGTTGTAGACTAAAACTTGTAGTACTACTTATGCTTCTAGTTGTTTGTCGGCACTTGTAGGCCGAGCCTTGCTTTCATGTATTGGTTCACTTGTTTAGACTTCTGTTGAGCATCCCTTTAGCTCTTATTTACTTTTGTTGTTTCTCCGGCGTGTTTAGCCGTCGAGGTGTATATATATTAGCATGAATTGTTTAGTTGTTGGGTTCCGGTTGTAAAGTCGTCGAAGAATTACTTGTTTTTAATTGCTATATCATGTTCCAAAGTTTTAAATTATTCCAGCTTTTTAGTGTCGAGTTATACTACGTGTCTAATGTTGCATCATATCAGTTCTGTTAATTAAGTTCTTGCTTGCCTGTCTTGTCCATATTTGGACGGCACGACCCGTGACTCCTCTTCGGGGTCGGGTCGTCACACACTATATATATATATATATATATATATATATATATATATATATATATATATATATATATATATATATATATATAATAACTTTGAGCAATTTTGCATCTATTGGAACTTGTAATTCCTAATTTTGGGTAATTGAAAAGAAATTTGATTGATTTAATTTTTATATCATTTTCTACTCTTTGTATAATATCAAATTAAAACATTTATATTTTAATTTGATGAGAGAAAAGTCCAAGTTCATTTGATAAGGTACAAAAATAATTGAAAAGACTAGTGCTCAAAGAGTATGTTGGGGACCTAGTCTTGGTTATGAAAGAAACTAGTCTAGTAGCTAGAAAAAGGAAAGAGGAAAGAGAACCATCATCAATTCAACAACTTTGCACTTACAAGAGGTGTATGTATAATTATCAAATATTTATTACAAATACATACTAGCAATTCAATTCAATACTCCCTCCTTCCTAAAATTTTGACTTTTCACACCATTTGAGAAAACACATTTGATTTGATTATTAATATTGAAATAGTGTGTTGTTTCCTTTAAAATCTATGAATATGTGACCCAAAATTAAAATAAGAAGAAAAAGTAAGGGTAAAACGGTAAAATTGATGTTTTAAAAAGAAAACTTTCAAAGAAAATAATAATTTTAGGACGCACGAAAAAGAAAAACAAGACAATAATTTTGTGACGGAGTACATAAAAAATACTCCCTCTGTCCCTAAATTATCGTCATCCTTTCCTTTTTCGTTCGTCCCAAAATAATTGTTCAGTTTTAAACTTATCTTTTTAGAACATCACTTTTACCACTTTATCCTTACTTTTTCACCCCACTTTAATTATAGACCACATATACATAGACCTTAAAAGAAACTACAGACAAACTTTCCTTTTGTAGACAGACCTGACATGTAAACTGTACATAATGGCCAGATGTCACCTCTACAAGACGTGGGCAAGCCCTGCAAACGGACGTATCTTAGGGGCTAATTAACCACTCACTATGGAAAACTACACGCAACCTATCAACCACTAAAGGGCCGCCACCGAGCCGACCAACAAACAGGCCCCCACGTTCTGGGACCCCTATTCTAATCATGATCTCCAAGACAATTACTATAAAAGGAAGCCTCCACCCCCAGGAAATGGGTATGATCTATTTTACACTCTCAAACACACAAAATACAAGAAATATTTCATAATATTTACCTACTTTCTTTGGGGAACGCCTAGCATCGATCAAGTACCTCCCTGTTACTGACTCTCACACTGGAGGGTTTTAGCTGTGACAACCTCCCTGCTCCTTGACAGTTTCTTATCTATTTCAAGTCAAGGTTAACGAGTTTACGAACATCCACAAACAATAAAGCCCAGATATCCTAATCATCTCGTACACATCAGCTCTAGTCCATTACGTGGAATGCTAGCTTAGTCACCCCATCTTGTGGCGTGATCAGAAGGGTATGTGGGAAGATAGAGAGAAGTGTGGTTTCAATAGAGGAATTGAGAACTTAGACAACACGGTTCCTTTGTTCTTCACTGTGACGATAGTAACCCCATCCCCGTTAAAATTTGTTTATCAAGAAGAAAACATTGGAAACATGAACTTTCTTTCCAACCATTAAGAACATAAATCATTAATTGAAGTGAATACTCAAGACAATTAATTACTTAAGGAGAATTTAATATGAACCAGAAAAGGAAACACACTTCATTCTTTTCACAAATAGTAAATTAGTAACCCGTCTTCAATCCCCCTACCCTCCCCACCACTACCTCACCCCATCATCTTGTCTTTCATGAATCATTCATAATTTCATGCTCCAAAATTCATTTTTTTTCACAATTAATTAATCCATCTTTAATTAATTTCCCCCAAAATTAATTCTCTTAGGAACCCTTATCGGTTTCTCAAACTCAATTTTGGGGCTCAAATTATTTGTTTCTTTGCGTAGGATGCCCTTGATTCAGCCCTTCCTAGCTTCAGAGATAGCATTTCAAGGTCTCTCTGTCCCCCAACGATGTCTTCATGGCAAGGCTCTTTTTTTCGGGACCATATTTGACCCATTCGAAGTCAATTCAACCATCTGCGTTTGGATTCATTCTTTTTTATTATTATTCATATTCCCAATTAAAGCAGTTGATCAATTTGGAAAGAGTGGGTGTTAGTGGTAGCCGTAATGGTGTTGGTTTTATGTTGGGTTTAAAGTTGTTTGAATTATTTATTTATTTATTTAATTTTTACTCCAAAATGAAGCAAGAAATATTAGGTGTTGGTGGTAGCAGTTATGGTGGTGGTTTTATGTTGGTGATGTTAGTGATATTGTTGGTGGTGGCCGGTGGGTGAAATTAGGTGGTGATTGTGGCGGTGTGCCTTGGTACGTCGTACCACACGAGTACAAAAGTGTTGTCGTATCGTCCTTCTTTACCTCCCTAACGTGTGTTCGACTCGACCCCGTCTTAATCATGACATCCAACAGGTGACGACCTTCGCATTGTGGGAGAAGAACTCCCGATTAAGACGATTGGCAGTTTCGATTCCGAGTTTTAGGAGGAGTTCAAGTACAGTGAAGGCGAGGATCGACTTCCAATAGACAATTTGTTTGTTGATTTCTCGATTAGTGTTCAAATGGTTCGTTGTGTTAATGATGGCATCGAGGGAGATGGCGGAAAGGCATATAATTGGGAATAAGATGGAGTTGGGGGAGAGGAGGAGGATGATATCACCCTTTTGGATTCCTTTATCGGAGAGGGCGGAGAAGACTGATTCGACGCCCTCCAGATGTGGGAGACGGTGAGGTGGCAGTCGTTGGAGGAATAAATTTATTATTTTATTATTGTTAACTTTTTGACTTTTGATTTGCTTATAATTTTAATTTATATGAAAATTTGGTTTTATATTTGATTTCTACGACTTGGCCCTTTTCCATCTAAAAAATTTGTGGTCACGTGGATTTTCATCGGCATAAAAGTGAGGGCAAATTTGCTTGTTTTTTTTTTTAAATCAATGTTTCTTCTAAAGATAACGCCACAATGGACTCGCATGGTCCAAATTATATAGTATTAGTAATCCATTTATTAATTCATCTAGAAATGGAAGAAAGTCTCTGTAACACTCAAGTGGGTCATTCAATGTTCCCATTTTGCAAACCTGTTAGTACAAAAATGGGTACGCTAGGCAGCAGGAGCCCGATTGGACCACATATGCTTTTTGATGTCAGGTGCAGTCATTTGTCTCATTTTCTCCGCATTGACCCGTCTAGCTATACTTTCATGCTTTTTCATCCTTGGAGAAGACCCCAACCTTTGGTAGCAGACTCTAAATATGTTAGTATGAAATGATTGCTTCCACGGTGCAAACGCTAAAGTAGGCCATCTCACTGTTTTGAATAATTTTTTTATTAATACACCCCACTTGACACGTAACCTACTTTAAGAATACCAACACATTTTTTCATTTATTTTATTTCACAACTTTGTTCCTACTCTATTCCAATGGAATTTTCAACTATAACTTATTTATTTTTAAAATTTAATAATAAGAGCGAAGCAAATTGAGATATAATTTTGTTCTTTCTATAAATCATTTTAAACTGAGCTTTGCCTACTTAAACAAACTTTTGAGCAATATTAAAATAGGTCTCTCCCTCTCTCTCTCTCTCTCTCTATATATATATATATATATATATATATATATATATATATAGAAGATAACTTTGAGCAATTTTGCATCTAAAGGAACTTGTAATTCCTAATTTTGGGTAATTGAAAAGAAATTTGATTGATTTAATTTTTTTTATTTGGATCCAATCCTTTCGAAAAAGTTTACTCACCCTAGTTTCACAATGTAGAACACCTCCAACAACATGAAAATGA
Source organism: Codonopsis lanceolata (assembly GCA_013146195.2). Taxonomy (NCBI): domain Eukaryota; kingdom Viridiplantae; phylum Streptophyta; class Magnoliopsida; order Asterales; family Campanulaceae; genus Codonopsis; species Codonopsis lanceolata. Next base: position 30,114,004 of record CM028384.1, on the reverse strand, counting down.
CATTTTATTATTCACACATCCAATAAAGTGTACCATGAAGTGATTGAGATGGGTACTTCCAAGTTCCAACTCTAATAAAGTTGTTAAGCTTGATATCCATTGTTGGGCCCCTATCTAACACCTTAAGCTTTTAGATGAGTTGGTTACTTAACATGATATCAGAGCTCTGGTTTGGCAAGGTCGTGGGTTTGAATCATCCCACTTGCATTTGTTACCCGGAATATTATGAGTGCATGTTGTCACTCTGTTTGGTTGTGATGCCCTTGGTGAGACATGTTTGTATATCCCTCCACGTGTGGACGGGTCGCACGTGAGGGGGAGTGTTAAGCTTGATATACATTGTTGAGCCCCTATCTAACAGCTTAAGCTTTTAGATGAGTTGGTTACTTAACAAAAGTATACCCTAGATGGTCTTGATTTTGACGTACATTTTGAATTAATTCTAAATGAATAAGCCATTGCTTTGGACTCTTAACACCTGCTTTGTTGTTTGTTCTTCTCCACTTAGGCTGATTGTTAATTTACTGAGTTGTTATTTTCCTTGATTCCTTTACTTCGTTTTTGATGCTATATGTATGTGTGTAAATACGTATGTATATATTATGAATGGTTTTAAAAGACCAATAGGAAATAAACTAATATACACGAAAAATACCACACATGCGCGCACAATTAAAACAAAGGAGACATACCTAATTTTCCATGTGGCTGCTCAAAGGAGTATACAATTCTACATATACTCCTACTCAAAGAATTTTATTTGAGGGTGTAATAGGAACGCCCACAACAACTACTTGTATTGGAGGTGTACTTTGAAGGGGTGTATTAATGAGGGTAGTTTCTAAGCAATGAATGGGGATGAGGTTACTATCGTCGCAATGAAGAACATAGGAACTGTGCCTGAGGTACTCAATGCCTCTGCTGAAACCACACTTGTCTCTATGTTCCCACATCCCCTTTAATCACATCATCCTTCTTTTTCTTATCTGTTCCACAAAGAGGATGGTGGGGACCTAGTATTGGTTACTTAAGAACTAGTTCTTTAGCTAGAAAAGAAAAAAGGAAAGAGAACCAACATCAATTCAGAAACTGTGCTCTTTTATCTTTTTCACTCCTTCTTTAGCCATTGTTTCTTTGCTCCCTTCTTCTTTAGCCATTGCTTTCAAAAATTGATTTCTCTGTAGTGATGTCGTTGAAAACTTATTTCAAACTGGCTTCTTTAGCCAGTGCTTCGTCGAAAATTGATTTCTCTGCAGTGATGTCGATGGGAATCAGGTTGAAAACTTATTTCAAACTGGTTTTGGTCGAGAAAAAATATTTGAGAGTTTATCAAACCCTCTATATATACTTGTTAACTATTCCATATTCCATATACTCATATCCTCACAATGATTGGCACGTTCTGGAACCGACGGGCACACTTGGGGTTGGGGCAAACAACTCTCGCCTCATGATGTATTTTCTGATGGTTCTTCACTCCAAAAGAGTTGTCAAAGGTTTTGGTACAAAGATTGCAGTACACGTTAAAGTCGTTCTCTTCTTCTTCCTCGTCTTCCTCATCATCCTCCTGATCGTCTTCCTCTTCCACTGGGACCTGTTGCGCTGGAGGTTGCGATTGTGACGGCGGTTGTGGCTGTGCCGGAATTTCTTCCTCTTCTTCTTCTTCCTCCACCTAATGGTGGGGACCTAGTATTGGTTACTTAAGAAACTAGTTCATTAGCTATAAAAGAAAAAAAAGGAAAGAGAACGAACATCAATTTAGAAACCGTGCTCTTCTCTTTTTCGCTCCTTCTTTAGCCATTGCTTTCGAAAATTGATTTCTCTGCAGTGATGTCGATGGGAATCAGGTTGAAAACTTATTTCAAATTGGCTTCTTTAGCCATTACTTCTTCGCTCCTTCTTTAGCCATTGTTTTCGAAAACTGATTTCTCTGCAGTGATGTCGACGGGAATCAGGTTTAAAACTGATTTCAAACTGGCTTCTTTAGCCATTGCTTCTTCGCTCCTTCTTTAGCCATTGCTTTCGAAAATTGATTTCTTTGCAGTGATGTCGATGGGAATCAGGTTGAAAACTTATTTCAAACGGGTTTTGGCCGAGAAAAAATATTTAAGAGTTTATCAAACCCTCTATATATACTTGTTAACTATTCCATATTCCATATCCTCATATCCTGATATCCCTTTTTCAACCCTCTTCAACCCCTATGAGCGATTACAACAACTACTGGGTTTTTGGAAACCCTAATCATCAGGTGGAGGAAGAAGAAGAAGAGGAAGAAATGTCAGCACAACCACAACCACCGTCACAGTTGCAACCTCCGGCGCAACAGGTCCCGGTGGAAGAGGAAGACGATCAGGAGGACGATGAGGAAGATGAGGTAGAAGAGGAGTACGACTTTAACATGTACTGCAATCTTTGTACCAAACCTTTGACAACTCTCTCATTGTGAAGATCCAGTAGAAAATACATCATGAGGCAAGAGTTGTTTGCCCCCAACCCTAAGTGTGCCCGTCGATTCCGGAACGTTACAGAACGTGCCAATCATTGTGAGAGAAGGCAACACTAGGCTGTTTTACTTTCCTACTTTCATTTTTCTGTTCTTTTTTCTTTGTGTTGTTGAGGTTTTCTCTCTTCTAGTTGTAATGTTGGTTGATATATTGTGTTCTTGTGTTTTTGTGGTCTTATTGAAGTAGTATGATTTATGTTCGAGTTCAGTTTCTGTTAATTTCTTCAAGAGTTATTGGCATCAATAGCTATGAACTTTTAGTAGAAGTTGCAGTATAACTAGTTATAGTAGTAGTACTACTAAAAAGCAAGCTTGTAGAGTTCATTGTAGGGATATTGCTATTTTTTAGGGACTCAATACTTGAAATGTTCATGTTTCTAGCTACTTTCTAAGCACCATATATAACTGCAAATCATATGCTCAATTATCTCTCTATTCTTTGACCTTTTTTCCATGATTTAATTGTATATGGCTCTTTTGATTCAAAGCTAAGTAGGTAAGGATTTCAAGATGGTTCTTGAAATATATATATCTGGGTAGCTTTAGCTATGTTTTTGCAACTATGATAGCTAAATTATGTGATATGGTACTGTGAGTGCCCCGTTTCAAACTTTTCCCGCTACTGAAAAGCGGGTGGTTTCAAAACTTCGAGCGCGTGGAATACACTCGACCTCAATTGTGGACTCAAAATATATATAACAGAGTTGCCATCTTTATTTTAAGGATAAACAAATAAAAACCAAATATACCATATTTATAAGGTTCGGAGGCTAAGTTACGAGTTGGGAAGGGGTTAGACACCCAACTCGCCCTTTCGGTCTCAAGATAAATTTTCGACTAAATATCTCTTTTTTATAATTTAACTTTTTAAATAATATATATATATATATATATATATATATGACAAAATAAATAAAGAAACTTATAGCTGTGTCATTTTAGAGTTGCAAATAATACCTATAAAATTTAGGCTATAATAACGACTTATTGTAGTGATATTTTATAATATAAATTTTGTCATCATAATGATTTATTTTAGGATATATTATTATTTTAATTGCACTATTTTATAAAAGAAAATAGAAATAACTTTAGGGTACCTACCTATTGAAGCTTGAGGGTTTTAACCCGAACCAACTTCGATTTTGGCAGGCTTTAGGTGCGCTCGCTCTGTCCTTCAGGGAGGGGAGTCTTTTTTTGTCGTATGTTTTGTGTTGTTGGAATTCGGGTAGCTTGGCCGCTTGTTTTCGTTGCTTTTTGCCTCAGGATCCGGGCGGCACAATTGCTTGCGTTTGCTTGTTTTATGCTGATGTTGCATCTGGAATCAGGCAAAGCAACTGCTTGCTTTTGTTTGATGTGGCATTTGGAATCAGGCAGAGCAACTGCTTGTTTCGTGTTTTTCGAACCGGTAAAATATGGCAGAAACCTAATTGGGTAACTAGGTTTAAGTTTGGCTGGAGATTATAAGTGTTTGGGGGAGGTTTTGGCAGCTTAACAGTGCTTTGGGATTGATATGGAAAATATCAGCATAACAGATTGATCACTTTTCTCCGTAAATTTTTCTATGTTTGTGCACTACCGAAGATTACTATTCATAGGTGGATGGGTAAGAATCATTAATAGCGAAGGAAAACCCGATATTTATCTTCTTTTTTTAAAGTGTTGTACCATGCGCTTGAGGAATTATACCAAAGAAGAATTGCAGTATTACATTTTACAAAATGGGGCGCTGCCTTCTACACATTTGGGCGCAATGTCCATATGTGTATGGGGCTACTCCCATTTTGTTTTTCATCTCCTTATTGGCACTTTACCCCCTGTTGTTTATTGTTTGCTATTTCTTCTATCCTTTTGCACTTTGAACCCCGCAACTTAACATCCGTTAGTCCTTTTTGACAGGAGTTATCATTTTATAGAATGTTATAAAGAGGGGTTCGAAATTGGGGTGTCTAAAGAGCCCTCATCGATGGAGTTTATGGGTAAATTGAAATTTACAGTAAACGGACATTGTTGATAAGAATAAACTCCTAAATTCGAGGAAATTATAACCGGGAAGAACTTAAAAATAGTTGTTTATGATGCAACACTTATACTCTCATGCTCTTATGCTACGATGGACTGCTGGGAATAAAGCTTATGATGATGCACATAAAAGTACTCTAATGGTCGTACCTAAGGAGCATGCTACCTACATATCCTTTTCAGGAATCAGACCAAACGTAGTTGACTTTGGGACATGCTTAACTAAAACCTTTTGGCGGATATCGTGCTTCCTGGGCGAACCCTCACAAAAGCACGATGGTGGGACAAATGATAGTATGACATCGTATTCCAGGGGCGAAATCGCGCAAAATACGATGGTGGGAACATGATAATGTGACATCGTATTCCACAAACGAAACCTCACAAAATATGATGGTGAGATACATGATAATATGACATCATATTTCAGGGACGAACCCTCGCAAAATATGATGATGCAAACTCTTGCAAAATACGATGGTGGGATACATCATAATATGACATCGTATTCCAGGGGCGAACCTTCGCAAAATACGATGGTGGGACACATGATGTCGTATTATAGGGGCCAACCCTGGCCAATTATGATGGTGGGACACATGATAATAAAACATCGTACTCCAGGGACGAACCCTCACAAAATACGATGGTGGGGACACATGATAAAAAGACATCGTATTCCAAGGGCGAACCCTCGCAAATTACGATGGTATGACACATAATAATATGACATCGTATTCTAGGTACGAACCCTTGCAAAATATGATGGTGGGATGCATGATAATAAGACATCATATTACAGGGACGAACCCTCGCAAAATACGATGGTGAGAAACATGATAATAAAACATCGTATTCCAGGGGCTAACCATCATAAAATACGATGGTGGGACACATGATAATATGACATCGTATTCCAGGGGCGAACTCTCGCAAAATACGATGGTGCGAAACATGATAATATGACATCGTATTCCAAGGATGAAACCTCACAAAATATGATGGTGGGACACATGATAATATGACATCGTATTTCAGAGACGAAACCTTGCAAAATACGATGGTGCGAACCCTTGCAAAATACGATGGTGCGAACCCTCGCAAAATACGATGGTGTGACACATGATAATATGACATCGTATTCCAAGGGTGAACCCTCACAAAATACGATGGTGGGACACATGATAAAATGACATCGTATTCCAGGGGCCAACCCTCACAAAATATGATGGTAGGACACATGATAGTAAGACATTGTATTCCAGGGACGAACACCTGTAAAATATGATGGTGGGTGCACATGATAAAAATACATCGTAATCCAGGGGTGAACCTTCACAAAATACGATGGTAGGACACATGGTAATATGACATTGTATTCAGGGTTGAACCCTCGCAAAATATGATGGTGGGACACATGATAATATGACATCGTATTCTAGGGGGAATCCTCGTAAAATATGATGGTGGGACACATGATAATAAGACATCGTATTCCAAGGATGAACCCTCGCAAAATACGATGGTAGGACACATGATAAAAAGACATCGTATTCTAAGGGCAAACCCTCGCAAAAGCACGATGGTGGGACACATGATAATATGACATCGTATTCAATTCCAGGGACGAACATTCGTAAAATACGATGGTGGAACACAGATAATAAGACATCGTATCCAAGGTCCAGGGGCGATCCGTCTCAAAATACGATGGTGGGACACATGACAATATGACATCATATTCCAGGGACGAACCCTCGCATACGATGGTGGGACACAAGATAATAAGATATCGTATTTTAGGGGCGAACCCTCGCAAAATATGATTGTGGGACACATGATAATATAACATCGTATTCCAGAGGTGAACCCTCACAAAATACGATGGTGGGACACATGATAATATGACATCATATTCTAGGGGCGAACCCTCGCAAATTACGATGGTGGGACACATGATAAAATGACATTGTATTCCAGGGGCCAAACCGTGTAAAATGCGATGGTGGGAAACATGATAATATGACATCGTATTCCAGGGACGAAACCTTTCAAAATATGATGGTGGGACACATAATAATATGACATCGTATTTCAGGGACGAACCCTCACAAAATACGATGGTGGAAACCCTCTCAAAATACGATGGTGGGACACATCATAATATAACTTCGTATTCCAGGGGCGAATCCTCACAAAATATGATGGTGGGATACATAATAATAAGACATCGTACTCCAGGGACGAACCATCGCAAAATATGGTGGTGGGACACATCATAATATGACATTGTTTTCCAGGGACGAACCCTTATAAAATACGATGGTGAGACATATGATAATAAGACATCGTACTCCAGGGGTGAACCCTCGCAAATTACGATGGTGGGACATCTGATAATATGACATCGTATTCCAGGGGAAAACCATCCCAAAATACGATGGTGAGACATGTGATAATATGACATCGTAATCTAAGGGCGAACCCTCGCAAAATACGATGGTGGGAAACATGATAATATGACATCGTATTCCAGGGGCAAACCTTCGTAAAATACAATGGTGGGACAGATGATAATATGACATCGTATTCTAGGGGCAAACCCTCGCAAAATATGATGGTGAGACACATGATAATATGATATCGTATTCCAGGGGCGAATCCTCGTAAAATATGATGGTGGGACACATGTTAATAAGACGTTGTATTCCAGCGACGAACCCTCGCAAAATACGATGGTGGGAAACATGATAATATGACATCGTATTCCAGGGACAAACCCTCGTAAAATATGATGGTGGGAGACATAATAATAAGACATCGTATTCCAGGGGCGAACCATCGCAAAATACGATGGTGGGACACATGATCATATGACAATGTATTCCAGGGGCGAACCCTCGCAAAATACGATGGTGGGACACATGATAATATGACATCGTATATATTCTAGGGGCGAACACTCGCAAAATATGATGGTGAGACACATGATAAAATGACATCGTATTCCAGAGGCAAAACCTCGCAAAATAGATGGTGGGAAACATGATAATATGACATCGTATTCCAAGGACGAAACCTCGCAAAATACGATGGTGGGACACATAATAATATGACATCGTATTTTAGATACGAACCCTCGCAAAATACGATGGTGCGAACCCTCGCAAAATACGAAGTTTCACTCTTTTACAACTTAATCTACCAATAGTCGATGAGTCGAATCAAGGAGATCCGTCTTATATAAAATATATGTAACACTGTTTTTCCTATATTTTTTTCAACTTACAAATTGTAGATTGATTTCTACAATATATTTGCATCGTCACAAAACAAATGTGTGTTTCATTGGTTTATTTTTAAAATAAACGAAAGTGTTTCAATTTTAAGAAATTGTATATACACCCAGTTTAAATTTAGTAATGTTATTAATAAGAAAAGTAGGAATTTGACACCATTAACTCATGATATAACCCAGTAACCCACCATACATATTTATATTGACAAGGATTTTTTTATGAATGATTTTAAAAGACCAATAAAAAGTAAACTAAAATACACGAAAAATACCACACATGTACGCGTGCGCACACAAGTGAATTTTATTCGTATTGGAGGTGCAACTTGAAGGAGTGTATGAATGAGGGCAGTTTTCAAGCAGTTAATGGGGACGGGGTTATCGTATAGAGGAACTGTGCCATAGGAGCTCAATGCCTCTGCTTAAAAGTAAAACCCTTCCAATCACATCACCCTTCCTTTTCTTACCTGTGCCCCCAAATAATCACATTTTCCATTTTTAAGTTTAATTAACACTTTTTTTTAATCAATGTCTATCACATTTTTACTCAATTATTGAGAAAAAAAAACTCTGTTATAAAAATAATTATACTCTTGAGTAGGGTTGGCGATTTGGTGTGTTGGGTATGAGTTAGGTCGAAACGAATAACGAGTCGAAATGAGTCGTAACCCCTTATAACCCGAAATTAAATGACTCGAAATATGCCGGGTCAAAATGGGTAGTGAGTCAGAACGGATCGACCCGTTTTGACTCATAATTTTTCATCAAAAAGCGTACATTTATATAGTAGAAAAATAACGGATCGAAATAGGTAACAAGTTCGACCAGCTTTAACCCGACCCAAATCGATTCGTTTTTTTTTCGATTGGAATAGGTAACCGATTTAGATCCAAAAACAATTAACGGGACGAGTTGAATCGGGTAATTTTCAAGTCGAGTTAGGTAGTTTAGCAAGTTTTAAATTGTAATTGCCAAACATACTATTGAGTAAGAGTTATAAACTAAACCTTATAATGCTTATATCATTTTCTACTCTTTGTATAATATCAAATTAAAAAATTTATACTTTAATTTGATGAGAGAAAAGTCCAAGTTCTTTTGATACGGTACAAAAATAATTGAAAAGACTAGTGCTCAAAGAGGATGTTGGGGACCTAGTCTTGGTTAGGAAAGAAACTAGTCTAGTAGCTAGAAAAAGGAAAGAGGAAAGAGAACCATCATCAATTCAACAACTTTGTACTTACAAGAGGTATATGTATAATTATCAAATATTTATCACAATTACATACTAGCAATTCAATTCAATACTCCCTCCTTCCTAAAATTTTGATTTTTCGCACCATTTGAGAAAACGCATTTGATTTGATTATTAATATTGAAATAGTGTGTTTGAGTTCAGTTTCTGTTAATTTCTTCAAGAGTTATTGGCAGCAATAGCTATGAACTTTTAGTAGAAGTTGCAGTATAACTAGCTATAGTAGTAGTACTACTAAAAAGCAAGCTTGTAGAGTTCATTGTAGGGATATTGCTATTTTTTAGGGACTCAATACTTGAAATGTTCATGTTTCTAGCTACTTTCTAAGCACCATATCTAACTGCAGATCATGTGTTCAATTATCTCTCTATTCTTTGACCTTTTTTCCATGATTTAATTGTATATGGCTCTTTTGATTCAAAGCTAAGTAGGTAAGGATTTCGAGATGGTTCTTGAAATATATATATCTGGGTAGCTTTAGCTATGTTTTTGCAACTATGATAGCTAAATTAAGTGATATGGTAATGTGAGTGCCCCGTTTCGAACTTTTCCCGCTACTGAAAAGCGGGTGGTTTCAAAACTTCGAGCGCGTGGAATACGCTCGACCTCAATTGTGGACTCAAAATATATATAACAGAATCACAATATTTATTTTAAGGATAAACAAAGAAAAACCAAATATACCATATTTATAAGGTTCGGAGGATAAGTTACGAGTTGGGAAGGGGTTAGACACCCAACTCGCACTTTCGGTCTCAAGATAGATTTTCGGCTAAATATCTCTTTTTTATAATTTAACCATTTAAATAAAACATTTATATATATGACAAAATAAATAAAGAAACTTATAGCTGTGTCATTTTAGAGTTGCAAATAATGCCTATAAAATTTAGGCTAAAATAACGACTTATTGTAGTGATATTTTATAATATAAATTTTGTCATCATAATGATTTATTTTAGGATATATTATTATTTTAATTGCACTATTTTATAAAAGAAAATAGAAATAACTTTAGGGTACCTACCTCTTGAAGCTTGAGGGTTTTAACCCGGACCAACTTCGATTTTGGCAGGCTTTAGGTGCTCTCGCTCTGTCCTTCAGGGAGGGGAGTCTTTTTTTTGTCGTATGTTTTGTGTTGTTGGAATTCGGGCAGCGTGGCCGCTTGTTTTCGTTGCTTTTTGCCTCAGGATCCGGGCGGCACAACTGCTTGCGTTTGCTTGTTTTATGCTGATGTTACATCTGGAATCGGGCAAAGCAACTGCTTGCTTTTGCTTGATGTGGCGTCTGGAATCGGGCAGAGCAACTGCTTGTTTCGGGTTTTTCGAACCGGTGAAATATGGCAGAAACCTAATTGGGTAACTAGGTTTAAGTTTGGCCGAAGATTATAAGTGTTTGGGGGAGGTTTTGGCAGCTTAAAAGTGCTTTGGGATTGATATGGAAAATATCAGCGTAACAGACTGATCGGTTTTCTCCGTAAATTTTTCTATGTTTGTGCACTACCGAGGCCTGCTATTTATAGGTGGATGGGTGAGAATCCTTAATAGCGAAGGAAAACCCGATATTTATCTTCGTGTTTTAAAGTGTTGTACCATGCGCTTGAGGAATTATACCAAAGAACAATTGCAGTATTACATTTTACAAAATGGGGCGCTGCCTTCTACACATTTGGGCGCAATGCCCAAATGTGTATGGGGCTACTCCCATTTTGTTTTTCATCTCCTTATTGGCACTTTACCCCCTGTTGTTTATTGTTTGCTATTTCTTCTATTCTTTTGCACTTTGAACTCTGCAACTTAACATCCGTTAGTCCTTTTTGACAGGAATTAACATTTTATAGAATGTTATAAACAGAGGTACGAAATTGAGGTGTCTACAAAGCCCTCAACGATGCAGTTTATGGGTAAATTGAAATTTATAGTAAACGAGCATTGTTGATAAGAATAAACTCCTTAATTTCGAGGAAAATATAATCGGGAAGAACTTAAAAACAACTGTTTATGATGCAACATTTATACTCTCATGCTCTTATGCTACGATGGACTGCTGGGAATTAAGCTTATGATGATGTATATAAAAGTGCTCTAATAGTCGTACCTAAGGAACATGCTACCTACATATCCTTTTCTGGAATCAGACGAAATGTAGTTGGTTTTGGGACATGCTTAACGAAAACGTTTTGGCGGATATCGTGCTTCCTGGGCGAACCCTCGCAAAAGCACGATGGTGGGACAAATGATAGTATGACATCGTATTCCAGGGCCAAAATCGTGCAAAATACGATGGTGGGAAACATGATAATATGACATCATATTCCAGAGACGAAAGCTCACAAAATACGATGGTGAGATACATGATAATATGACATCATATTTCAGGGGCGAACCCTCACAAAATATGATGGTGCAAATTCTCGCAAAATACGATGGTGGGATATACATCATAATATGACATCGTATTCCAGGGGCGAACCCTCGCAAAATACGATGGTGGGACACATGATAATATGACATCGTATTATAGGGGCCAACCCTCGCAAATTATGATGGTGGGACACTTGATAATAAAACATCGTACTCCAGGGACGAACCCTCGCAAAATACGATGGTGGGGACACATGATAAAAAGACATCGTATTCCAAGGGCGAACCCTCACAAATTACGATGGCAGGACACATGATAATATGACATCGTATTCTAGGTGTGAACCCTCGCAAAATATGATGGTGGGACGCATGATCATATTCCATATTCCAGGGACGAACCTTCGCAAAATACGATGGTGAGAAACATGATAATAAAACATCGTATTCCAGGGGCGAACCATCATAAAATACGATGGTGGGACACATGATAATATGACATCGTACTCCAAGGGCGAACCCTCGCAAAATATGATGGTGTGAAACATTATAATATGACATCATATTCCAAGGATGAAACCTCGTAATATATGATGGTGGGACACATGATAATATGACATCGTATTTCAGAGATGAAACCTTGCAAAATACGATGGTGCGAACCCTCGCAAAATACGATAGTGGGACACATGATAATATGACATCGTATTCCAAGGGTGAACCCTCACAAAATACGATGGTGGGACACATGATAAAATGACATCGTATTCCAGGGGCCAACCCTCACAAAATATAATGGTAGGACACATGATACAATGGCTAGATCAAAATTTGGGTGCACAGGCTGATCGTATAATGAGCCAGATGGCTAATCTGGTACAAAGTTTAAAGCCCAGTGGTGAGGGAACGTGTTTCCCTACAGTCCCTCAAGAAGCATCAACCTCCCATGTTCCTCCAAACCCAAACCCCCCAGCCAAACACCAACCCACAAAATACCACCATTACCCCAAATCCAAATCCCCCACCTAATCCTTATTACCCAAATATTAATCCTTTCTCATCCTACCCTCCATATTCTCTCCCAAGCACCAATATCTCCCAAAATCCAAATGACCTTCCTTTTTCCATCACCAATCCACTCCAAAATAGCCCACATATGGACCCAAGAAGCTATAATCAGCCAGGCCAAGTAACAACCTATTTACCTCTTAATGATCCTGGCCGCCAAACCGAAACCGCCCATAACCCATCTACCCAAAATCCTTATCCTACCCAAAATCCTTACCAAATACCGTAACCAGAAATTAACTCAGCCTTTCCTAATCCTACCAGCATATACCAAAATCCAACTCCCCCTCCCACCAAAATGGAGGCTGACATGGAAAACTTGAAAAATATGATGCTCAAAGTTCTGAACAAAGGAGAATTTTCTACGTGGACATTAGCATTGCAGCCTTCGGCAATACTACCTTCAAAATTTAAAATGACCGACATAGAAAAATTCGATGGGACTGGATGCCCTATATCTCATTTAAAATCCTATTCCACTGGCATGCAGTCAAGAGGGGCTAGCTTTGAAGCCATGGCTTCCAATTTTCATCTCACCTTAATAGGGGCTGCCAAGCAATGGCTAATGTTGTCAGACAATAGCACCACGGGTACTTGGGACCAAATAGCTGAAGGGTTCCTAGAAATGTACAAGGACAATACTACCCCTGACAACAAACGAGATCTCGAGTCGTGCACTCAAAGGTAAAAAGAAACCTGTGCTGAGTTTGCAGTCAGGTGGAAAAGAAAGTTAGCTAAGATATTCGATAGACTTGATCCGGCTGAGTCATCCAGGATGTTCATCAAAAATCTCCAACCCATTTACCTGGAACACATGTGGTATCTCCCTTATAGCAATTTTAAAGAAATAGTGGAGATAGGAGTTCGTATTGATGAAGATATACGGAACGAGCACTTGACTTCAATACGCCCTCCAACTCTTTCCGATACTCTAAAGGAAAGGCAGCCGCATCAGGACTAGCTGTTAATATGGTAGGAAATGCAATAGCCAACTTTCCTACCCAGAACTATAACACTGTTCCATGGTCCTACGGATCAGATAAGTCTGTCAACGCAGTGGGAGGAAACAATGGTCCAAACAGAAATTTCAGAAATCAGAACATAGGGAACCGGTACTATGATGAATTGCAAGCTCCTCAGTCTGTGATACTGCAAGGGCTAATGGCACAGGGGGTGTTAAAGCCTTTGGAAGACTATAGGCCGCCGAATCCCCTGCCCAACACATGGAATCATGCCCAGTATTGTGAATACCATCGTTGCAGTGATCACCTCACCGACAAGTGCTACGTGCTCAAAAATGCTATCCAGGACCTGATATATGACAAGGTTATTGAAAAGCCTCCTCCCAGACCAAATATAGTCAATAACCCTCTGCCTCAAATCAATATGATTGAGGCCAGTGAAGAAAATTGTGTACCCAAGTTCGAAATAAATAAACACCCCTTACCATATATCATTGTTCCTTTCTCTCCATCTTTATCCATAAAAGAGCCTAGTTGCAATATGCTCTCTTGGGACACTATTCTGGGTAGCCAAAATACCTGTAACATTGAAAAAGCCACTTGGGTCGGTGGGAATGTCAGCCACCTTACTAGACCTGATCGAGCTTACCAACCAAACCTGGAAAGAGGTGACCACTCCGGCAAAGATCAAGAAACAGATACTGGGGCTAAAAATATAGAAGACACCTTGCTAGCTCAGATAAAGAAAACCCAAGCCAACATATCTATCTGGAGTTTGCTTTGTGCTTCCAAAACCCACCGTGATACACTGGCTAAATCTTTGAGTCAAGCGGTCATCCCTATCGAAACCTCCCCGAATGAGCTCACTCAAATGATTGGAAACATACACTTTGGGAATGTAATTATGTTTACTGATCTAGATCTGCCAAGGGAAGGAACCAACCACATCAATGCTCTCCATATCACTGTAGGGATCATGGAAAAAAGGGTTCTCCGAGTTCTGATAGATAATGGTTCTTCTTTGAATGTATGTCCCACAAGCACACTAACCAAACTGGGAACAAAAATATCAGAGCTTGCTCCTTCATCGCAGACAGCAAGGGCATACGACAACACTAGTCGGTGTGTCCTAGGGGTGGTCACCTTAATGATGACTATCGGGCCGCTAACCATGCCAGTAGAATTCCAAGTTTTGGACATACTAGTCACTTTCAGCCTGTTGTTGGGACGCCCTTGGATCCATGGGGTAAAAGGGGTAGCCTCCTCGCTGCATCAACGTGTCAAGTTTATCCACGATGATCATATAGTAATCATTTTGGCTGATAAGATCGTGGAAAACAAGGAAAACGAGGACATCCCAATCCTCGAAATAGAGCACGATGACACTGGTATATTCCTCAGTGGCTTTGAGGTTATCCTCCAAGCTAGAGTCAACGCCATTAAATATGGGCGAGAAACTGACATCACCAGGAAAAAGACTACATCTCTAGGAAACATGGTCCCTTTAAACATGTTTCGAAAAATGAATTATATGCCTGGTCTGGGTCTCGACAGAAATCAGCATGGACTTATTAATTTAGTCCAAGATGAACTCAAGGAATGTATCCCTCCTTTTGGTCTAGGATACAAACCTACTCTAGGTGAAATAGCCGCAGTCATGAAACAAAAACGTGAGAAAAGCAAGGCAGAAAGAGAAAAGCGTCCTTATAAGTATCCTCCTCTCCAACCATATAGAAAAACCCTAAATGGTTATTTTGTAAGGAAGGGGGAAACAGAAGCCTATCTCATGTTTCCTGAGCCCTGGTTAGACCAGAATGGGAAAAAACACCCTGGTTGGGAAATCTTTGAAGATGTCAGTCTCGTCACAGATAAACTGGAACAGGTTACCCTGGAATCCCGTAGCTCTGCATATAAGAATATCATAGTTGAAAATACTTGGTCTATAAACGAAAACGATTATGCTCTGGCCCTGTTAGATGACGACTTTCTGTGAGACAGTTTCCTGGGAATGATAGATGGAGGCACTAATTACGAAAAGCTCCCTGTTGAGTTTGAGTCTATTGCTGATAAGCCTCTGTAGAATTGGTATACTACGACCGGCCCGCTCCTGACGACCTCAGATATGGTGGACCGCTTCGGATATACTATTCCCCTTCATTCCTATAGTTTTACGGATTGGTCATCTACCGATCGGCTCCCTAAAATTGAGGATCCCAAACCCCTGGTCCTCAATAATGTAAATAGTCCTGTACAGTTTGCTAATAATGATAATCTAGATGTCTTTGCTTATTCCTTAGTTGCACCTTCATTAAAAGACGCATTAAATAATTTTAATAATGAGTCGTTTGATGAAATGGACCCAAAAGATAAAAATTACTTGCTTGCGCTCGCTAAGTCAGTCAAGCATTAAGAAAAGCATCAATCATCAGCAGCAGATGGAGACTTATCTACCATCAATCTGGGGAAAAACAATGAAACCAAAGAGGTCAAAATCGGCATCTACCTACAAGGCTCTGAAAGGGTAGCACTTATTGAACTCCTCAAAGAATTTGTGGACATCTTCGCATGGTCCTACGAAGATATGCCTGGGTTAGACCCAGCCATTGTTGAGCACCGGATACCCACATATCCGGATGTTCGACCAGTCAAGCAAAATCTCCGCAGAATCAAGCCAGAATGGTCACTACAAGTGAAAGGAGAAATCATGAAGCAGCTACATGTCAAGTTTATTCGGGTAGTAGAATACCCGATCTGGTTGTCAAATATAGTGACCGTTCCAAGCCCAACGGAAAGGTTCGAATCTGTGTAGACTTCCGCGACCTCA
Organism: Codonopsis lanceolata; assembly: GCA_013146195.2. Lineage (NCBI taxonomy): Eukaryota > Viridiplantae > Streptophyta > Magnoliopsida > Asterales > Campanulaceae > Codonopsis > Codonopsis lanceolata. The sequence goes on along the minus strand of CM028384.1, from coordinate 30,097,706 downwards.
ACAAGGCATCGCCCAAGGATGACTTCCTTCTACCTAACATTGATATCGTGGTAGACGTCGTCACTTCTCACAAAATAAGATCATTTGTCGACGGCATGTTGGGCTATAATCAAATCAAAATGGTAGCAGAAGACCAAGAAAAAACATCATTCACCACCCCCTGGGGAACCTATTGCTATAATGTCATGCCATTCGGGCTAAAAAATGTCGGGGCTACATATCAAATTAAGAGTTGCCATCGCTCTCTTCCACGACATGATTCACAAAAAGGTCGAAGTGTACGTTGATGACATGATCGTGCACTCCAGCGATGCCGACGGTGCCCATGTCAAAGACCTTCGAAAATTCTTCGAAAGGTTAAGAAAGCATCAGATGAAGCTTAACCCCAACAAATGCACATTTGGGGTTACCAAAGGGAAGGTCCTGGGATTCATGGTGACCGAGTAAGGCATCGATATCGAGCCGACCAAAATCAAAGCTATCATAAATATGCCGCAGCCAAAAACTCCAATAGAAGTCAAAGGCTTCCTGGGCCGGTTGCAATATATCAGCCGCTTCATCAGACAGCTGACATCAACATGTGAGCCCCTATTCAAACTCTTAAAGAAAAATACTAACCAGGTCTGGGACGAGAAATGCCAGCTAGCCTTTGAAAAAATAAAAGCCTATCTTACCAATCCACCAGTGCTAGCTCCTCCCCATACATATAAACCTCTCCTTTTATATTTAACCGTCACAGATACATCAGTAGGGGCTATGCTTGCCCAAGAAAAAGAAAATTCCTACATTGAAAATGCTATCTACTTCATAAGTAGGAAGCTGCAAGAAAGCGAGCTTAATTACTCAGCATTGGAAAAAAGCTATACCGGCCTAGTCTGGGCAACACAAAGGCTCAAAAACTACCTGCAAGCTTGGTCCATCAAACCCATCTCCAGGATGGATCCTATAAAACACATCTTCGGTAAGCCATCACTTTCCAGCCGATTAGCTAAATGGTCGTTCCTCCTCAACGAGTTTGACATCACCTATGTCACGCTCAAATCTATCAAAGGTAGCATAATTGCAGATCATTTAGCTGATTTGCCCCTAGAAGCAGAAGATGCAGCTGAGCCCAGTTTCCCAGATGAAGGTGTCTTGGAAATTGCCAATCAAGAACCAGCTAGCAAATGTTCTTTGATGGCGCCGCAAATAAGAGAGGCTTTGGCATAGGAATCTTGTAATTGACCCGGTAGATTCCCATACTCCGTTGGCCATAAGGTTGGAGTTCGAATGCTCAAACAATACAGCTGAATACGAGGCCTGTATTGCTGGTCTAGAAGAAGCCCTTCGAAAAGGAGCCAAAGACTTGGAAGTCTATGGTGACTCCGCCTTAATCATAAACCAAGTCGAAGGGAAGTGGAAAATCCAGGATCCCCGGTTGCAGCTTTATCATGCCAAATTGACAGCACTAGCCACCAAATTTGATAATATCTTATTTCATTACTTGCCACGAGATAGGAATCAATTCGCCGATGCCTTGGTCACTCTAGCATCATTGGTCCACATTCCCACAGAAACCAATGTCCAACCATTTATAATTGGGAAAAAGGTCACACCGACTTACTGCTTCAAAATCAATGCTGCTCCTGAAAAGACCACGAGCCTTGGTATTCAGACATCGTGAATCTACTTCAGAAAGGAGTCTATCCTCCCAGCCTAGACCAAAGGGGGAGAGTCTCCCTACGGAGATGGGCATCGCAATTTGTAGTAAGCGGTGGCAGCCTGTACAAAAGACACTATCAGGGCCTAAACTTATTATGCGTCGACCAAGCAAAAAGCCGAGCAAATCATGGACCAGCTTCATGGTGGTACCTGCGGGTCACACATGAATGGGCACATGCTGTCCAAAAAAGTCATCCGGCAGGGGTACTATTGGAGCACGCTAGAAACCGACTGTATCCGGTGGCTACGTCATTGCGATAAATGTCAGTGCTTCGCAAATCTGCAGCACGTGCCCCCGCATATCTTATATAACTCCACAGCCCCCTAGCCCTTCTCAACTTGGGGAATCGACGTCATAGGTCAAATCCATCTGAAGGGATCTAATGGCCACGAATATGTCTTGGTAGCCGTCGATTACTTTACAAAGTGGGTGGAAGCCTTTTCCTATAAAATTATGAATGCTCGAAAGGAATCTGAATTTATCCAGACCTATATCATATACCGATATGGAGTACCTTTCGAAATTATCTCCAACAACGGCACACACTTTGAGGGACGTGAATCGTCTACTCGACGAATTCAAGATTCAAAGGCATAAATCCTCCCTATACCGATCACAAGCCAATGGTGCCGTTGAAGTAGCCAACAAAACACTAGAAAATATTATCAGAAAGATGGCTGATACGGGAAGAGACTGGCCAGAAAAATTGCCACTAGCCCTTTGGGGCTATCGCATTTCAGTTCGCACACCCACTGGGGCTACCCCCTATTCTTTAGCCTATGGCATGAAGGCGGAGCTGCCTATCGAAGTTGAGATCCCATCATTGAGAGTAATGATGGAATCAGACATCTCAGAAATTGATTGGGTCAAAGGGCGATATGAAGAATTAGCCCTGATCGATGAACGACGGCTGCTAGCCCTAGAACACACTCGGGCATATCAAAAGCGAATAGCTCGAGCGTTCAACAAAAAAGTCAAGGGCCATGACATCCAAGTCGGAGACTTGGTGCTTCGCAAAAAAACCCCTAGTTATGTTGATACTAGAGGGAAATGGAAGTCTCCCTGGATGGGACCGTACATTGTTAAAGAGATACAGTCAGGAGGTGCAGTACTCCTCACAAATAAGGATGGGGAAGATCTGGTTCAGCCCTTCAACCTCGACAAGCTTAAAAGGTACTATGCGTGAGCCGAAAATATATTTGGCAATTGCTTCTCTCTCTAGCTCGCTAGGTTGAAAACCCGAAAGGGCGGCCTAGGCAAAAATTACAGCATATATATAAAAACAAAACAAAACAAAAAGGAGAAATAAAGGCTCGCTAGGTGAAAAACCCGAAAGGGCAACCTAGGCAAAAGTCAGAGCAAATAAAAGAATATATAGGAGAAAAGGAGAGGGAATGCAATTTCTGAATCCTCAGCATCTGACCTCCAGCCTGCCAAAGTCTTCAGCATATGTAGAGTCTTGACTAACTAAGGAGAAAAACCACAACATAGCTCGCGTAAAACATCAAAATATAATATAAAGCAGGTCAGGCGAGCATCGAAGACATTGCTCACACGTCGGCCCAGCATTCTCCTCAATGCATGTCTAATAACGCGGGAATGCCCCTCAGCAACCACCAGCACCCATGATAGATATTCATGGGACAAAAGCATATATTCAGAATAGGCATAAGCTGCTTCTCGCGAATCAAAATCAAGCTGCCATATGTTGTGGATAAGGGTGCCTACGTCCCTATCTATCTCTAGCTCTTCAGTTAGAGGACAGCTCACATCTGGGATAACTTGCTCCCTGCCGAACTGGCGAAGGACCCTGTTCGCCAGATAAAATGAGGTGCGCTCGATGCCCGGTAGAATAACCTGGGCGTAGACCCCGATATACATAAAGAAGTTGCGGATCTGCCAGTGGCTAACAACCCATATGATTTCCATGGAGCCAATGCACAAGAAATTCTCAATCCAATCAGACTTCGAAAAATTCGTCTGGTGATAATGGCCACGAGAGCCATAGAGCCCCGGATCATACCTTGATCCCATGGACACCGGGCCCATCACCCAGTTGAAATGTTCTTCTAGCCACATGTGAATTAAAAGAGGGCTACCAGAAGGGAACAACTCATCACCAGTCGCAAAGGCATCCATGCCACACAAAGTCTCAGCCATAATAACTGGGATGATATTTACCCCGATCCCGAGCCTGCAACACCAGGTCTATCACCCGCACATCTATATATCCGGGTTGGCCCACCAGGAGGTAACGTCCCACGAGGCAAAGAAAGAGAGAAGCCAGTCGGTGCCGCAAATAAATTGAGTCATCTTCCCTGTACTCCGTATAAGCACCGGGAAGGACGGTCAAATTAAAGTTTATTCTGTTGTAGAAACGGAGTAGTTGCGGGGGTCGTGCCGAACAACTCCCTTATTGCCATATAAGGACGCCCCGTGCGTAAGGCACAACGATAGGTCCAAAGGGTCGGCATCCCCACCATGGCGCAAAATTCCTCGAAAGTGGGACACATCTCATTCATGCAAAAATTGAAAAGGTGGCTCTGAGGCAACCGTAACTGAGACTTCACAAAGATATCCTGCTAATATAAAGGGTTCGCCATGACAGCAGGCACCGAAACCCGTATATATGCTCAAACCATTCCCAGTCATCTGATCGCAAAGAAAGGACCCAAAAGTCTAGAGCATTCTCGTAAATTTCTATCTCTAAAGCTGTATGAGCTGGTGCGGTCATCTCTGGATAAAAGCAAAATTTTATCTGGCAAAAGAAAAGGGAGATTGAGCAAAAAGAGAACTCAAAAAGCTTGAGTAGAAGGAAAGAGAGCAGACTGATGATGAAATAAACGTTGTCTCGGTTTCCATTTATACTGAAAAATCGAAGAAACGGACGAATTCTGAGCATAGTGCATGAACCGGACTGAAACAGGGGCTGCACAGGAAAAGGCTTGGGCGCCACCCATACTCCTTCCTGGCGCGGCGCCCACTTCTCCTATGGGTGGCGCCAGGATTTCCACCATTTCTCCTCCACACGCCTCGGTATCCCGGTTTCTGCCCGACCGCCACCGCCGGTTCTATTTGATCACGAGAAAATGGCAGAGGCTAGACCGTAGCCTCGTCGACTGATTTGAATTATCAAGCATAGGAAGAGGCGGCTGCCTTTCCTTCCCCGCAACGTACCAGAAAAGCCCGCTTTAAATCTGAAGGGGTATCTTTCTAAATTTCCATTTATAAGTTGCAGTGTGTCGTTACCCCTAGATAATGGTCTAGCTTTCTTTTATGCATGGAATATTTGAGTCTGCATTTTAAATCCTTGCATCATATAAAATCATATTTGCATTGCATAAAAAAAAATATATGTACAAAATCTGGTACAAGAAAAAAAAAAGCTATTAAGTGCAGGCAAACAGAGCTAATGAGTGCGAGAAGATCTGCTCCTTTCAAGGTTGCAACCCATAACTCGAGGGCCGGACCCACCAATCCTATACCCTCGTCCCCTCGTCTGAGCACGACCTGATCCGCCGGCCGCATCATCATCATCATCGTCATCTCGGCGCCTGGTCTGCCACACAACATCATTCCCCCGGCAGGAAAACTCATCTACAAGCTGCTGGTAAAGCTTGTTGATGCTAAAAAAGCCCCGCAGCAGCCTCTTGTACGTCAACACATTAACCTTAAAAAAATGTTGAGACAGCAAAAGAGAAAATATGTCTCCAAAAAAAAAATGAAATGATGTAAAAGAAAAAAGAAGAAGGAAGGCAAGAAAATGTTTACCGTGTGAGCCTGCTCCGGGACATGATACTCCTCGGGGATATCTGCATCGGGAAGAACTTCCTCCACGATTCTTTCGTCACGATAATATCGGAAGGTGGAAAAAGTATCGACAGACGCAGAAAACTCTAGCTGCGTGTCAAGGGCCGGAAAAGAGGGCGCCGGCCTGTTAGAAGCATTAGAAGCATGCCTGGCTACCATAGAGACAGGATGGAGCATAGTCCTCAGAAAATCCTCGTATGCCATGACTGGGAAATCACTCTGAGGCATAAGCAATCTCGACAGGTACTAATACCTGTTCGGCAAGAAATCTGGAGCGACCACCTAAGGGGGAGGCATAGGAGGCATCACTAGGAATGTTGGGAGCGCAGAATGCTGGCGGTTGACCCGCTCACCCATATATAACGAATCAACCATGATAGATACCATCAGTATTCGGCATCTGCTCATCATCTCCAGAGTAATCATATAATGCCCCACCAGGCCCCTCCAGGGAAGAAAATGCATGGGGCCTACACTCGAGCTAGCTATTCTCTCCCACAACCTCACTTTATCCAGGCAATTGCCATCTCGATCTAGCCCAACTCGGTTAGCATTCACGAACTCAGCCAAATAAGGTGGCTCGTGAACGCGATGATGCAATGGACCCGGCGTGAAATGGAAGACCGAGTAAGTCCAGACCTGCAAAAAAAAAAAAAATCAGCAAAAAGAATAAATGCTGCAAAAAACAAATGATGAAAAAAAAGTGCTGAAAAAGACAAAAGCAGGGAAAAGAAAAGATACCTCCCAAGCTGGAGCAAAGCCATTAAGAGTCGGTGAATCGTTGCGGCTAGCTCTATCCATAGAAGCGTAAAGCTCGGCCAGGCCTGCCTGCCCCCAGTCATAGTCAATGACATGGTTCAATTCCCTCAAGCATCCCAGGAGGGAAACCCTCAAAGAAGTGGACGAATTGGCGAAGAGCGACGTCCCAAGAAAAAAGAACAAGAATTCCCTGGCAACGCGAGTTATGGCTTCGCTATCATCTTCTGCAATCTGCCTGGCGTTCGCTAAAAGCCAGTTCCTCACACTACCAATAAAGATCTCATTAGCTGATTTATATTCGGGCACAAAGCCCAAGAGATCTTCCATCACGTCGTGGTGATAACGGAGGGTGTAGTTCGGCTCCAAAATCATGCCGATGCTGTTAGGGATGCCCGTAATAGCAGCAAAATCACACGAGGTCAAAGTCACCCTCCCCTAGCTAAAATAAAAAGTGTGGGTGGTGTCCCACCAATAGTCCCTCAAAACATCGAAAATGGGCAAATAACTGCGGAAAGGACGGAAAGCCCACAAGAACGCGCTGAAGCTAGAAGCCTCCACTAAAACTCGTGCCGCCTCGGGCATTAATTTATAAATATCAGAAACCTTGGCACAGCTTGCCCGAATCCGGGTCAAGGTCCTGTGCATCTAAAAAAAAGAAAAGAAAAAAAAAGGGGAACATCAGCAGTATCAACATCAGAAAAAAGGACGGAAAAGGTAAAATTCTTATTTTGTATTTAAACCTTCCGCGCATGTCATTAAAATTAAGTCGAAAAAAAGAGAGCATATTGCATACATCACATTTTGTAGATAAGCATCATAAAATTTTGCATTTTGCATAATATATCAAAATATATATAATTGCATCTTTGCATTCAAAAATTAAAAAAAAAAAAATTGGCATCCTTGCATAAAAAAAAAAGCGCTATACTTTTGTATTAAAAAAAAGTATTTTGGCATCCCTGCATAAAAAATATATTTTCGAAAAAAAATGTGTGTTTTGCATTCAAAAATAAATACATGTTGCATTCTTGCACATATTGAATAATGCTCATACAACATTTTAGCAAAATTTTCTATGTCACATTTGCATTCCCATACATGAATCTAATAAAAATGATATATGCATGCATTAGCAATTCATCATTTGCATTCATTTTCCAAAAAAAAGTTGCATTTTAGCATTCGCAAAAATAAAATGTTGCAAATATTTGAAAGAAAAATATTTCTATTGCATATGGCATTCATCTCTTCAGCATATACATTGGTAAAAATGAATATTATTGCATAAAATATTCTTGTTACATTTTGCATGCAGTACCCAAAAATAGGCCCGAAAATGTATTAAAAAAAAGCATCATGTTTCCAAAAAAAAAAAAAAAGAGTTTATTGCATAGGCATGCATCATAAAAAATATTTTTCAGTCCAAACTTGCATCATGTAGTTAAATTGCATCAATGACATAAAAATATGCATCGCAGAGTCAAATAGTGCCAATTATTCAAATATGCATCGCAAAAATAAATAGCATAAATTTCATATTTTTGCCATGAATAAATTGCCAAATTGCATCATTCTAGCACATAAATTACATGCATAAGCATCATAAGCAAGAACAGGTATGCTCCAAAAGTCCAAAACAGTAGAGAAATCCAGCTGATCTGAGAATTCATCCAAATGGGTTTAAAAAAAAAAAAAGCTTACAGTGAGAATCAGAAGATTAGACACATGGGTGTTCCGATCGCGAAGAAGGTTGCTCTAGTCATCCTTCGAATAGAAATATTTGACGTGATTTCGGATCAAGGGAGGACGTTATTTCCTTTCTTCGCCCGAATCCGGGTACATCGGTGTCTTTCCCTTCCGAGATCTTGAGGACGATGCCATCTATTCAGCAAAACACGCAAATTAGCGGAAAAAAATCGAGAAAATGAGAAGAAATGAAAAAAATAAGATTGCTGGCAATAGAGGCAGAAGAAAAATGACGAAGAAGAAGAAAGAAATAATGAAGCAAAGCTGCTTTTGCTCCCTCCTGCCCGTAACTTATGAGGGAAAGGAAAAAGAATTTTCATTTTTCCCCTTTGTAGTTCAAAAGTTCAGCACTCAAGTCTTCAAGTTTCCCAAGTTGCAAAAAAGCCCTTGAAGCTTGACGAAAAGTTAACAAAGTTAGCTTTGTTAACAAAAAATTGATGGTCATCCATCCAAAACCAAAAGAAAGCTCACATCCCCAGTAGGTCAGCCGCAAAATGATCAAAAAAGCAGAAGAACAGCAGCAATGAAAGAAAATTCAGAAGCAAAGGTAAAATTCTCAGCAAAAAGTAAAAGCAAAAAAAAAAAAAAGCAAGCAAAAGAAGAAATAAATGCAAAAAGAAAAAAAAAACACAGCAAGAAAAAAAAAAGCAAAGCGCAGCAAGAAAAAAAATGCAAAGTGCAGCAAGAAAGAAAAAAAAATGCAAAGAGCTGCAAGGAAAGAATGCAATAGGTACACAGGTCCCGCTCTTATCAGCAAAGATCGTGCAACCCAAGATCAATAATAAGTATGCCCTCACAACACAACCCACCCTAAACTTATCCTCAGACGTGATATCATCATTAAAACCTTACACGTAGCCACTCCAATGTCACCGAAGTCCCCCTCTTATTTCCCATGCCCTCAAAAACCTCCTCAAGTGACACTCCCAACATCTCACTCACATATGAGGCATCAACATCCCTAACACAAGATAATGGATCACCCACAATAGGAAGATCGAGCAGACAAAACACATCATCTAAACTAATGGTCATCTCCTCGAAAGGCATATGGAAAGTGTTAGCCTCTGGATGCCATCATTCCACGAAAGCAGAAACTAAGACCTTATTCACATCAGCATAGCACACATGCCTTAGTCTACTAAGCGCACTGCCCCTGACCATACCCCGAAATACCCTCGATTCTTCACCATTAGGAATGACCCAATTAAGCAACTTCTGTGTGTGATTGTGGCATTTTAGAATACCACGCTCTTCTTTATCAGCCCAAATATGTGCAGCTACGTGTGACTCATATGAAGTCAGCAACGATGTATTGCATGGACCACCAGGAAATCCGAGCTCAATCTGAGGCTCATAAGTCTGCTGAAATCGCCCGCTGACTTTCGAACAAAATGGCTCTGATCCTGCTCAAAGTCTGGCTGGAAGCGCCCTTGCGATCGCTCAAATCGAAAATGGTCACGATCTCACTGAAAATGCTCATGCTCGTGCTCAAAAGTGCCGCCCCCATGCTCATGCTCAAAAGTTTGCCCCTGCCCAATCTGAGGCTCAAAAGTCTGCCCCTGCCCATGCTCATGCTCAAAAGTCTGCCCCTGCCCAATCTGAGGCTCAAAAGTCTGCCCCTGCCCATGCTCATGCTCAAAAGTCTACCCCTGCCCATGCCCATGCTCGTGTTGTTGTTGGCGTGCTTGTTCCATTTCTTTCCTAACGGATGTTGTCACCTTTTTCCTTGTATAAACGCTTTCTAAACATTTTCCCCAGAACACCAAATAAAATATATCATAATTAGGTTATAGTTCCAATAAAACAAAATCACAAAAAAAGTGAGATGAATGTGATCATAGACTGTTAAACCAGCCGAGATGAATAGATCATAGGTCGGTTGAGATGAATACATCAGGTGTCTTCGGCGAGATGAACAGACATTGTGAGCCGTTCGCCAGTGAGATGAATGGAAAGTGGGCGTTCGGCCAGCTTAGTTGAAGCAGTTAGGCACGCTGCTCGGCCGCCTAAGATGAACGCCTTAAAGTCGTTCGCTTAGCTGGTCGAACACCACAAAGGGTGTTCATCTAACGGATCCGAGGAGTCCTCAGATTCGAAGTTTTCAAAATTTTTTTCTATTTTTTAACAAATGCAATCCAAAAATCATTAATGAAAAAAAACCTACATTATTATTGACACTTAAATTTGACCTATACCTAATATTCAAGTGTAGGAGTAGAATGAAAATTCATACCTATACTTGAAGACATTGTAGTATGTTGCTTGAACACTTAATGAAAAAGAGAATGTTGCTTGAACTCTTGTTATGCTTAAACTCTTGCTGTATGTTGCTTGATCCAGGAATAAGAGTGCACAAACTGTTGTTCACATGAAGAGGAAGAAGACGAGCTCTTCTCTATTTTGCGTCTGGAGAGTGTGCATAACCCGTTGTAAAATGGGAGGGGTGGCAGTTTTGTAAATTGGTTGGTTACAATAGGTAAGTTAGTAATTAATTGAGTTGGTGGTTATTAATTGTTTTTGAATAGAAAAGGGTAAAATAGTTACTTAGGTGGGGTGTTTAGATAAATGTGATAAATTAATAGGGTGTAGAGATTAATGGAGGTGTAGAGATAGTTTTTTGGGGTGTGAATATTGAAAGAACGAGAGTAGCTAGGATTCTCAAAGATTTAATGTAGCTTGTGAAAAAGCTACAATAGAAGAGTCACAATAGACAGAAAAAAAATAACAAAAACAGCGGAAGACTTAAAACAAATTTACGAAATTAATCACAAAAGTTTACCAAACAATCTACAAGTCTATACTTGTAGATCTAGCCTCATGGCCAAAAAGATTTCACTAAAAAGAATGAATTGTTTTACAAAAAACTATGTGAAATCACACACAAAATATTCTCACAAGATAATGAATCTTGGAGAACAAAAACCCCACATAAACAAGATAAACAAAACGTGGGAAGAAACAAAATCAGCTTTCTTTAAACAAAAAGGAAGCACAAAAGCAGTTTAGAACTTCGATGTAATGCGCCAATGTTCTTTAATGGGTAACACATTCGGACTGTTGAACCTCGGGTCTGTAAAACTGCTGCAGAAACTCCTCGGATCTGAACGCACCCTCTATGGTTTTTGTTCTCTTTCTGGAGCTCTGTAAGAACCCCGAATCCAGCTCTGAATATATAGTATCGTCTCCTACACACACCCAAAACAGTCTACTACAAGGAAAATGATTAGTTTTTAAGGAAAAAATCAATAACTTACCAAACTAATGGGATTTTGTTACCATATATGAATGTGGTCAACAATCATGGTTAGACTAGGATGGGATTTAATTACCAAATATGAAGGTGGTCAAGAATCATGGTTAGACTAGGATTTATGCTAAGATTTTGTTACCAAATATGTGCACTTGAAATCTACAAAAAGATTATGCTACCAAAAATAACTAAACTAAATCTAATAAAATATACTAAGTCCTAAATTAACAAAAACTTATCAAAAATCCTATTTTGACCAAGAAAGGTGAAACAAGACCAAAATAGGTCATGTCTATTTTGCCCTTACAATCTCCCCCTTTGTTGAGCCTTTCTGGTCAAATCAAAAGACAAGTGTTTATACAACACCAATCAAACCATCTAACCTGCATTGGTTAGAAAATATCATCTCCCCCTGAATTTGTGCAAGGTGCACAAATCAGAAATCAATCACCATCACAAGAAACACTTGATCTCTCTCCCCCTATTTGACCGGAAAAGGAAGAGAGATAAACAATCTTTTTTGGAACTCTCAAAAATCCAAGATTTTGAAAAAACACAATGAAGTGTTCACCAAGATTTGATCACACCCCTAGCAACAACTGAGCACATCATATCCATATTCAAAACCTCTTAGTACCACACACAAATTAGACAACCACTAAATATTTTTCAACATGGAGATTTTTGGAAATTGATTTGTACAGTTTATATTAGGACAAAATTTCACCAAGCTGATATCCTTGCCAACAATGCACGTCCTAAAATTTTATGCCTAAAAACATGATGACTAAAAGCTAGGCAAAAGAATAAAAAAAAATGCAATCACACACAAGTGATAAAGACCAAATCAAAGGATGTAGTTCCTAATGTAGCTGCATTGGGAGATGCATTCGCCAAAATTGTGATTTTATTTTCAATTTTGCATTTTTTTTTGTTTTCCTAACCAAATTTCTCTCCCAAGATCATAAATTTTTCACAACAAAAATCCATAGGTACTTTATTTCCCTAGGAATATAGCTCTACTTTATTTCAAGCTATAAAAACATGCCACTTGGAACCTTTCACACTATTTACCAAGGGAAGCACTTTTGCATTTGATCAACCCATGAAATCCGAGGATTCATAGTCCCAAAAGAAAGGTGCCACAACCTTGTTCATAAGTAGCTCTTTTCCGTTAGGTAGCTTTCACACTTTTTCAATTAAAGGGAGTCAATTTTCTCAAGATCAACCCATGAGAATCTAAGTTCCATAGTACTTTGATAAATTACAGCATCCCAAAAATTTCAAAAGGTAGCTCTTTCCTTTGTGGACTAAAGATACTCAAGAACTGGGAGAGAGAGAGAATCATTACAATGAAATCACAACAGATTTTGAATGAAATTCCCAATCAACAACAAAAGACACATACATGTGAGTCAATTGATCTAGAGTGCCCTCTAAAGACAAAATGCAATCATGCCTAATTTTGATTTTTTTTTAAAATTAACTAAGTGTAAAATCATATGGCACACAAAACACAAGAGATTTCCAAAGATTGAAAAATCTCTCAAAAAACAAGACACTTGGCAAATATATCAGCAAGATGATTTTCGGTCCCAACATGTTCAATGCAAACAATTTATATAATCAACCAAGTCTCTAAAAAAGTGGTGTCTTATATTAATGTGTTTTGTTAGAGAATGATGAACTGGATTTATGTGCTAAGCAAAATGCATATGTGTTATCAAAAAACAAGGTTAACACATCAATGTGTAGCACATAATCTTTGATCATTTGGAGCATCCATAAAAGATTTAAGGCTTCTCTCAAAAATATTTTGATAAGCATGCAAATTTTTGAGAATCAACCTTACCTCTTCTCCTTGTGTATATGTCATGGCTGCAATCATTTAAATTGGACCGATTTTCGAATGTTCGGGGACTCGATTACGAAAGTTCGAGGACTACGAATCGCCAAGTTTACGTCCAATGTGTGCCGATGTTGCAACATTGGGTGACACATTGGGTGACACATTGTGAATCACATTGGTTGAACTTTCGAATATGCGGGTTACGTCGATCATGTGCAATTCTTGGTTTCGAATCTTGGTTCGAAGATTTTGGAGGAGATTCATCATGGTATTCATCAATGGTTTCATAGAACCGCTTAGCACCAGGACATATATCAAAGGGTTCACAATATTTGGACTTGCCTTTGTCATTACTACCCTTAGGAACCCACCTTTGTTTAAAAATTTTAGTTTGGTTTTTCTGAGGATGAGATTTCTGATGCGACTTCGGATGAGTCTTCCAATGTGACTTCCAATGTTGCTGCATTGGCTGTTGCATTGGCTATCTCATACGATGTTGCATCTGATTTTTTGCCAAGAAAGTCTGCCTAACATCAACTTCATATATAGCCTTTTTCAGAAAACAAAAAGGTTGTATATGTCCAGGCTTATGACAAAAATGACACACAAAATTTTTCTTTCTTAATTTCGGTTTTTCAAAGAAATTTGGATTTTGAAATTTTTGCGCGGGTTGTTTAGGTTCAGAAGACATACCTTCACCTTCTTTCACAAACATCTTTGGTACAAAACCAATACCTGATTTACAAGACTTACCTGAATTGAGCATCTCATCCATTTTTTGTTGGCTTGAGTTCCATTTTTCCACGGTCTCATTAGCTTTGAGCAGTTCTTCTTTCAGTTCTTCAAGCTCCACATCTTTCTTGCTAAGCAAACATTCCAGTCTAGCAATGTTCTCCTTTTGATCTTCATTCACTTTCTTGAGTATTTCATTTGCCTTTTTAAATAACTTAACTTGACAAACTCTCTTTTCTCAATCATTGTACAACTCCTTATATGCATCCATCAGATCTGATTCTGATTCTGCACCATCTTCAGAGACAGAAGAGTTAAAGCAACGAAAGTCATTATACAAACCTTTCTTTCTCAAAGTATTAGGACGAACAAAACTCTCATATTGAGAATCCATCACGGCTACTACCAGAATCAACTCTTAGTGATGTCAAGAGAGGCTACGATACCAATTGAAAGAGCGAGTAGCTAGGATTCTCAAGATTTAATGTAGCTTGTGAAAAAGCTACAATAGAAGAGTCACAATAGACAGAAAAAAAATAACAAAAACAGCGGAAGACTTAAAACAAATTTACGAAATTAATCACAAAAGTTTACCAAACAATCTACAAGTCTATACTTGTAGATCTAGCCTCATGGCCAAAAAGATTTCACTAAAAAGAATGAATTGTTTTACAAAAAACTATGTGAAATCACACACAAAATATTCTCACAAGATAATGAATCTTGGAGAACAAAAACCCCACATAAACAAGATAAACAAAACGTGGGAAGAAACAAAATCAACTTTCTTTAAACAAAAAGGAAGCACAAACAGTTTGGAACTTCGTGTGTCGCCAATGTTCTGCAATGGGTAACACATTCGGATTCTGAACCGAGTGCTAAAAGCTGCTGCGAAACTCCTCGGATCTGAGCAGCACCCTCTATGGTTTTTGTTCTCTTTACGGAGCTCTGTAAGAACCCCGAATCCCAGCTCCTGAATATATAGTATGCGTCTCCTACACACACCCAAAAACAGTCCGTCTACTACAAGGAAAATGATTAGTTTTTAAGGAAAAAATCAATAACTTACCAAACTAATGGGATTTTGTTACCATATATGAATGTGGTCAACAATCATGGTTAGACTAGGATGTGATTTAATTACCAAATATGAAGGTGGTCAAGAATCATGGTTAGACTAGGATTTATGCTAAGATTTTGTTACCAAATATGTGCACTTGAAATCTACAAAAAGATTATGCTACCAAAAATAACTAAACTAAATCTAATAAAATATACTAAGTCCTAAATTAACACAAACTTATCAAAAATCCTATTTTGACCAAGAAATGTGAAACAAGACTAAAATAGGTCATGCCTATTTTGCCCTTACAAATATCCCCACCCTTTTGTAAATCCCCCTAAAAATAAGTGCAAGATCGTCACAAGCGCTTAAAATACTAACATATGTGAAAGCACTGGGCTGCATGCCTGCATCCCCTCTGCCAGCATCTGCTCAAAGAAATTCAAAGCTTCATTTCCCTGGCAATTTTGTACAAACCCTGAAATCAATGCAGTCCAAGAAACTGTATTCTTAACCGGCATTTGATTAAAAACGTGACAACCATCATCCAATCTGCCTGCCCGTGCATATGCAACAACTATGGAAGTCCACGACACAGCATCCCGGTAAGGCATTCGACTAAAAATCATCGACGACCAATCAAGCCGGCCACATTTCCCATACCCATCAACCAAAGCATTATAATTTACAGCATTAAGCTTCACGCTTCTCTGGTTTTTTCTTCGATTTGTGTAATTGCTTTAAGTATGTGAACTATTTAGTCTTTTTTCTCACATTTAAGTTTTAGCCTAGTAATTTTGGATATATGAATCTATGCCCTCAAATTACTAGTTAGACCATCTAACATGTAGACATTTCACATTTGTGGAGTAATTTGATTATTTGAAATTCTCAGTTGGCATTACAGATAGATTCAAGAGTCAATTTGATAGTCATAGTACTTGCTAATATAGACAAATTGTACGTGAAAAATTATTTGTTTGTTTTTTGAGTGATTGAACATATACTAAAATACTAAAATTGAGAAATTGAGATTAATCGTTAATTTATTTTAATAAAAAATTGTACATATACTATATACTAAAATAGGGAAATTGTACATGAAAAATTGTTCTTACAAAATTCTTTCAAATATTTTGATGAGGCTTCAAGTGAAGAGATCTTTTTTTCTCTAGAAGAGACTTTCAGAGTACTTGTTTATTGTTAACTGATGTGGCAAAAATGCACAGCTTGGGCCGTCCTTGAGATGGGTAGGATATCTGGGCTCGTAATCGACCTCCTTGAGCCTGTTAAGATCACAAGAAAACCTGAGAAGAAGTGCAAGGCAAGGCCTCGCGAAACCCCTCCGGCGTGAGAGTAAGTATCGAGTGATTGTCAATAAGGAAATTGACGTACTTGAGGCTCAAGAAAGTGTGTGTACCTTGTTGATGATTATGGAGAGGTATTTATAGGTTCTCAAGGTGATTGAATCCGCCTAGGATTCGGTTTCCATAGTCAGAGATAATCAAGGAGGAAATCCCTTGATTCTAGGCGAAATAAGGCGTTGACCGCGTATCTATAGGGAGTTGATAAGGTAATGATTCTCGCCCAAACATGGAAACCCGACTTGCCTTAGGAAGCAAGTCGCGTCCCGGCTTGGTGTGTGCTCGGCGAGCAAGGCTCGCCGATTATTATTCGCATTTGCATTGATCTCCGAACTTGTCGGTCGAAGATCGGCCTTGGTCGGGCGGCAAGGCCGGTGCTCGACAGTGCAGGCAAAGTAAGTCGATTCCTACATTACGCAAGTATGATTCCCTGGTCATGGCCTCTGGTCGGACAGGCAAGGTCTTTGCCCGCCCGGGTTTGAGTGAGGGTCATGCTGCTCGGTGCTCGCTGGCTCTTTCATATTGCTCGCTGAGCTGTGGGCCCCAGGGGTATGGTGCTCGTGATTGGCACGTGATGTTAACTCGTGCCTTGCTCGTGACCCGGTTTGGGCCGGGTATATCAGTGGCCCCTAGCTTCCTGTCTGGCGAGTATTCATGCTCGGAGCGGGGAGCGTATTCTTTTTTGATGTTCGCCCGGGCTTTAACACTTGTGAATCCTCAAGAAGGTCAAAAGATCGTCGGGGAAAATTGAAGCGTATCAAGGAAGTCTCTTGCTAGAGGTGTGTCAGGCGCGTGGTTCGAGAAAGCGCGTGAGCCGCCAGAAATTGGAGAGATTGGACGGGGCACGGAACACGAAGGGCTGCATTTAATGCCCTGTCATGATGGGCCGCCCAATTCGAGCGCCGCTTCGGGCCCCGTGCTAATTTCCCCCCAAAACCGCTCGCTGCCCCGCCTATAAAAGGCGCATTCGACTTCTTCTTCCCCTTTTACCGTCTTTGAAGATTTGCAATCTGCTAGAGAGAGAGTTTTCTGCAGAACTTCCTTCGCCATTGTTGCCGTGCCTTTCTTAGGTGGAGCCTCCTCCTTGCTTCTGGTATCCATTCCCTAGTCAGTGCTAGCAGCATTCACGTCAGCTCCGATTATTTGAAGGCCTACCGTTCCAGAAAACAACAGTAAGCTCTCGCCCCCTTTCGCTTGTGTTTGCTGGTCTTTCTGGTTTCTTTCTTTCCTTTCTTTATGATTTCATTAGGGTTTAAGAAAGGTAAGACCGCCCTTAGGTAGAGATCGAGGAATAGAACCCGTGGCCTTGTTCGCTAGGCGGGCGTGGCCCCTTTAGGGTTGACCTAGACTTAGGGTTTCTTTACTTTTTCTTCATTAGTTGTCCGGGCAGAATGCTAATGGCCATCTTCCTCGATCTCTTTGTAGATGTCTGACATGTCCGATAACGACCGCGAGGCCTTCAGTTATGGTGGGAGGAATGACTCGCTTAGCAGCGAGAAGTCTCCCTCAATTAGCGTTGAGCGCGAAGAGGGTGTCAGATCTGTGGCCGGGCCAACAGTTCGAAGGCATGTCGCGAACCCCGTGGTAGACCTGATTGATTCTTCTAGCGAGGAGGATTCAGGCGAGGAGAGTGTGACTGGTGGCTTTGCTGTCGGGCAGGGCCTCGAGCAGGAAGCAGCCTGTGCGGAGGATTCAGCTGGGCGAGCAAGTGTTGAACAAATAGATTTGGCCGGAGAGGCCTCTGATGCCGATGAGGCAGACAATCTGCCGCTTGCTCGGCGTTTTAAGAAAACTGGTCGCTCTCAAGTGGAGGCGGTCTCTGAAGAAGAAACAGTCGGCCACGATAGAGTCCCCATTGCCCGCTTCTTGACCAGAAGGGGGGGCCCTCAAGTAATGGTTCCCGTTGAAGAGAGAATCGAAGAGGAGACCGAAGAAGAGGAGGAGCCCGACTGGTACGTTAACGCGGATGAAAGCCGTTATGCCGCGCACTGGGCTACATTGGACACGGCGGATAAAGTGACCGCCTGGCTCACATCCCTCGGGATTGACTCAGCTTATTACCGGGCGAATAAGATGGACGTGCCCGTGAATATGAAACTTTCCCGTGAGCAAGGGAATGAAGTTATATTTTTTGCCGACTTTTTCCGAGTTGGATTTGCGCCTCCCAGCTGGAGCCTTTCTTGGTTGACTTTTTGCTCGGCGAAAGCGGTTCCTCGTGACTCGATGTTGAACACCGTCAGAGCCATCATCTTGCTTTCACGGTGGCGTGCGGTGCTAGCCAGATCCCGAGCCAGGACATGTATTTGCTCTAAAAGAAAGCTGTTTGTTTTTGCCCCAGAGCGGTGGGAGGATCGGGTGAGAGCCAACTCTAATTTTTTGAGGTCGTTTTCGAAGTTCAGGGAAGGTGGACTCTTGGGATAGGAGGGTCTTGTTCATAGAATCCCGAAGTCGGTGGCGTTTATGCTTGCTTGCCTCGGCGAAGTCAAAATCCCCAAGGCTTCAAAACAGGGACTTATTTCGGGAGAGATGCGTCCGATTACACACACCTGTTGAAAGCCGCCGTGGGGGTGATAGAAGAGAATGAGAAGCGGCGTTGCTACGCGGCAATTCCTTCTCGATTGGAAGGAGTTGGTTTGTAATCCGCGCACTATGCCCGGCCGGCGTGATGAGGGCAGAGATCCCTGATGTAGAGCCCCTCCTGATCCATGTGCCCGAGAGACCCCATCCTTATTGGGGCGATCGCCACGGCAACATGTTTAAGCAGAATGTTGAGTGCCAACGCTGCTCGGGTGAGATCGCCGGCCGCCTTACGAAGATCATGATGGTTTTTTAACGCATTTTACCGTTTTTGCTTCTCGCTTTAACTAGCTCGCATTGTTAAGTATTGACCCCATTTCTCGCCTCCTTGTTTCAGTGGATGAAGAACGTGGCCTTGCCAAGGCGCAGAAGTTACAGCCAATCACGGGCAAATGATTGAAGGTGAACCCCTCGCTGCTCTCGCCTAAAGTGCCTTTCGTCCCGCCTAAGAAAAACACCGCTTGGGCAAGGCCGCAAGCCCAGCCTAAGAAAGCACCACCCAAAGTCATCATCTCCTCCGCGCAAAGAGGTGGAAGCAGCGAGACCGCAGCTGTCGCTGAGGATAACGGCAAACAAAAGCCAACATCTCGCGGTGCCTCCTCGCTAAAGATGGGAAAGGGAAAAAGGAAGAAGAGCCCTTCCCCCTCCTCCTTCGCCTCGAGGTTCGCCACCTGGGTCCGAGTCCCGACCTCGCCTGCCATCTCGTCCGACTCCGCCCAGCTGGGGCCGACTGAGGCAGGCCGGGTTCAAGATGCCCTCCACTACCGCATGCTGCCCGGCGCGGTGAAAGAAATTCTCGGGCGATGCCCCATTATTGGGAGGCATCGACCTTTATGCTGCGGAAGCCCGCGCTTGGTAGGAAAGGTATAATTGAAAGGGCGCTACATTTACTGATCTTCGCCGATGAGATTACGCCTACCACGCCCTAGTTGGGAACGGGACTATGCTGAGCGAGGTAAGGCTTTTGAATTGGTTTCTTGTCCCTTCTTTTGCTTATCTCATGCACTCGATATCTTTCCATTGTCCGCAGATCGCTTCTACCCTGCACTACAATATCTCTATGATAGGTACAACGCAGGAGTAAGA
>CM028384.1:30038564-30077665 GCA_013146195.2 Codonopsis lanceolata | reverse complement strand
CCTTATTCCTTCTTTTTATTTTTTATTTTTTATGCTCTAATTTTTGCCTAAGCCGCCTTTTCGGGTTTCGGTCTAGCGGGCGGAGAGGGAAGCAAGCGTTTGGATAGATTAGCTCGAGGCATAGTACCTTTTGAGCTTGTCGAGGTTAAAGGGATTGAACAAGGTCTTCTCCTTCTTGGTTTGTGAGAAGCACGGCACCTCTGACGGATCTCCTTATGACAATATATGGTCCCATCCATGGAGATTTCCATTTTCCCCTAGTATCAACATAACTAGGGGTTTTCTCAAAGCACGAGGTCTCCGACTTGGATGTCGCGCCTTTGACTTTTTATTGAAGCCGAGGCGATGCGCCTTTGATATGCTCGGGTATGCTCTAGGGCTAGTAGCGTCGTTCGTCGATTAGGGCCAATTCTTGAATCGCCCTTTGACCCGATCAATTTACGCTACGTCGATTCCATCATCACTCTTAGTGATGGAATTTCAACTTCTATCGGCGTACGCCTCCATGCCATATGCTAGAGAATAGGGGTAGCCCGGTGGGTGTGCGGGCTGAGGTGCGATAGCCCCGGAGAGGGCTAGCGGCAATTTTTACGGCCAATCTCTTCTGTGTCGGCCATTTTCGATGATATTTTCAAGTGTTTTGTTGGCTGCTTCAACGGCACCATTGGCTTGCGGCCGGTAGGGGGGATTTATGTCTTTGGATCTTGAACTCGTCGAGTAGGCGGTTCACGTCCCCTTCAAAATGTGAGCCGTTGTCGAGATTATCTCGAAAGGTACCCGTAGCGATATATAATATTGGCCGGATGAACTCGGACACCTTTCGGAGCATTTAGGATTTTGTAGGAAGAGGCTTCCACCCACTTTGTAAAATGTCGGCGGCTACGGGGACGTATTCGTGGCCATTGGATCCCTTCGGGTGAATTTGGCCTATGGCGTCGATTCCCCATGTTGAGAAGGGCCGGGGGCGTGGAGTTATATAAGACATGTGGGGGCACATCTTTGCCAGTTGGCAAAGCGTTGGCATTTGTCGCAATGTCGCACCCAGAATACAATCGGTTTCGGCGTACTCAATAGTACCCTGTCGGATAATTTTCTTGGATACATATGGCCATTCATGTGGGGCCCGAGGTACCACCATGCGTTGATCCATGATTTGCTCGGCTTTGGCTTTGATCGACACATAATAAGTTGAGGCCTTGATAGTGCCTCTTATACAGGCTGCCACCGCTGAGTACAAATTGTGAGGCCCACCTTCGCAGGGAGACTCTTCCTCTTTTATCTAGGCGGGAGGATAGATACCTTTAAAGCGATTTAGGATATCGGCGTACGGGGCTCGTGATGCTTCGAGGCTGCATTAATTTTGAAGCAGTATGTCGGAGTGACCTTTTTCCCGACTACGAATGGCTGAACATTAGTTTCTGCGGGAATTTGGACTAGCGATGCCAGAGTAGCTAAGGCATCGGCGAATTGATTTCTATCTCGTGGCAGATAATGGAACGAGATAGAGTCAAATCGGGCGGCAAGTGCTGTTAGTTTGGCATGATAGAGCTGCAGCCGAGGATCTTGGGTTTTCCATCTCCCTTCGACTTGATTTATGATCAGGGCAGAGTCTCCATAGACTTCGAGATCTTTGGCTCCCCTTTGGAGAGCTTCTTCTAGGCCAGCAATACAGGCTTCATATTCCGCCGTATTATTTGAACATTCGAACTCCAACCTTATAGCCAGCGGAGTATGAGAATCGGGGATCGATGAGCAAGATTCCTATGCCAAAGCCTCTTTTGTTTGCGGCTCCGTCAAAGAACATCAAGCTGGTGTCATGGTCGGTGATTTCGGGACACCTTCATGCAGGAAGCCAGGCTCAGTTGCATCTTCGGCCTTCAAGGGTAGATCGGCTAAGTGGTCTGCAATCACGCTCCCTTTGATAGATTTGAGTGTGACATAAGTTATGTCAAACTCGTTGAGAAGAAAGGACCACTTGGCCAGTCGGCTGGATAGTGATGGCTTGCCAAAGATGTACTTGATAGGGTCCATTCTGGATATGAGTTTGATGGACCGTCCTTGGAGATAGGTCTTGAGCCTTTGAGTGGCCCAGACTAGGCCGGTGCAGCTTTTCTCCAGTGCTGAATAGTTTAGCTCGCTTCCTTGCAACTTCCTACTTATGAAGTATATAGCATTTTCAATGTAGGAATTTTCTTTCTCTTGGGCGAGCATAGCCCCTACTGACGTGTCTGTGACGGTTAAATATATGAGGAGAGGTTTATGTGTATGGGGTGGAGCTAGCACAGGGGGATTGGTAAGATAGGCTTTTATTTTTTCGAAGGCTAGCTGGCACTTCTCGTCCCAGACTTGGTCAGTATTCTTTTTTAGGAGTTTGAAGAGGGGCTCACATGTGGTTGTCAGCTGCCGGATGAAGCGGCTGATATACTGCAATCGGCCTAGGAAGCCTTTGACTTCGGTTGGAGTTTTTGGTGTGGCATCTCTAGGATGGCTTTGATCTTTGCTGGCTCGATCTCGATGCCTTGCTCGGTCACTAAGAATCCCAGGACCTTGCCTTTGGTAACCCCAAATGTGCATTTGGTGGGGTTAAGCTTCATTTGGTGCTTCCTTAACCTTTCGAAGAATTTTCGAAGGTCTTTGATATGGGCACCGTTGGCGTCGTTGGAATGCACGATCATGTCATCAACATAGACCTCCATTTCTTTGTGGATCATGTCGTGGAAGAGGGTGGTGGCAGCCCTCTGATAAGTAGCCCCGGCATTTTTCAGCCCAAATGGCATGACAGTATAGCAATAAGTACCCCAGGGAGTAGTAAATGAAGTCTTCTCCTGGTCCTCTCTGCTGCCATTTTGATTTGATTATAGCCCAGCATGCCGTCGACGAAGGATCGGACTTTGTGAGCAGCGACGGCGTCTACCACAATATCAATATTGGGTAGAGGGAAGTCATCTTTGGGCGACGCCTTGTTGAGGTCGCGGAAATCTACACAGATCCGGACTTTCCGTTGGGCTTAGGAGCGGTCACTATATTGGACGGACCGGATCGGGTATTCAACTACCGAATGAAATTGGCCGCTGCTTCATGATTTCTTCTTTAACTTGTAGTGACCATTCTGGCTTGATGCGGCGGAGCTTTTGGCGGCGAGCATCCGGATATA
This sequence comes from Codonopsis lanceolata, assembly GCA_013146195.2. NCBI lineage: Eukaryota > Viridiplantae > Streptophyta > Magnoliopsida > Asterales > Campanulaceae > Codonopsis > Codonopsis lanceolata. The sequence goes on along the minus strand of CM028384.1, from coordinate 30,074,511 downwards.
TGGGGATCCGGTGTTCGACTATGGCTGGGTCTAGCCCGGCATATCTTCGTAGGACCAGGCAAATATGTCCACGAACTCTTTGAGGAGATCAATGAGTGCTACCCTTTCAGAGCCTTGGAGGTAGTTGCCGATTTTGACTTCTTTTATTTCATTGTCACCCAGTTGATAGTGGACAAGTCTTCAGTTGATTCTTCTTGATGAATGGCTCTGTTCCTGGTGCTCAACTGACTTTACAAGCTCAAGCAAATAATTTTTATCTTTTGGGTCCATTTCATTAAATGACTCATTATCATAATTATTATTATTTAATGTGTCTTTTAATGTAGGTGCAACTAAGGAATAAGCAAAGACATTAGATTATCATTAAAAGCAAAGCATAGGGTTTATTACATTATTGAGGACACAGGGTTTGAGATCCTCAACTTTAGGTAGCGGATCGGTAGATGACCAATCCGTAAAGCTAGGGGAAGGAATAGGGATAGTATATCCAAAGCGGTCCACTAGATCTGCGGGCGTCAAGGGCGGGCCGGTCGTGGTATACCAGTTCTGCCAGAGGCTTATCAGCAATAAGCTCAAACTCAGCTGGAGCTCTTTATAATAAGTGCCTCATCTATCATACCAGGAAGCTGTCTCTAGACCATCATCATCTAATAAGGGCCGAGCATAATCATCTTGGTCTATAGACCAAGTATTTTCAATAGTGGCAGTCTTATATGCGGTGCTACTGGGGCTCGGGTAACTTTGTTCCATTCTATCGAGAAAGCCGACATCTTCAAAGATTTCCCAAAGGGCATCTTTTCCCATTACGGTCTAGCCGGGGCTCGGGAAACATGAGATAGGCTTACATTTCCCCTTTCCTTACAAAGTAACCATTTAAGGTTTTTCTATATGGTTGGAGAGGGGATATTTATAAGGGCGCTTTTCTCTTTACGCCTTTCTTTTCTCACGTTTACGTTTCATGATTTGCGGCTACTTTGGAGTAGGCGTGTATCCTAGACCAAAAGGAGGATACATTCCTTAAGTTCATCTGGACTAAATTAACAAGTCCTTGCGATTTTGCGAGACCTAGACCGGGCATATAATTCATTTTCGAAACATGTTTAAGGGGACCATGTTTCCTAGGGAAGTGGTTTTCTTTCCAATGATGTCAGTTTCTCGGCCATATTCAATGGCGTTGACCACAGCTTGGGGGATAACCTCAAAGCCACTGAGGAAAATACCAGTGTCCTCATGCTCTATCTCGAGGATTGGGATATCCTCGTTTTCCTTATTCTCCACGATCTTATCAGCCAAAATAATTACTATGTGGTCATCGTGGATGAATTTGACACGTGGATGGAATTTGTAATGAAGAGGCTACCCCTTTTACCCCATGGATCAAGGGGCCCCAAAGGCGTCCCAACAAGCTAAAGGTGGTGGTATGTCCGGGACTTGGAATTCTAGGCATGTTTAATGGCCCAATAGTTAGCATTAAAGTGACCACCCCTAAGACACATCGACGGTGTTGTCGTATGCCTTTCTTGTCTGCGAGGAAGGAGTGAGTTCGATATTTTTGTTCCCCGGTTTGGCTAACGTCTTTGGCGGGACATACATTCAATGAAGACCCATTATCTATCAGAACTCGGGGAACCCGTTTCTCCAGAATTCCCACAGTGATATGAAGAGCATCAATGTGGTTGGTTCCTTCCTTTGGCAGGTCTAGATCAGTGAACATTATCATGTTACCAAAGTGGATGTTCCCGATCATTTGAGTAAGCTCATTTGGGGAGGTTTCAATTGGAATGACTGACTGGCTTAAAGATTTAGCCAGCGTATCACGGTGGGTCTTGGAAGCACAAAGTAAGCCCCAGATGGAAATGTTGGCCTGAGTTTTCTTCATCTGAGCTAATAAAGTATCTTCCACCGTTTTAGCCCCAGTATCTGTTTCTTGATCTTTGCCAGAGTGGTCACCTCTTTCCAGGTTTGGCTGGTAGGCTCGGCCAGATCGGGTAAGGTGGCTAACATCTCCACCAACCCAAGTGGCTTTTTCAATATTACAGGTATTTTAGCTACCCAGGATAGTGTCCCAAGAGAGCATATTACAGCTAGGCTCTTTTATGGATAAGGATGGAGGAAGAGGAACAAGGATATATGGTAAGGGATTTTTATTGATTTCGAACTCGGGTACACAAATTTTTTCATCAACCTCAATCATATTGATTTGAGGTAGGGGTTATTGACTACATTTGGTCTGGGTGGAGGCTTTTCAATAACCTTATCATCTATAAGGTCCTGGATAGCATTTTTGAGAGTATAGCATTTATCGGTGAGGTGACCACTGCAGCGATGGTATTCACAGTACTGGGCATGGTTCCAAGTCCTGGGCAGGGGGTTTGGTGGCTTATAATTCTCCAAAGGCTTTAGCACTCCCTGTGCCATTAGCCCCTGTAGTATCACAGACTAAGGAGCTTGCAGTTCATCATAATGCTGATTTCCCCTATTCTGGTTTCTGAAATTTCTGTTTGGGCCATTATCCCCTCCCATTGTATTGACAGACCTGTCTGACCCGTAGTACCATGGAACAGAACTATAATTTTGGGTAGAAAATGGGGCTGAGGCATTTCCTACCCTATTGACGGCTGGCGCTGGTGCGGCTGTCTTTCCTTTAGAGTAACAGAAAAAACTAGGAGGTGTATTGGTTTTTAGTTGCCCAGTCCGTATATCTTCATCAATACGGGCTCCTATCTCCACTATTTCTTTAAAATTGGTGTAGGGGAGATACCGCATGTGTTCCAGGTAAATGGGCTGGAGGTTTTTGATGAACATTCTGCATGACTCAGTCGGATCAGGTCTGTCAAAAGTCTGGGCCAACTTTCTTTTCCACCTGACTGCAAACTCAGCACATGTTTCTTTTTCCCTTTGGGTGCACGACTCGAGGTCCCTTCTATTTTCAGGACTGGTGTTGTCTTTGTATCCTTCAAGGAACCCTTCGGCTATTTGGTCCCAAGTATTCATGGTGCTGCTATCAGACAACATTAGCCATTGCTTGACAGCCCCTATTAGGGTGAGGTGAAAATTGGAAGCCGTAGCCTCAAAGCTAGCTCCCCTTGACTACATGCCAGTGGAATAAGATTTCAAGTGGGATATAGGGCATCCAGTCCCATCAAATTTTTCTATGTCGGACATTTTGAACTTTGAGGGTAGTATTGCTAAAGGTTGCAATGCTAGTGCCCACGTAGAAAATTCCCCTTTGTTGAGAAGTTTGAGCATCATGGTTTTCATATTTTCCATGTCGGCCTCCATTTTGGTGGCGGGGGGAGTTGGTTTTTGGTATATACTGGCTGGACTAGGGAAGGCAAGGTTAATTTCTGGCTGAGGTATCTGGTAAGGGTTTTGAGCTGGGTATGGATATTGGGCTGGATATAGATATTGGGTTGGATAAGGATTCTGGGCTGATGGATTTTGGGCAATATATGGATTCTGGGCTGGTGGATTTTGGCAGCATTTGGATTCTGGGCTGGTGGATTTTGGGCAGTATATGGACTCTGGGCTGGTGGGTTATTGACAGTTTCGGTTGGGCGACCAAGATCATTGAAAGGTAAGTATGTGGTAACTTGGTCTGGTGGGTTATAGCTTTTTGGGTCCATATGTGGGCTATTTTGGAGTGGGTTGATCATGGGAAAAGGGAGGTCATTTGGGCTCTGGGGAATATTGGTGCTTGGAAGAGGATATGGAGGATAAGACGGGTAAGGACTGATATTTGGGTAGTAGGGACTTGGTGGGGGATTTGGATTCGGGGTAGTGGCAATATTTGGTGGGTTAGTGTTTGGCTAGGGAGTTGGGTTTGGAGGCATATGAGATGTTGATGCTTCCTTGGGGACTGCAGGGGAAAAGTTCACCTCACCACTGGGCTTTGGACCTTGCATAAGACTTGCTATTTGGCTTAGCAAGCGATCATGGCGTGCATCCAGATTTTGGTCTAGCCACCGCTACATTGCCGAGTCGGGCGTACCCTAGAGCCCCGAATCGTACATAGCGCATCGCCACTTTCTGCCGCCATATCGCTCGGATCTATACCCTCATGACCGATTCTCGCCTTGTCCGATCTCGATATCGATACCCTCTGCTTCGACAGACTTATTTCCCATATCAACAGGCCAGTACTATCTCTGCCTTTCAAAATTCGGGCCAGGTTTCTGAGGAAAATGGGTTTAGAGGTATCAGAAGGCTGGCTGAAGGCTTTTTGGGCTTGGAGTACAGCGTGTCTTTATTAGTATATTTTATTATTTATTATTTTCCCTACAATTGACAGGATAAGCACCTTTTATTTTGACGACTTTATTTTTCCTCGAACAAGGGATTTTCTCGGATTGGATTCTTTCTCAGTATAGGACCAACGTATTCCACGCCTTTTCGACTCCCCAGATCGATCCCGTGTGAATGGCCTATACTCTTTTCGGGATCCATCATTCAAAATGGTATAGGTTGAGCATCAGAGAATAACAAATCAGCTCCTGCGTATTTACTTTTTTATGCGCACTTATTTTTTCATCATTTTTTTTTGTAACTTGCACATTTATTTTTTTATTTTTTATTTTTTTGACAGCATATATATACTTTCGACTTCTCCCCCTTTTTTTTATCTCTTTTTTTTCATCAAATTTTATTTTTTTTTTTTTTTCAGAGGCTGACCACGATTCAAAGATGCAAAAAACCGATCGGTCATTGAAGTGTCCTGAGAATCTATACGCATTTTAACGTTGGCTTATACAAGGGGTAGGCTGGCCATGGTGTAGGGTAACAGTTCGGAATATTCATATATGTGTGCACGTGTGTGCGGTATCTAAAAAGCAGTAAAATCTTTACTATTTTCAGATATATATATATAAACAGAAAATAAAACATATATAGCATGTCTTGCTGTTACGCGTGGATTTTCTCAGCTTTTTAGTTTGAGCGCAAGCAAGCAAGCACATCACATTAAGAAATAGAAAGAAAAACGGGGAATCTATCTATTCCTATTTAATTACAAATCGGTCCTACATCCCCAAAATAAAATGACAGAATGAATGTAAATATGTACAAATTGAGCAGAATAATAAAAACGAATAATAAACAGAAAGAAATAATAATACAGAGCCAAAAATAAAGCAATATTAAAAATAAAGCCCCGGCCCTTTTATTGTGTTGCCCTGAATTTTTATTGTAAACATATATATGATATATATATATATATATATATATTTTTTTTTTATTTTTTTTTTTTTGAAAACTTCTTTCTTTTTCGAATATTTTTTTAAAAAAATATTTTTAAATATACCTGCAACAGTTATCGGAACGAAACTGCTGCAAGATGGAGGATGATATCCACAAATATAGGCACGGATGTATAAGAACGCAATATTCAAATGCATAAATTAATATAACAAGCATACTTTAGCCAAAAACAAAGAAAAACAAAAAAAAAGTTTTTATTTTATGAGTCTAGCCCTCCATTTTATTTAAAATAAAACGATCTCCCCAATAGAGTCACCACTATGGGTTCCCGGACTTGGCGCGCCTTGGATAGGGGTGCGCGTGCGGATGCGGACACCACTGCTCTCATTTCATCCTCCCTTTTTTAGGGGAAGACGAAATTAAAAGTGTGAGAGGAGTGCTGTCTAAGATAGCGCGTTGGAATGCGCATCGGTTGCCTTTAGTGGATTTTTGATCCAATATGAGAACTTTTGGGTTTCCCGCATCAAGTTATCCCTTGTTTAGGGGATACCAGGATATGGGAATGCATCACCCTTTCATTCTCATTTTCCATTTTTTAGGGGAAAACGGAAAAGTGCAAAAAAGGATGTTGCGGTGCCCCCACTATGGATTTTATAAAAATAGTCTTATGGCCTATTTCGGATCACTATGGGAGCTTTGGGTTTCCCGTATCAAGTTATCCCTTGTTTAGGGGATATCAGGATATGGGAATACATCACCCTTTCATTCTCATTCTCCCTTTTTTAAGGGAAAACGGGAAAGTGCAAGAAAAGAGTGTTGCGAGTCCATCTTTATTTTAAGGCAAAAAAAAAAAAAAAAAGAGAGATTGAAAACGGGTTCGGAGGCTAAGTTACGAGTTGGGAAGGTGCTAAGCACCCAACTTGCCCTTTCGGTCTCAAAAATGGTTTTTGGCTAAAGTATGTTTTTTGTTATATTTATCTAGCATATAAATAAAGCATTTAAAGACAGGAAAATAAAAGCAAATACATCCGTGACTACATTATTTACGGACTTGCAGCCATTTCCTTACAATAATTACAAATATATTTAAAAATATTTGGCCATTATAACTGCTCTTTTACATAATATTTCCTAACTAAATCCGGACAGCACAACGGCTTATATTTGCTACATTGGGCCGGATTTTAAAGAAATACTTTATTAAAAAAATAGCGCCCTTAAAGGCTATTACCTTTTAGAGCGCGGTGTGCTCGCTCTGTCCTTCAGGGAGAGGGAGTCTTTTTTGTTGTTGTGGTGTTGTTGTTATTGTGATTTGGGCAGAGTGACTACTTATTTCTGATGGTTTTGGCTCGTTCACTCGGGCAGAATGACGGCTTATTTGTGGTTGTTTTGGCATTTTTGGTTGGGCGGAATAACGGCTTATTTTGTGTGTTTTTCAGCCTATTACTCGGGCAGAGTAACGGCTTACTTTATGCTTTTTGGGCCAAGGAAATGAGGTGGATACCTAACTAAAAGGCTAGGAATCACTTTTAATCGGTGGGTTTTTGTTTTGGTGGAGTTTGGACGGGGTTTCGAAGCTTTGTGGGCTAGACACTCCCTATCTCACTTCTCTCACTATATCAGCGTTATAAGAACGCGGAGGAAAATCTTCAGCGTTTCTATGCGAGGATTTCTCTGTCTTCAGAAGTGAGCCCAGCACCCTTATTTATAGGTGGGCAAGAGGACACATCCGGGATTAAAAATCCCTTCAGCGCGTTCAAAGATCTTGTACACCGTTCATCAAAATTTGTACAATGCGTTAACTAGGAGTGCTACTGTAGCTTGTTGGGCGCGGACTTAAACCCCCCTTGGCGCGGCGCCAGAGATGCCTTTTGGCCGCGCCAAGGCACTATTCAGGTTTCAAATTTGGCATTTTCACCCCTTGCATTTTACTGTTTCGCGCATCCTGCTTTTCCTTTCGCATTTTTGACTCCTTTAACTTGCCATTTGTTAAGTTTAAGCAGTTCTTGATATCACATGTCAGAGTCACATATCAGGGGTACGAAATTGGGGTGTCTACACAAGTCTGCCGGTAGAGGCTATCGGTAGACTTGTTCTAAGCAGAAGTAACAACTCTGCCGGTAAACTACTAGTCAAATCAAAAGTCTGATAAAAAGGTTTGTACAACGGAAGGTAAAGAGGCTATGATTTGAAAAAGTCATAAGTGGCTGTACACAAATATATATTCAGAACAACATCACACTTAAAACTTCTATCAAATGCAGGTTTTAGGAAATCAATTAGAGAATGACTTTTCTAAAGATAAATCATTTATAAAAAGCTCATAGATAGTTAATGACTGAGAGATAGAGTATTTGTAAGAACATATGAATTTATTCAAAGATAAATTACATATTACATCAGTCGAAATAATCTATATACCTTTTCTGACTTTGTCTTCCCGAGTCTCAATCCTTACTTAATTATCCATTCAAGGATCTTTAAGTAGCAAATGACAATAGGAGACGAAACCAAGAAACTGTTACGAGAAGGAAGAGATTTTCAAGGTCGTTCAGATATAAAGATATATCTGAACGATTGAGTGCAAAGCACTCGGCCTTCCATGATGATTGATTATTGAAAAATCAACAGCATTTGTATTGGAATACAAATCTGAAGATATGAATGCAATATCTATAGACAGCTCTTCATTTTCTTAAGACATTATCTAATATCAATCTTCAGATCTTGATCTCTGTCTATTGAAGTTTTTGATCAGTCTCTTCTCTTTTTCAAGCTTTTCTTCCTAGCAATCCACTGAGGGTGTTTTGCTAAGATCTGGATGAGTTCACTGCAATCTGTGTAGAAATCAGAGATACGTTGGTGAAGACGATCTCTTTTGAAGATTTCTTTTCTTTGAAGTTCTTAAGTAGATTGAGTTTACTCGTTGCTCACTGTGTATCGTTTGATAATCTTAGATGATCGTTCACACACTGTCTTTTATTGGGCAAGAGAGAGGATTTATATAGGCAAGACTCAATATGATCGTTGAGAGATGAGGACTTGAAGTTTTCTATCCGTTAGAGATGTAGTGGTTGAAGACTATCGGATAGAGATCTTTGACTGTTTGGAGCAGAGATTTAGTCCTGTAGATCTTGGAACTTGTTGTCTGTTAGACCGTGTTGATAAGTCTCTGAATAGTAGGTCTGATGTCTGTTTGCACTGTCACGTGGTCTGTCCAATAAAGTAATTGCTTTTTGACTTTAACAGACTACTTGAGTGAGAGAAAGTCTTGTAGCTTTAAGTATGTAAGACTTTTTGAGGCATGAACATATTTGTCTTGATTTGAGCAGCTTCTTGACTTTTCTTTGTAACACGTGCAGATTTTAAAGTCTGCCGGTGGAATGCTTTGAGCCAGTGGAAACAAGTTTTCCGATTTCAGGAGAACTGATGTCTGCTGGTGCGAGCAGTTTGACTTGTAGCATGTCTGCCGGTGGTGAGTCTTAAGGATGTTCGGATCTTTATCACTGAAGGCTTTTGACATAGCTGCAGGCCTTCTGGTGCTAAGTGCATATGAAGTGCTGGTCTGTTTTAATCATCATATAGGAAGGTAGGACTTGATCAGGTCGCACCTAATCTAAGACCTATGTGATATCATACGAGTTGTCACGCTAACCGGTACGCAGACCTTTTAGTCACTCGTGATGACTCACTTGTAATGGGAGCAAGCAAATCAACACATATAGAATATGCAAGGTGATAACTAAATTATCAAGAAGCATATTCCAACACCCCTTCTTCTTCATCATTTTTTTCTTTTTATTTCTTCTCTCTATCTCGCAGACCGACAACCTCTTTTTCTTCCTTTCTTTTTCTTCTTCTCTCTCTCTCCGACAGACTGATTCTCTTCATTTTTTTCATCCTCCAATCTCTTTCGTCCTAGATCTAACCCTTTAATATATCCTCTCTTTCAACCCACGAAATATCTATAAAATCAAACTTCTTTTCTTTTTACTTTCCTCTCTTCCTCACCATTACCACTCCTCCTTCTTTCTCTAGTTCGCCCCCTTCCTTCTCCAGTCACCGCACATCACAAAATCAAAGCTACAAAAATAAATTAAGGTCACCGGGGTTTGGCGTAGGCGCTGACTTGACCGATTAGGCGGTGACTAAGAAACTCGTGGTTGTGGAGAGTTGCCTAGTGCCTAGGCGGAGCTAGGCGGAGAGTTTTAAAACATTATTTTTTTGAAATTCGAACATTAAAGTGAAACGTTTCAAAATAGTATTATAAACTATTTGTTTGAAACGAATGAAGTATTACCTTTCGATCGAAACACTCATCAAGTATTACATAATTCATTATGCATGAGAAAACACATAATATTACAAAAAAAATGTATTTGTTGAAAGTAATAAATGCTAATAATCTGAATTATCGTTAAAATGATTTAGAGACTGTTCGGTCTTACGTTTTCTCCAAACTGCAAATCGCAGCTTTTTAAACTATAAGTCGTTCAAATGCAGCGTTTAAATAAACTATATTATCAAAACAGCCTCTCAAAAAACATGTAATAGTTTTTTTTTTTGAAAAATCATTACTTTAAAAATGCTAGCCGCCCCCAAACGGATTCTTAGTTGAAGTTGACAATACGTTCTATGAGATGGATGAGAACATTGAGAAGGAACAATCCAAGCTCTTCAAGCATTAAATTCTCAACAACCCTTTTTTTTTCTAGGCATTTTAATGTAACATTAAAAATTATTTAAGAATCTTCCCAAAGGAGTAGCAATTAAGGAATCTAAATAAATACTCCCTCCATCCTTAAATAATTGTCCTAGTTGATCCGGTGCACAGTTTAAAAAAAAACAATTGATTTGATTATTTATATTGGTTTAATGTGTAGTTTTCTTTAAAGTCTATATGTATGTGGTCCATAATTAAAGTAGGGTGGAAAAGTAAGGGTAAAGTGGTAAAAATGATGTTCTAAAAAGGTAAGTTTCAAAGTGGACAATTATTTTGGGACGGACAAAAAAGGAAAGAAGGACGATAATTTAGGGACGGAGGGAGTATAAGTTTGGACAAAACTACCTTTTTAAGTTGACTAATCAAGTAACTTTTTTAACTACCTTCTAATATTATTTTTTTGATCAAATATCAATAAACAACATAATTATTCTATTTATATTCTTAACATTTTAATTCTCAACAAACAAGGTACTAATATTTTTTGGTAATAAATATGTTTAATCAATTTTTCTAATCACTCACGTTTCATATTTCATTATTATAAAAATAATATGATTAATACATTTTCTACCATTTTAGATTATATTGGATATTTTATTATCAAAAATTAATATTCTAATTTTTTAAAAAAAATATTATTTCAAAATCTCAATTTAATTATTATGGTATATATTAAACTGAATATTGGTTTCAATCAACTCAAGAACTAAATTTTTGAATCAATTATAAAGGTAGACAAAATAATTATATATTACGATACTATTTCATATTATGATTTTACTATTCGATTATTTTACTATTGCATCCTTTAAATTTCACTTTAATTTTTTCCATAACCAATGAACATATATTTACTCAAAGTTTGGTACAAAAAATGTCCTTACGATATTTTTTTTATTATACAATATAACTTTCGTCATAAGATTAATTAATAAAGTCATTACAAAAAGTAAAAATAATAATAGAATAACTATGTTGTTCATAAATGTTTGGACTAAAAAATAATTTTAAAAGGTAATTAGGGAAGTAACTTGATTAGTCCACTTAAAATGAGCAACTATTTAAGGGATAATTTTGTCCAAACATGTATTTATTTGATGCAATTATTAAGGATATAGTGAATAAGCAAAAAATGTAGTGGAAATAACATCTCCCTGCATCTTTTGGCCCCGTCGATTCGTCTTGAAACTCTCATTCTGCATTTTCTCCACTCCTATTGACACTCCATGATTCGCAGTCCATTCCCCCAACAACTTCATCTTCTCTTCCATACAAACACGATTTACCAGACACCGCCGTCGTCCATGAGTGGAGGACGAGGAGGTGTTGAAGAGGCGGAACGAGGAGTTAAAGAGGAGCCTCGAGAGAGAGAGCAGAAGATGAAGGCGGAGTTGAAGAAAACATAGGACAAATTGTGCATGGCGGAGGAAGCATAGGAGATGCTTTGCTCGCATCTAGGGGAGCTTGAAGCTGAAGCTATATAAACCAATGAGTGACCCTAAACATAACATTTAAATTTCTAAACGTAACATCATTTAATATATAAAATGATCTAAATATCTCTTTTAACATTTAACAGATATTCACTTGTGATACACACTAGTGGATGTTTTATAAAACATCCGCTAATGTGTAGCGGATATTTTGTCCGAAATCGAAAAAAAATAATGCAAATCAACAATTTTTTGTTCGTAATTGAAGAAAAAAAAACGAATCAAAATCAATCCAATTCGCATACGATATCAAGACTTAACAATGAAAACCGAATCAACAATAACACGTAATCAAAATGATGTGAATGGGTAAGGGAAGGAGGGGTAGTATAGTTTAAATGTGGATAGAGGTAGTGAAGTAATTTTACCCCTTAAATTATGTTACGATCAGGAATTTATATATTACGTTAAGATATTCTAATAAATGAGTATCCCATTACGTTAACTAAGATTTTCAAATTAAATACAAAAAACAACACATTAGACCCACCTCCAATCCACCAGCATCCTCACTATAAACTTGTTAACGATTACAAATCTGAAAAAATCAAATTAGCAAATCCTTCAAGCTGACAATCTTTTGGCCCCGTCCATTCGTGTCGTTGACCATGGTATTAGTTGACCTCGATTTGTTAAACGTAGGGTGGGCTGCCATCGTCTCCGGCGGCAACCTCAGAGCCTCCACCACGTCCACGTCCCACAACACCTTCTCTAGTGTCGTGTGTCTATGAGGACTATCGTGTGTAACCGAGTTCCTCCAAGGCGGTATTCCTCCGTTGGGGCGCAAGAAATTGCCAGACCGTGTCCTCAACCTGACCTGCATCCCGTCCCTCAATGGCTCCCAATCAATGGTGTCATCCTTCGTCGTTGGTATCATTTGGAGAACTTTTTTACCAGTCACCCCGGGAAGGAATGGCACGTTCGACGCTGTTAGGTATCTTCCGTAACAACTTCTCAACCTTAGGAAATTCTCCCCCGGCACAAAATCAACAGTCCAAATCGCGTTGTTCGACGATCCATCTCGGTCTTGGCCCACATTTTCTTGATCGTCTAGTGCTATTAGGTACTTGTCCCTGATGGTTCGGAGACGGACTGACTTGGCCTTTGCAAACAACTCCATTACCTCAACCTACATTCCATTACAATCTACGTGATCTTGTGAGTAATGAAAATAAAATAAAGATAAATTTTATGAAAAAAAAAACATAAATTACGAAACGGTAAACGTACCTGAATTAATACGATCAAGCTATCTAAACCAACGCATGCATTGCAAAACAACGTTGCCGGAGAGCTATCTCTTTGGTATCAGTTTACAGAGAGATGCAAAGGGTTGCGGAGTTTGGCCACCGGAGTTGAAAAATCGGTGAAAATTTCTATTTTGATTACAACCCGAACCCCCCTCTCTCCACGCTGTCTTTGCTTCTATCTCGTCTCTCTCCTCACCATCTTTTCTCTCAATATTTCTGTATCTTTCGATCTCCTTCTTTCTCTCTCTCCCCCATCTTCAACCTATATATGGCGACGGCCGAGAGGCATGTCAAGTAGACATATTCTATTCTTGGTCAAGGCTAGGCTTTCGGTTTTGCTACTCTACAGCAGATGTCATCCGTTGTCGTGAGTCCTCACAACATTTTGATTGAGGGGGTTGTTTGTAAGAGTTTAAAACAGAACCAATCAAGACTGTTTAAGTACTAACTAAATCACCCACCACTAAATGTAATTAATAAATAAACATTTGAGTTAAGTACAATCTCTTAAGAGTAAAAGCTAAACATGATATGGTGATATGTTACATATACTAGTACAGTACAACAAGTAAAGCTTTTGACAAACCCGCTAATTAGAACATAAAGTCACACTGCAGGAGGGAATGAACAATTCCCCGCCCTTCGTAGAGGAAAAACCCAAAATTTTCCATAGATAGTAAACTCTTGGCAGGAATTCAGCGCTTTGTTAAACATAATCTTGGCAAGCATCGACGTCTACTAAGCAACACAACCTCCACATACGATACCCCTGCTATTGAGATGAGGAAAAACATGTATGTTAGCATTTAGTAAATAGTATTTTGTAACAAGGAAAAAATGTACGCTTTGCTTATACGTAATGACATGATACCCTGATATGGAAATGTGGAAAAACATGTACATTTGTATGACAGGGAAGAATTATGTACAATTTTGTTGAGTAAACTGAATATCATAGACTGGAAATTATCGCATGACCAATAAAAGCAGAACAATGGGCAAACCAAACAAGGGTAATGTAGGAAACTTACTTCAAACAAAGTAAATGACGCTTTGTGGTACTAGAAAACCTCGATTAGCGAGAGGATCACCTCAAACGTTTCTAAATCAAAACTGCTTTCATTGTAGAATAGACCAAAAGAATTTACAAAACTATCTATAGTCCACAATCTATTAAATCAGATTCACCAACGTGAAAGGATGGGATACTTTCATGAAGATTTACTTCTTTGATGAATCCCATATCAAGATAGTATGAGCAATTTAATCACTTGAGTAATGTAAATATAACAATAGGTTCAATAGTTTAATTCTGTCCAAATAAAGAATAATGAACGTTATTGAAGATGAATAAAAGAAAAGGATGATATAAAATATGGTTATGTTATATGGTTATGAACCGCTTGCCCAGATTTTTTAATATGAGTCAAGACACAAATAAGTCATATAATACCTTTTTTTTATCCCACTTAACTTTTTTTCTTGCAGTGCTGTTAAGCTTATAAATTTTTTGAAATAACTAATTAACTATTCCCCTAATTGGCCCTTTCTACCATAATTCATTCAACAGAAGGTCCGGCTGATTGTACAGCATTTTTCAACTGTTTCTGATCATTTTGTGTGTGTTTTGGATATTACTTTTAGAAGTTCAGACTCCCGAGTCGGTTGCCGGCTTGATCCACTAAGAATAGCAACAGTTGCAGTATGCACCTTCTGTTTTAGGGAATTCATAAAAAAGGCAACAGATTGAAAGTCCCATTTTGTTTTGGTTACTTCATAAAATTGGTAACAAGATGGAGGTTGTCATCCCAAAAGATTCGAAGTCCCATTCTATAGTGCTTCCTAAATGCTTAACAAAGACAAAACTTCTATACTAAATCTGTATAAATAAACTTTTTTCCAGTACTCACACAATCGAGGAAGCAGAGGTTCTGCGTCTTTTCTGCTGCCTTGCCATTTCCTTCCTTCTCGGAGGCTGAAGCACAACCTTGATTGCAGTATCAAAAACGGCTTTAACATTCTAACAACCAATCAGAACAGTAGTTAGTTGCAAGAAATCATTGTCGATTGAAAGTAACTATAGACATGAAATAAAATTGATTATATACCTGCTGAGTCTTTGAGCTGCATTCTATATATGCTGCCGCACCAATTTGTTTCCTCAGTTCCTCCCCCTACATAATCAGTTCGGTTATGCTACTTAAGCCATAAATTGAGCCCATTTTGAGAACCATCAAACAGAATAGAAGTAAGAAAATAAAAACCACAACATACTTGGGCAGATGTAATGATATTAGATCCCATATGATCAGCATGATATCTGCCATCATCACGGAGATCTGGAAACATCAGGAAAAAATGAAAAGGTTTATTTAACTCAAGGAGCCAACCAAATTAACATATGAAATATTACTAGAAATATGTCAACAGTAACATACCTAACTTTGTTCCAACTAGTACAATCGGAACATTGGGGGCAAATCGGCGAAGTTCTGGCATCCACTGATTATCAAATGAAAAATCAAATTTATTTCAGTACTTAATCTAATATAAAATTACAAGAAGACGCCATTTTCCATAATACTAACAACCCATTTTTTGTTAACCAATAACCAAACTATGGAAGTTTCAATTTAAAGCCCCCTCTCTCTCTCTCTCACACACACACACATCTATATTCATATGTGTACCTTCTTGAGGACATTTTCATAGCTTGCTCTGCTGATTAAAGAAAAAGCCAACACAAAAATGTCTGCACCTCTATAGCTCAGTGGTCTCAGTCTGCTATAATCTTCCTGACCTATAAATCACAAGAATAAATTCAACAAGGCAGAAATTAAGGAGCTTGAAATATTCTTAATTTTTTTTTTATTTGCAAACCCTAGACCAATAAATGAGCAAGAAATAACAGCTAGGTGGGTCAAATTCAAAGTCAATACCTGCAGTGTCCCATAATCCCAAATTAACAATGTTCCCATCCACAGCCACATTAGCACTGAAATTGTCAAAAACTGTTGGTATATAATCCTGCCCACAACAATCCCAACATTAGAGACAGAGAAACAACTGTCCAATCACTCACTCGAGGTCGGCTACATAAATCTTTAAGAATATTCGACATAAATAAGAATGAAACAACACGCATTGAGAAAACCCATGTAAAGAAATTAAAAAAAAAAAAAAAAAACTAACCTAAAAACAAAATTTCAATTACTTTGGCTCGGCAACATGAATCTTAAGAATATTCTGCTAAATATCAGAAAAAGATTGTATTTTTAAGATGGGTTTTAACTTTTGAATGAAAAACTTACAGTGGGGAACTTGTTACTGGTATAACAGATGAGCATACAAGTTTTGCCAACAGCTCCATCACCCACAGTGACACATTTTATGAACTTTGAAGCACTCATCATCCTAATTCACCAAGAACCTTCTACAGTAAGATTGATAAGATTAAAGGCCTCCCAAGAAAATTTTTGGGGCTCAAAGTGGGGGTGAAAAGGGAGGAAAGTGGTGTAAAGAAGAAGAATGGTATCTGGGAAATGTTTGAGCAGACAAACAGAAACAGTTGATATAAAGGTGGAAAGGACCCTATTCAAGACACTGGTAGTTTCAAGAAAAAACATTTAAAAACCTGAATTAAGTAGTTATACTAAACAATTATTAGTACAATTAAATATTTTAAAGGATTTTTTTGACTTTACACGGGTTTTGAAAAATGATTAATTTATAAGAGTAATATAACTTTTTGGTAATTAATAAGGGTATTAATGTATTATAAACCACTTATGAAAAAAATACTTCCTTCATTCCTAGTGAAGATTTCCTGTTTAAAAGTCAATTTTTTTAAAGAAAGTAATAATTTTAACTTTTAGTAATTCATTAGTAATAAAATGACATTTTTATACTTTAATTTTGAAAATAAATTATTTAGTCCATTAGTGAAAAAATGGAATAATAGATTTTTTACCCGAAACGGATGAAGAATTAATTAATACTCCAATAGAAAGGGAATACATATTGAGTAGATTTTCACGTGAGACCGTCTTACGTATCTTAATTTGTAAGACATATTTCACTCTCATAACTCAACTTATCAACTACATGGTATATTGGGTCAAATGATCCTTATTAAATAAAATATTCGTAAGATCATTTTTCCTAAATTTTTGCTATACATATTTTAGAGCGAACCAAAATAATAATGAACACTTATTTTGAAATAGATGAAATAGAATATTTCTTTAGTAAATATAGACTATTTTACACACAAATTATCGGAAAATATTAATAAAAGCTTATTTTAAACAATTTTTAACAATATTTCTTGAACTACCGCTATTAGTTTGAGTCCTATTAAATTATTCTCTCGGTTCCAGACAAAAAAGTCTTGTTTAAAAGTCAAATTTTTTAATAAAATAATACTTTTAATAGCTCATTAGCAATAAAATATCACTTTTATACCGTAATTTTTGAAAGTGAACTCTTTAAGTGAAATATCCAAAAATATAATAATAAACTCTTTACTCAAAATAGAAGAAGTATTTTTTTTTTTTTTGAACTATCCATACTAAATACAGCTATTGTTACTCGAAAAAGATGGGACTTTGTAGTTTGTACACCTAATTTGTATCTCATTCTTCGTATAATAATACTAGAGTTATCATCAGTGTTATCATCATGATGACAATTTTACTTTGAAAATAAAGTACATGTGAGGTGCATATACCACTTCAAAACATAGTTATTACGATACTGATAACCCTAATGGTAATCATAACTATGTTGTTTAACCGTCAAATGAGAACACCTAGCACATTTGCATTAGATAATTAGGAATGTGAATAATACCTATGGTCCAAAATAAGTATGGTTTTAAGTTTTTTATGCGTAACATTCTATTTTCCCAAATCCTAGCAACTAATCATCTTATTATCCTATTATAAGATATTATATCTTCTCTCAATAATATTTTCACCTAACTCATTTTTTTCCAATTAATCTAGCACAAGAAACGAGGGTATTTGATAACAATATGGTTGTAAGTTACATAGTTTCTTAATACTTGTACATTACTCTAAAATGGACATTTACATTTGATTGGATTGGTGGTAATTTTTTATAAGAGTAAAATTTTGATACACCGTTGATGTAATTTGTCTAATTAACATAAGTAGTCCGGAAAAAAAAATGCTTTGGTTGTAAGAATTTTCTCTAAAATGTAATCATATTGACTCTTTTTTCATAGGATAAGTGTCTTATAAGACCATGTTACAAATCCTTATTCGTACGATGGAACTCTACTATATTTCATTATTTTGTAGATACAAATTTAATTTTTAGAAACATAGACTTAATTTCAATTCAATTGACCAATATGAATATTAGATTTAAACAACTATACACTTGATTTTAATACGTTAAATATAATGTTAAGTAATACTCCCTAGGTTATTGTCTTACTATGTCAGTAAATGGTAGAAGTGGAAAAAAAAAAAAAAAATACTTTGAAAAGTGTAAAACGATATTTATTTTAAAACAAAAAAATGTCTCAAAATGTCAAATAAATTGAAACAGAGGGGTACCATTTTTCCTAATATATTATTTTATTTAATATTATCATTATTTCACATTTTAGAGAGAGTGTGTGTTTAATGAGTGCATAATTAATGAGAAAAAGTGTGTGTAATGAATATTATTGTCACAACATATTTTACAACTAATTATTAATTACATATCTTAATCTTTGTGTTTTCTCTAAGGGCGTATCTAAGGCTTAGGGTGAGTGACGTATGAAAGCGTGTAGAAGACAATTGTGATGCGTAAACTGTTTATATACTCCTCTCGTTCTTAAGTTATTGTTATCTTTGATCAGACACATCGTTTAAAAAAATAATTAATTATATTATAAATATTAATGCAATATAAAGTTCCTTTAATACTTTTGTGCATATAGCCATAATTAAAGTAAATATAATATGTAAGCCAAATGTGTTTTCATAATTTTATTTTTCGAAAAAATACAATTATTTTGATACAAACAAAAAAAGGATAGGAAACAATTATTTAAAAACAAAGGAAGTAATAGCTAATATTTGTGAACCCGTTGAAAATATTTTTCTGAATCCGACACTGATTTTCACGTTACATCATTCTATTATGCGATTCTTTCAAACGCTTGTGTGAAATGATTAAATTAAAAAATTACACATTAAATTATGACACTTTTTTTCTTAAATTAGAAAGTATTGTTTTTTAATTATTAAAACAATACTTATTTTAATTATATAATTTTTTACTATTTTTTGAAATGATTTTTATACTATTATATACACCCCAAAAGGGAGAAGTGAGAGCTGGATAGGGTCAAAGGGGCCGTCAGACTGCCCGTTACATCCCTCTTAATAAATTTCAAATCCAACAGCCTAATCTGTTTTTTTCAAACTACAAATTACAAAAAAGTAAAATGGGCCCACTTCTCAAACGGCACAATTACAAACCCACTTTCAAAGCTTGGCCTGGAATCCATTCATTTTGAATTAGGTAAATTACAGTAAACCCCCTAACTTATGTCAGGTTAAAAAGGTCATCCACTTAATAAAATATTTGATAATAAGTCACCTTTTTGTATAACAAATGTCTTGTTTGATGCAATGTTTTGAAAACATATCATTTTCAAAATGCAGCGTTTTTTAATAGCAGCATTTTCAAAATACATGTTTTTCTTATAAACACGTTTTGGGAAATTATTTTAAAACGTTGTTTCATAAACAAAGTAGTTGTAAACACAACATATTTTTAAAACACTTCAAATTGGATTATTTTAAAACGTTGCACCTTTTAAAAATGATGTATTGAAATACTTTTAAAAAAAAAACGCTGCGTTTTTTACCAGCGTTTTGGTGAAAACGCTTCACCAAACAAGTACTAAGTAACTACTTCCTTCGTTTTTAAATAATCGTTCACTTTGATCCGGGATACCATTTAAGAAAAAATAATTAATTGTATTATAAATATTAATGTAATATGTATTTTATTTTAATACCCTTGTATGTGTGGTCATATTTAAAATAAGTAGAAAAAATAAGGGTAAAATAGTAAAAAAAAATTCATAAAAAAAATTTTTTTTAAGAGGATAATTTTTTTGGATCTGATAAAAAAGAAAATGAGGACAAGGATATCTCCTTGGTAAGACCGTCTAACAGATTTTTATTCGTAAGATGGAGTTCTATTTTCTCATATCTTAACATATTAATATATGATGGATCGAATAAGAAGGATATGTTTTACAAAAAATAGCTGTAAGATCGTCTTATTTATATTTTTATGCGATAATAATTACTCCCTCCGTCCCTAAATTATCGTCCTCATTTCATTTTTCGTCCGTCCCAAAATAATTGTCCACTTTGAAACTTACATTTTTAGAACATCACTACTTTACCCTTACTTTTTCACTTTACTTTAATTATGGACCACATATACATGGACATTAATGGAAACTACACATTAAACCAATATAAATAATCGAGTCAATTCTTTTTTCTTAAAGCGTCAGCAATTATTTAGGGACGGAGGGAGTATTTAATAACGTATGGATAGAGTACTTGACACTTTGACATCTTAATGTCTGTAGGTCGTTAGAAATGCTAGGAAAAAAATACGACACTTTTTTCTTAAATGGAGGGACTAAAAGAATCTTTTAGTGTGAGAGTTTTCAAAAAGTCAAATGAAATTCTTGACCATGGTTAACAGTGGGTCTTCCATAGATCAAAGTTGGATATTCAGTTGAAAAGGTAGTTCATAGTAGAATCAAATTTAAATTTAATTTGTTTTAGTTTAATTTATATAAATTTAAGATATAAATCAAAATTAAATCATACATTCACTTTTTTATTTTTATATTCTTTTTGATATTTTAGCAATTCAAAAAATATTTTTTATTTTTTTATTTTTTATATAAAAAAGTACATTTTTTTCTATAAATAGAAATTTTAGTTTGTTTCATTTGGATGTCAAATCGATTTTCAATATAATGATGATGTGGTATTGAAAAGTGTTAGAATTTGTGTCATTATTAGAATAGTGTTTTGGTTTTGAATCAAATGAGTATCTAATTAATTAATTTATTGGGTTTTAATAGATTGTGTTTAATTTGGTGGAATTGTTATTCATGCTTAGAGCATGGTTAACAGAAGTTTATTTGGAAATCAAAACCAAATCTTTACTTCCACCGGTAGAATCATAAAAAAATCAAATACAAATTTTATTTGATTTGGTTTGATTTGTATCAATTTATGCTATAAATCAAAACCAAATTAAAACCCAATCAAACCAACAGCAAGTAAAATGACTGTGTTTTAGCCACACAAAAAAAAAAAGTACACAAAATGACATCATTTTGTAGTAGAAAATTAAAAAAAACGCAATGGCCGACAACTAGCTGTAAGCGACTAACAGGTGGGGGTTGACACGCTGTCCACGTGTCACCCCTGGGCGATCGTTCAGATTTTCTAATTATCCACAGTTTTTTTTGGCATTTTCGGTAATCAAAACATATTTTTTTAAAAAAAATTCACATTTTTATCTATAAATAAAGACTTTGTTTGCCTCATTTGGACACCAAACGAATTTATTAAATTAATGTAGATAAAGATGGTAGGGTATGTAAAGTTATTCGAGATAAAGATAGTGGATATGAAAAAAAAAATATTGGACTTTGTGTCACTAATTACTTCAATAAACACAACAAACCCATTTTGGTTCAACTAGGGGTGACAATTTAAGGCACGACACGATTGGTCGACACGAACACGGCACGAAATTATAGGGTTTAGGCTAGGGCTTATCATTTGAAAATTTATAATTTTTAAACTACTTGACTATTTATATTGATAAATTTTCAAAATATGTATTAAAAAATCAAATATATATATATATATATATATATATATATATATATATATATATATATATATTATAATGTTTATTGAGTTTAACATTTTTAACGGGCCTGACTAAATAAATCGTACTTTTTTGCTTATCGTGTCTATCATGTCGTGTCGTGCTTTTCGTGTTTTTATCGTATCGTGTTCAGGTTTTAATATTAGGCACGATAAGCTTATCGTACCGTGTTCGTGTTCGTACTATCGTGTCGTGATATTATCGTGCTGGCCCGATAACGGCCCATCACAACTGATTTGCCACCCCTAGGTTCAACCCTACATGTTCACCAACCAAAACCCCACATAAACATATCATCTAGACATGTATTAATACAATAAATCAAGAGAAATACATCTCTAACAATATAACATCAAAATAGGCTAGAGAGAGAAAATAGGGGGTTTAGTAACGTACCTATTTTGGCCTACAAACATCAATGAAAAAAAAACAAACCAGAGGGAAAGACTATATTCGTCGAGGGCTTTGTGATGTCAGTCTCGGCTCGACGATCGGACAGTTGGATCTCCAGGAATCACCGGAATGCTCTAAGAACACTCATCTCTCTCTCTCTCTATCCTCTAATTGTTGAAGGTGGAAATGAAGAGAGGGGAGGGAGTAATCAGATATAAATTGGGGAGTTGAGGACCAAAATGCCCTCAAATGGGTGGCCAAGGGCGAAAGAGAGGGGTTATTTAGGGGTAGGATAGACAATTTACTTCATAAATAAAAACACACATTGGTATCATCGGGGACATGCGGTCGCATCCTCCCCTTGGATGCGAGCGCATCCTCATCTTCCCAAAATACTAAGCTCTTAGCATCTCACATGCGGTCGCATCCTCCCTTATGTGGCCGCATCTACCCCTGGACCAACAAACTTTCCAAAAGAAATCCTAAAAGACCCCTAAAGGTTCAAACAACAATCGAGGATGATCCCTCGATCAAAACAAAGTCGAAAGGGACCAAAACTGTTGGAATATGCTTCTTGATAATTAACTTATTATCTTGCATATTCTGAATATTTTAATTTGTTCGTTTCCATTACTGTGTGTCATAACAAGTGGCTAAGAGGGTTGCATACCGATTAGTGTGGCAACTTGTTTGACAACACATAGGTCTTAGGTTGGGTCATCCTAATCTAGTCCTACCTTCTTAATGATGATTGACAGACCAGCACTTCATATGCACTAGCACCAGCAGACTTGCTGTAGCATTAAGGTTTTCATAAGACTCGTCACCAGTAGACTTGTCATATGCACTAAAGGACACTTTGAAGACTCACCACCAGCAGACGTGCCATAGTGTCAAAGTTTCTCAAATGATTCGCCACCAGCAGACTTATCATGTGCATCACGAAAATACCTTGAAGACCTGTTACCAACAGACTTGCTACGGTTTGAGTGTTCACATCAGCAACCAGCAGTCCTTCCTCACAAGAAGACTCACTATTGAACATCACACCGGTAGACTTAGCGTTGCACGTGCTACGAAGAGATAAGACTGTAGTAAATCGAAACAAGACAAAAAGTTCAAGCTTCCAGTCACTCAAATCTTTATAAAGCCTGACACCTCAGATACTGCAAAACTCTCTCTCTCTCTCTCTCTCTCTCTCTCACGTGGTTTGGATGTCAAAAAAGAATCCACTTTATTGGACAGACCACTTGACAGTGCATTATGATTCAGACTTGCTTTTCAAAGACCTATCAATAATAGTCTAACGGGCAACCAGTTCAGGATCTGTAAGACAAATTTACCCAACAGTCAAAGATCCAGTAAACAACATCTCTATCCAACAGTCTTCAACAATGACATTATTTCTAACGGATAAAAAATTCATCTTCATCTCTCAACGATCAAATTGACCCCGATCTATATAAGAAATCTACCTTTTTCTTCAAAAATATGGAAGAAGTGGAGTGATTGATCTTTAAATAATTCTTCGAAGACACCTGCAACAAGAACGTCAAAGAAGTTGTAAGATCTACAAGAGATCGTCTTCACCAACGCATCTCAGATCTTCACAAAAAGATTGCAGTGAGTATACCCAGACCTTAGCAAAACACTCTCTGTAGATTGCTAAGAAGAAACGCTTTAAAGAAGAAGAAGAGATCAGAAAAATCTATAGACAGAGATCGACGTCTTGGTCAAGAACCCAGTTCTTGATTTGAGTTCTTCACCCTTCTTTGAAGAACTCAGCCTTTAGCTGAGCTTTAGGACTTTATTCCTAAAGCTAGAGGTTAAGATCTTGGATCGATTTAAAGATTGATTTAAGATGGTGCCCAAGGAAGATGAAGAGCTGTCTGTAAATATTGCATTCATATCTTCAAATTTGTATTCACATACAAATGATGTTGATTGTGCAATAATCAATCATCATAGAAGGTCGAGTGCTCTGCACTCAATCGTTCAGATAATTTTTATCTGAACGACCTTCAAAAATGTCTTCTCATACATATTTCTCGTTTTCGTCTCCGATTTCCCTCTTTACTTAAGAATTTGTCTATGAATGATTAAGTAAATGTTAAGGCTTGAAAGGATGAGGACAGAAACTTAACATAGAGAGTCTAGGCTGATGTATTCAGTAATTTATCTTTGAATAAATTCAGATGTTCTTTCAAATGATTTATCTTACAGTCTTTACCTCTCTATGAGGTTTTATAAATTGATTTATCTTTTGAAAAGCTATTCTCAAATGATTTCCTAAATCTGCATTTGGAAGAAGGATTAAGTGTGTCGTTGTTCTGATCATATTCGTGTACAGCCACTTAAGACTTCCCTAAATATAAGCCTAATTATTTCCGCTGCTTAAACTCTTTCAAACAGGTTTTTGATTTACAGGCAGTTCACCAGCAGAGTTCAAAACTCTGCTAAGAGTAAGTCTGTTGTTTAGTAGTACCAGCAGACATGTTCATTACGTTAACTGCCTACACCATTAAAACATACACTTTAAATGTAAATATAAGAAAAGTTTTAAAATGGCATCATAGGCTATTCACCCCCCCCCCCTCTAGCCTATTTAAGCATCATTGTGGACCAACAAAAATGGTCGTTGACACAACCCACACAAACACGAATCAACGACGCCAAGATTCGGACATAAACCAAGCAAGGTCAACCAATAACTGAGCTACCGAGCATCAATCTAAGACATGTTTAACATATCTAGCTAACTCAGGTGATAACTCATCAAAGTCGCTCACAAAACTAAGCAAACAACGCCCGATCAAATCAAGTAACGAACAACATTAAGTCGTGAAATTGCATTTTACCATACTGACGAGCGCAAGGCGAACAATTCAATGGCATCGGCCTCATCTCAGCCTACCCAAATATGAGAATTCTTGCACGATGAGTCTATCGTGCGGGCAAGGTGGCACACGAAGTTCCCGGGTCACCGGGTGTTACATGTCAGCTAGGAAAACACTTTTACCACTATATCCTTACATTTTCTACCTGGTTTAATTATGGTCATATGCTCAATGGTATTAAAGGAAACAACACATTTCACTAATATTTATAATTAAATCAATTATTATTTTTTTAAACGGTTTGCCAGGTCAAAGAAATCAATAATTTGAAAACGGAGGACTATTATATTTCAATTTTTTTATCACTATTATAAATAAAGCCCACATCTAGTTTGCTACTCAACTCATTAAATATCTCCCTCTCTCTCTCTCTCTCCCTCTTGGTGAGGAGCACCATGTATGTGCTACCTCACTACCTTTTGATAAATCTTCATTGTAAAACATCTATATGAATGCTTTAAAAACTCTTGGTTTTCTAGCCATTAACTAATAATAATACATAATAATAATCAATATGATAAGGGTTATTAGTATTAGTATATATAACTTCTTCTATTATCAATAGTAGAAAACTTCTATTTAAAAACTTTTACAACTAAGATTACTTCTAACCAATGTGAGATAAAACTTTTCAAGGTAAGATATTACTTCTAATGACTCACTTCTAACATCATACTTTAAGTCTTGATATCTTATTCATCCAAAACTTGATTTGGACAAATAAATATATCATTTCGATACTCTTACCGAGTAGAACACATTTGCACAATTACTTTTGCCAACAAACAAATGACACGTAAAGAAATTTGTATCTCAAGTTGCACAATATCTTTCACTAAAAAGACTAATTTTTTAACAAGTATTATACTTTAAGTTTGATATCTTATTCATCCAAAACTCGATTTGGAGAAATAAATATATCATTTCGAGGCTCTTACCGAGTAGAACACATTTGCGCAATTACCTTCACCAACAAACAAATGACACGTAAAGAAATTTGTGCCTCAATTTGCATAATTTCTTTCACTAAAAACATTAATTTTTCAACAATAGAATAAATGTATCGCACATTGGTTAGAAATCGATGTTAGTTTTAAAAATACTATTATTAAGTACTAATAGATGAAATGTATCATACATTGGTTGGAAAGTGATGTTGGTTTTCAAAGTAATTTGATAAAAGACTTCAACCATTATCTATATATATATATATATATATATATATATATATATATATATATATATATATATATATATATAATGACAAGGGTGGATTTCTCTCCTCCATATTTTCTCTCTAATCACCACCATCTCCTCTCTTTTAAATATGTTTAAATAGTTTTCTCTCTTTAAATATAAAAAATAGTAACTAAAAGAAAAATAATAGTTCCAGCGTCAAGAAAACAAAAATATAAGAGGTTAGTAAAATAAAAATAATTTATGGAACAAGCAACTATAAAAAATAAAAGTTACAGAATCAACAAAACAAAAATAATTTGATGCGGAGGTTAGTAAAATAAAATAATTTACGGAATAAAAGTTTAAAACAAATTCTTAAAAATATATATGTAAAAAAATACGTTAGTAAAATAAAAATATTTGATGGAACAAAAATAATAGTTACAAAGTCAATAAAAACAAAAACAATTTAAACTAAGGTTACTAAAAAAATAAAAATAATTTACGGGACAAAATTTTAAAAAAACTTCTTAAAAATAGCTATGTAAAACAAAAATACATTAGTTAAATAAAAATATTTGATGGAACAAAAGTAATAGTTACGGAGTCAATAAAACATAAATAATTTAAACTGAGGTTAGTAAAATAATAAAAATAATTTACGGAACAAAATTTTAAAACAAAATCTTAAAAATAGTTAGGTAAAACAAAAATATTTGATGGAACAAAAATAATAGTTACAGAGTCAATAAAACAAAACAATTTAAACTGAGATTAGTAAAATAATAATAAAAATTACGGAACAATTTTTTTCCGTAAAACTAATTCTTAAAAATAAAACAAAAATAATAGTTACGAATTAAATAAAACAAAAAATATATAATGGAAGTTATTAAAATCAAAATAATTTACAAAACAAAAATAATTGTTAACGGTAAAAATAATTTCGTTATTTTGATTTTAACTTATTTTTTTCTCAGAAAATTATTTATTCATAAAATAAAAATATAATTTAATAAAATTAATCATTCAAAAGGAAGAACTTATTTGAGTTCACATTGTATTTGAAGGGCGGAAAAAAATTAAGTTTGTTCCAAGACATTCATTATATATAGAGTTTTTGAATAGTATAAAGTGTTCGGAGTTGTCAGGCCATGAATTGACACTTAAAATTAGTGTTCTAGTAATGCTATTGAGAAACATTGACCATGCTACAGGGTTGTGCAATGGAACAAGACTAATCATCATAAATCTTGGGGATCACATTGTTGAAACAAAAATTTTGAAATGAAGCAATGTTTGAGAAAATATTTTTATCCCAAGATTGTCATTAACTTATCCGATGTAAAACTGTCTTTCAAGTTTCAGATAAGACAATTTATATTGCGGGTATCATATGCAATACAAGTTTCAAAGTCAATAATTGCACGCAGGTTTCTTTTAGAAAGAAAAAAACAATATTTAGCCATAGGCAGTTATATGTCGTAGTTTCTAGAGTAACAAATTATTTTAGTTTGAAGATATTGATATGCAGTGAAGATGAAAAACCAACTAATAAGACAACAAATGTTGTGTATAAAAACATTTTTCAGAATCTATAATGATTAGGGATATACTTATGTGTAATTGTTAATAAACTGATCCTCCTTTTTTTTTTTTTATGTACGATTTTGTTGACGTGCGTTTAACGCACGGGTTGAAAAACTAGTTACCAATAGTGATGGTAGAAATTGATGTTGATTTTAAATTATTTTATATTATTACCAATAAAAGAGATATATAGCACATTGTTTAAAAAGAAAATGTTAGATTTTCAATATATTTAGACTAAAAACTTTCACTTTTATAAGAGATGTATCTCACATTGGTTATTAAATATTATAATATTATTACCAATAGAAGAAATGTATCCCACATTGGTTAGAAATTGATGTTTAAAAATACTATTATTAATTACTAATAGAAGAAATGTATCATACATTGATTAGAAATATATGTTGATTTTTAAAATCTTTTGATAAAAGACATCTACCATTATTACCAATAAAAGATGTAATCTTACATTGGTTAAAAAATGAAGTTTATTTTAAAAGTCTTTAAATAAAAAGACTTCTACTTTTATCATCATATAAAGAGAAGAAAAAAGATGTATCCCATTATATAGAAAGAGATGTCGGTTTTAGAGTTATTTTAGATAAATAACTTATACTATTATTATCAAATGATGAGATTTATTCCACATTGGTTAGAAAATGATGTATGTATTAAAAGTCTTTTTATAAAAGGCTTAATACTAATAGAAAAAAATATGTATTTCACACTGGTTAGGAAAGTGATATTGGTTTAAAATATTTTTAGATAATGTATCTTACTTTTGTTACAAAGAGATCCATGTTATTTAGAAACATATATTAGCTATAAAAGTCTTTAGATAAAAGAATTTTATGTTATTATCAATACAAGAGATGTATCATACATTGATTAGAAAGAGATGTTGGTTTCAAAATTCTTTTTGATAAAATACTGGTACTATTATTATTTTTATATTATAACCAATAGAAGAGATGTATCCCACATTATTTAGAAAGAGAAGCTGATTTCAAAACTTTTTATATAAAAGACTATTATTATTACTATAGAATAATGTATCACATATTTGTTAGAAATTAATGTTGATTTTAAAAATATTATTATTACCAATAGAAAAAATGTATATCACATGGTTAGAAAGAGATGTTTGTTTTAAAAGTCTTTAAATAAAAATCTTAAACTTTTATCACCAATAGAAATAGAAACGAAGTATCGAATATTATTAGAATATGAATAATGATTTTAAAAGTCTCAAAATAAATATTTTAATACCATAAAGTCCAAATTTTAAGGTGTCTACTAACACAGATATGTTAAAAACTTTCATTTGAATGAAAATTTATTTTTCTTTTCATTTATGACAATGATGATAAGAATTGTACAATATTATTTTTATTATTAATACTACTATTGCTATTATTTTTTTATAACAATAATACTATTATTATTCTCAAGCATTCATGTGTGACTCATTGTTTCTTAACCATTACCTATTAATAATATGTATTAATAATTAATACAATAATGAGATATTAATCTCTACTATATATTAATCTCTTCAATTATTAATAGTAGAAGTCCTACATATATATAAATTTACAACCAACATTATTTTCAAACCAATATGAGATATACAACTCTTCTATTAGCCAAGACCTTAATAATGCGCTAATGATTGCCGCCTACATACTTAACCGAGTGCCTTCTAAGTCAGTTCCCACAACCCCTTATGAACTTTGGAAAGGTGAGAAACCCAAATTGGGGCATCTTCATCCTTGGGGTTGTGCGGGTTATGTCCATAGTACCTCCAATAAGTTTGGAAAACTAAGCCCTAGAGGAAACAAGTATGTTTTCATAAGGTATTCAGATACCTCAATGGAGAACTAGATGAAGATATCTATATGACTAAACCAGAGGGTTTTGAAGTCAAGGGACAAGAGCGTAAAGTGTGCCGACTCAAACGTTCCATCTATGGTCTCAAACAATCATCTAGACAGTGGTACATTCGCTTTCATCAAGCGATAACCTCAATTGGCTTTGTGATGATTGAGGAAGACCACTGTGTGTATGTTAAACGATCCAAGAAAAAGATCTTAATTCTGTCATTATATGTTGATGACATCCTACTAGTTAGGAATGATATCGAGATGATAAATGTCACTAAAGAGTGGCTGTCTGCACTTTTCAATATGACAAACTTTGGTGAAGCAAGCTATGTGCTTGGAGTAAAAGTCATTAGGGATCGTTCGAAAAGATTTCTCGGTTTGTCTCAAGAGACTTACATTAAGAAAGTCATCAAACGTTTTGGCATGACTAACTCAAAACCCGTTGTCACTCCAATGGAAAAAAGGATGTGTCCTTAGTACAAACCAATGCCCTAAGAATAAAGAAGAGAAGAAAAGAATGTTTACGACTCCATATGCGAATGCGATAGGAAGCCTGATGTATACTATGGTGTGTACTCGACCTGACATATGCTTTGCAGTTGGGATGTTGAGTCGATTCAAAAGTAATCCTGGACCTCAATATTGGATGGCAGTGAAAAGGGTTGTGCGATACTTGGTGGGAACCACAAATTTAACCCTATGTTACCAAGGTGGGGATTTGAGCTTGAAAGGTTTCACTGACGCGGATTTGGCTGGAGATGTAGATGGTTATAAATCTACTTCGGGCTACGCTTTCCTCCTTAGTGGTGGAGCTATCTCTTGGAGTAGCAAGCAATAGACTAGCACCGCCCTATCTACGATGAAGTCAGAATACATGGCTTGCTCAGCTGCAGTTCAAGAAGCTACGTGGTTGAGGATTTTCTTCAACATCTTGATGTTATGTCGCATGTGGATCGTCTTGTAGTCATTGCTTATGATAGCATGACTGCTTTAGGTTACACTAAAGACCCCAAGTATCATGGGAAGACGAAACACATCAATATCAAGTATCATTTCACTAGAGACATGGTTGCAGAAAAGAAAGTTGTTCTAGAATATATTCTTACTAGAAGCATGTTGGCTGACCCTATGACTAAACCTCTAGCTAGAGAGATCTTTCAGGATCATATGTTGGGTCTAGGGCTTCATAGGATCTGATATTTATTCTGAGAACACTTTTATTGACATTTGATTATTATTTTCATTATCATTTGAATAAATTGCATTTTCATTTTATTCCTTTTATATGTTAATTGGATGTTTTAATATCAAATTGCATAGCATATATATTTTGATTAAAAAGGTGTCGTGGATATTGAATTGGCCTTCTCACACGGGTAATTCACCTTGTCGCTAGGTAGGCGAGCAAGTTGAGATAGTAAAAGTCTTTGGCACCTACGAAGGGGGGGGGGGTACACAAATGACCAAGATGAGACCTTTTATAAAGGTCGACTTTATATCCTAAGGAAAAGTCCGAATGTGAGATCTTAAAAGAGACACTAAAAGAGTGACTGCTTTTAAGTACTCAGTATGACACCAGAAGGACGGCTAAACTAAGGTTCGTATAGCATTTGAGCATGACATGCCTACTTCATGTGGGAGTTCCGTCATAGAATACACATCATACTGTATGTGACTATAATGCGACCTAAGAAAATGATTGAATGATCTCCGCTTCATCACAGTGTGAGTTCTAGTGATCAAATCCAGGTCACGATTATACCCTATGTAACTTAGAACTATATCATGAACTTGGACGTTGATGATGCTACTTTGGCATGCCGACCAATCCAAGCTATGTACATACAGCCCTACACGGAACATCATTGAAAGCAAAGATCAAGAGTGAATGATATGAGTGTCTAAGGAAGATAATATGATATACATCTCAATTTTTTGTGTTTCAATGCCATGGCGATCATATTGAACATACGGTTCAAGAGATTGATCTTGATACACAAACATGTAGAGGTTTAAGCACCGCTCTTGAGGGATTGAGGATGCTTAAATTGATGTATATATACGGTCTGGGGTATAGAGGAATTTTGTTTTCTAACGAGGACGTTCTATGCTGGTCATATGGTGATTTGGTACAACGCTCCACCCTTTATCTTTCTCGTCATGTCGCACGCTTCACTTCCAATATGAAGAGGCAATGTTTAACGTGTTTTGATGATACGATGTGGTAAGAGAGGTGAGCCCATGTGTGCGAGTGGAAGATGTTAGCAATTGGGCTTGTGGCCCGATTATTTATTTTCGCTCACATGGAATATATTTATATTATTAAAAGTTAATTAGTTTCCTAATCCGAAGGGGTTCGGGATTGACTTAACTTAACCTACAAGAAATAGGGTTTCTTGTATAATCTAATCTAATCTAATCTAATCTAATCTATCTAATCTAATCTAATCTAATCTAACTACTTATAAAAGTGTAGGTTGTCTCTTACAACTTAATGTATGGACAAACCTACCCTTTAACTTATTAAATCACTCACCATTAATTAAGGTCAAAAGAGTAAATTTGTCATAGACTAATTAATTCAATGAATAATTAAATAATAGTTTGATCCCTTGACTTGTACCTATTTTAAAGTTAGATCCTACATTTTTTAATTTTATTCATTTCGTCTTGTATTTTGAATTTCTTATCAATTCCCCCCACCTATCAGGATCGTTACAAATGTCGGCCAATATTTTTTGAAATGACAAAAATACCCTTACTCAGTTGAGACACTAAAACTTTATTCGAAACTACAAAAATAATATAGTTTTACTTTCTTAAATATGTTCGGGAAAGACATTATAAGATTTATATGAAAAATTGTATCTATAGTAATAGAATTGTCGGTTAGTATCAAGATATTAAGCAAATTTGTAGCATGTTTAGTTATTACCCATGAATAAGATAAGAGAAATAAGTAAAGAAAATGTGTGATAATGGTGAGAAGATGAAAAAAATGAAGAACCATTTGATGAATTTGTGCCTTTTGTTAAGGACAATACACATAAATTTATCATGCCAAACAATAATGATTAGAAAAATATTATAAATCACTTGCCATGAATTAAGGCCAAAAGAGTAAATTTGTCATAAGCAAATTAATTTCATGAATAATTAAATAATAAATTGATCCCTTGACTTGTACCTATTTTAAAGTTAGATCTTACATTTTTTAATTCTATTCATTTCGTCTTATATTTTGATTTTTCTTATCGCTTTCTCCTACCATTATCGTTAAATGTCACCCAATATTTTCAAAAATGAAAAAAACACGGGTACTCAATGAGTCAAGAAAACTTTATTCGAAACTAAAAAATAATATGGTTTTACTTTTTTAAATATGTTCGAAAGATTATTAGATTTATATAAAAAATTGTATCTATAATAATAGAATTGTTAGTGAGTATCGAAATAAGCAAATTTGTAGCATATTTAGTTATTACCCATGAATAAAATAAGAGAAATGAGTTAAGAAAATTTGTTCATAATGTTAAGAAGATGAAAAAAAAAGAACCATTTGTTTTGTTAAGGGCAATACACGAATTTACCATGCCAAACAATAATGATTGGAAAAATCCATAAATATAATAAATCACTCACCATTAATTAAGACAAAAGAGTAAATTTGTCATAGGCTAATTAATTCCATGAATAATTAAATAATAATTTGATCCCTTAACTTGTAACTATTTTAAAGTTAGGTCCTACATTTTTTAATTATATTCATTTCGCTCTGTATTTTGATTTTCTTATCGCTTTCCTCCTACCATTATCGTTACATAAATGTCGCCCAATATTTTCTAAAATGACAAAAATAACCTTACTAAGTGAGACACTAAAACTTTATTCAAACTAAAAATAATATGGTTTTATTTTAAAATATGTTCTAGAAAAGACATTATTAGATTTATATGAAACAATGTATCTATAATAATGGAATTGTTTGTGAATATCGATATTAAACAAATTGTAGCATGTTTCGTTAT
Organism: Codonopsis lanceolata; assembly: GCA_013146195.2. NCBI lineage: Eukaryota > Viridiplantae > Streptophyta > Magnoliopsida > Asterales > Campanulaceae > Codonopsis > Codonopsis lanceolata. The sequence continues at coordinate 30,040,912 of CM028384.1, read as the reverse complement.
TACCCATGAATAAAATAAGAGAAATGGAAAATAAAATGTCATAATGTCAAGAATGGAAAAAACCATTTGATAAATCAAGTCTGCTTTAGAAAAAAAAACTAAAATCTACATTATTTTTTGAATTTTCAGACTACTACAAGCATCCTTAAAAACTATCATATTGGTCTCAAAGATATTACAAACAAGACCAATTGTAGTAATCACAAATAATCGGGTTCAAATAATTAATTCTCTATAATCTGCTCCAAACCTCAAACCTCTTTTTGCTCTTAACTTTCTTGCTCCTCTTCATAGGACTCGATGTAGTTATGTATGAGAATCTCTCATTCCCTCCCTTGGCTATCAACTTTCTTTTCTTCTACCGCAATCTCATTTTATTGGAAGATATCGCCACCAACCGACATCCTTTCAAGTAGTCATCCTAAAATTAATTAGATTATCTCCTTACTTAGTAATTTGACACCGAAAGTGGATAGGAACTAAGAAATGAGAGACGCTCTAAAAAAACGCTCGACTAATCGAAGCTAAAAAGATTATGTCTCTATTTGAACAAGACGAGGTGAATGCATTTCGATGGTGTGATAATAATAATTTGACGACTTAGGGATGATGGTGTTAGGGGCTGGTGGCGGTGCAATTGTAAGGGTGATGATGGTAGGTTTAGATGAAATACAACATTGTGAATTTAAATCATTATATTTTCAACAACCACATGAGTTTTGGTTTCAATTTGAATATTTGAAATTCAAAAATTGAATTTGAGTTTGTCATAAAATTCAAAGTTGTGTGGTGATATGTCTATAAATGATGAGTTTTGTAAATTAGATATTTTGAAGGAAGGACTAAAGAATTAAAAGATGAATCAAATGTAAATAAAAATCAACTTTTTTCAAAATAGTTAATTTTTCCATCAGACTTTTGATTAATTGTTACATTTTGCCACTATACTATGTTTCGAAAGAAATTGTCATTATACTTTTTTAAATATGCAATTTCGTCACTATCCCTAACTACTTATGTTTGGCTTGTCTCGTAGAACTTAATATATGGACAAACATATCCATTAACTTAATAAATCACTCACCATAAATTAAGGCCAAAAGAGTAAATTTGTCATAAACTAATTAATTCAATGAATAATTAAATAATAGTTTGATCCCTTGATTTGTAATTTTAAGTAAAGTCCTACATTTTTTAATTCCTATTCATTTCGCCTTGTATTTTGATTTTTCTTATCAATTTCCCCAACCTACTAGGATCGCTACAACGTCGGCCCAATATTTTCTCGGGAAATGAAAAATATTTACCTTCGAGACACTAAAACTTTTATTCAAACTAAAAATAATATGGTTTACTTTCTAAATATGTTCCTGAAAACATTTAAGATTTATATGAAAAATTGTATCTATAATAATAGAATTGTCATTAAAGATTCGAGATATTAAGCAAATTTGTAGCATGCTTAGTTATTACATGAATAAATAAAAGAAATAAATTAAGAAAATGTGTCATAATGTCAAAAGATTAAAAAAATGAAGAACATTTGATGAATTTGTGCCTTTTTTGGTTAATAACAATAATAAATTTATCATGTCTAACAATTAATGAATAGAAAAAAATTGTCATGAATTAAGGCCAAAAGAGTAAATTTGTCATCAAATTAATTTGAATAATTAAATAATAAATTGATCCTTGACTTGTACCTATTTTAAAGTTAGATCCTACATTTTTAATTATATTCATTTGGTCTTATATTTTGATTTTTTCTTTTATCGCTTTTCCGATTCCTAACATTATTGTTACAAATGTCGCCTAATATTTTCTAAAATGATGAAAAACACATGTACTAATCGAGTCAAGAACTTTTCAAAACTAAAAAATAATATGGTTTTATTTTCTTAAATATGTTTGGGAAAGACATTGTTAGATTTATATGAAAAATATATATCTATAATAATAGAATTGTTGGTGAGTATCGAGATATTAAGAATTTGTAGCATTTTTGTTATTACCCATGAATAAATAAGAGAAATGACAAAAGAAAATGTGTCATAATGTCAAAAAAGATGAAGAAAAAATAAAGAACCATTTGATAAACCAGGCATTTTGTTAGAAAAAAAAACTAAAATCTTAGCCATTTTTTTTTGAATTTTCGACTAATACAAGCACCCTTAAAAACTATCATATTGGTCCTAAACTTATAGATATTACAAACAAAACTAATTGTAGCAATCACAAATAACCTGGTTCAAATAATTAACTCCTCTCTATAACTGTTCCAAACCTCAAACCTCTTTTTACTCTTAACTTGCATGCTCCTCTTCATAGGACCCGATGTACTTATATAT
>CM028384.1:29997885-30038464 GCA_013146195.2 Codonopsis lanceolata | reverse complement strand
GCACCTAACATTCATAAAAATCACACCTCTATCAAAAACACTAGGACCCCAATCTCGAAATCCTCCAACATCTTCCATTCCTTAACCATCATACACGGCTATACGAACCTTCCTACTAAGGCATCCGGCTACTACATTTGCCTTCCTGATGATAAGATAGTACAATCGTGGTCTTTAATTTTTCCATCCATCTTCTTTGCTCTCATGTTCAACTCCTTTTGAGAAAACAAGTATTTCAAACTTTTATGGTCGGTGAAGATCTCAAACTTAGACCCATACAAGTAATGTTTCCATTTATGCTTTTAAAAAATATAGCTAACTCCATATCGTGGTGTCGTAATTCTCGCTCACGAATAGACAACTTCCTCGACGCATAGGCGATCACCCTTCCATTTGCATCAAACACAACCCAAACCTTCCTTAGAAGCATCACTATAGATCACAAATTGTCTCCTCCACTGTGCAAAGCCAAAATAGGTGCCGATGTCAACCGCTTCTTAAGCTTTTGAAACTAGACTCACATTTCTCGCCCAAACAAACGGCACATTCTTCTCGTGTCAACCTCGTCATAGGAGTTACAATTCTAGAAAAAACCTCAATAAACCTCCTCCGGTAATAACCCGCTAAACCCCAAGAAACTCCGAACCTCAGAATCGAACTAGGCCTCTTCCAATTGCCACCGCCAATCTTAGAAGGATCAACGGCTATCCCAACTGGCTAGAAACGATATGCCCTAAGAAAGATATTTCCCGAGCCAAAAGGCACATTTGCTAAACTTTGCATAAAGTCGCTTCTCCGAAGAATGGATAAGACAATCCTCAAGTGTTTCTCGTGCTCCTCCCGAGATTTCGAATACACTAGATATCATCAATGAAGACTACAACAAAGCAATCAAGATAATCGTGGAAAGACACGGTTCATCAAGTCCATAAACACCGCGCATTCGTCAACCCAAACGGCATCACCACGAATTCAAAATGCCCATACTCTAGTGCGAAAAGTCGCTTTCTAACGTCTTCCTCTAACCTTCAATTGGTAGTAACCCCATCTCAAATCAAGCTTAGAGTAGACGATAGACCCTCTGCAATCGGTCAAAAAGATCATCAATGGGGGTAGAGGATACTTATTCTTAATGGTCACCTTATTCAATTCTCTAGTCTATGCATAACCGCAAACTCCCATCTTTCTTCCTCACAAATAAGACCGCGCGCCCTAAGGCGACACACTCTGGTTTAACAAAACCAATCTCTAGGAGTTCTGCAACCGAAGTTTTCAACTCCCTAAGTCCGGCTGGCATCCTATACTGTGCCTTAGAAATCTAGTGAAGTCCCCTAATAAGCTCAATGCAATTCTAGTTCTCTATCTGGGTGGCATAGCATGATCGGTAGAAACACATCGGAAATTCACACACTACCGAACCTCTTCTAAGTTAGGCGAAGACTTCTTCTATCAACTACGCATGCAAGATAACCCGACACCCTTGAGACAAGAATTTTCAGCCCTTAGAGCGAAATAAAATGCACGTCACTCGAAGCATGATCACCCACAAAAGTAAACTCAGCACACCCTAAGATATAAAAGTAACCCTTTCTATGGCAAAATAACTATAGCATGATAAGCACATAACCACCCATGCCAAGAATCACATCAAAATCACGTATAGGAGAACTACCAAGTCCGTGATGCAAAGTGTGGTCACCCACCAAAACATCACAAGATTTAAACACTTCAGACGCGAGCATATATTCCCCGAGCAGACACTTCAAGCAAATATGGCAAAGATTGAGGCAACACGCAAAGATTCTCAATAAAGCGAAGCAACATATGAATGCGAAGACCTCGGATCTATGAGGACTCGAGCCTTATGATCGAATATAGAAAGAGTACCTCCTATCACAGCCCCGTAGTAGACACGAACCTCACGTTGATCAAGCGCAAACACACGGCCTTGAACCTTGGGTTTACCGTCCCCTCTCTTAGCCCCTGCATCGCCGTCTGCTACCCGACCGACTAGCCTTAAACTTGAACATTCCTTCATGTGAGTTCCATCTCCGCAATAGAAACACTTCCCATTTTTCCCCAAAGACCTATCACCGGTGCCCGCACCTCCTGCGTAACAGAACAAATCATAGCTTCACTCACGCCCTTGCCGCCCCTTAGATGAAGAAGTATTGTTACCTTGTTTCCCGATCGTGGCCTACCTGGCCTCCACTTCTCCTATCACTGGTTTCCCTGATAACCCCTTCGTTACCCGAATCACTCGATTGTTGGTGCTACAGTAGTGTCGTGCACTACTAGCATTATTCTTGACTCGGTGTTCCTCAATATCTTGCTCAACCTCATAAGCTTTTATCAACCGGCAGTCCGATAACCGGTGAGCTTAAGCGCTAGAATCTGCTTTCTAAACTCAGTTCTTAACCCTTTACAAACTTGTGTGTTCTCCGTGCCTCCGGGGAATCGGATACGTACAATATCGGCTCAATTTCGTGAACTTTGCGGGAATACTCGCCACGGTCATGCTACCTTGCTCAAGATCATAGAACTCCTTCTCTCTTTGGTTAAGCATCACATCCCAAGCACATATTCATTCTTAAACTCTCTTTGGAAATTAGCCCACGTAATGGGAACTTGTTGCATCTCCCAACTCTCCTTCAACACGGTCCACCAATGTTCGGCGGCTCCCTTAAACTTAAAGGTTGCTAACATCACTCTTTCTTCGTCGGTACACCCCAACATGGACAATACCTTGATCATTTCCTCCATCCATAACTCGGCCTCCCTCGGTTTTGGTTCTCCAAGAAACGAACTAGGCTTTAACTTAAGAAATCTCTAGGAGAGTAGTGTCGGCCCTGGTCTCAGGGTGGAGGTGGTGGTGGTACTGCTCCTCCCCGCCTCGACCTCCTGGCTGCCGAGGAAAAAGCTAACACTGCGATGTAATTCAGCCATATCCGAACTACCGGATCCTGGGGCGGCGGTACTTCCTTCAGTTCAACCGGAACTCTCACTGGTCTACCTCTCCTCGGATTAACCATCGGACTCCTACAAGAATTCACTCGACGTTAGAATCAACACACAATTAACCAACCCAACTAGGCCATGGAACCTATCCTGGCCGACAGCTAACCTATAGCTCGATAGCCGGACGCGGCCGACCCCAATGCGAGATCCCAGTCGTCCAAATAGACAAAATACACAAGCATGCATAGTAGGATTATAAAATTCACGTGGCGCAACATCCCAAACAAACAACAACTCGCTACACTTGGCCGAAAAACAACCTAAAATAAACAAGTCATCGGCGACGCGTTTAGGAACCCAACAACTACTCCTACAATTATTAACACATGCTTATAATAACCTCAACGGCCACAACATGCCGGAGACAACAACAACAGCAATTAAACGAACTTTAGCGGAAGAAAACCGTAGTGAACCATACACATATAAGCAGGCTCGACATATAAGTCGGTATACCAAAAGATTACAAGTGTTAAGTAGTTAAGTTACAACAACATCAAAAACCCCAAGCCAAGTCTACATGACTTGCTTCCCAACGTCCTTTCCAAAATAAAAGATTAACTAATAGAAGTCCAAAAGAGCAACCTTCTGAATACAACCAACCAAGCGTGACTAAAGCGAGTCTATCCCAGGACCGTCTCCTCGGCTCGGATCTAAGGAAAGACAAAGCAAACAAATAGGGTAAGTCGAAAAGACTTAGTAAGTTACTACAATGCATGTTCATGTTATAGCATGACATTTATCTCAGTTATAATACATGATCATCATATAGCACGTAGCACATTGTTCACATAAGTGCGGGAAATTAAATCATAAAAGTAGGATATGATATAGTCACGGCCGCTTCGTAGCTCCTGCAATAAACTTTATTATACTTTATCGTGCAACATTGATGCTCTGTGAATGCATCAACTTTTATCAAGTACCACTCGATCTAGATAGCAAGCCAATGCGGCACTTAACTGATACGGCAAAGGGGCTACTTCCCCATTGCGGCCAACAATGGAGGTGTGTGTGAAGTCAGTGCGGCGATCCATAGCGAGCACGAATCCCATAATTCGTGAAGGCGATGCATCGTCCCACCTTGACCCAATAAACAAACCAAATAATGCCAGCTGGACTCAATGTGATGCACAAGTAGGTATTTACTTGACTAAACCATTCAAAGACCGAATTCGACAAGAGCGAACTCGACCAACCAAGTAGGGTATTAATCTCTACTATAAAATCATATCAAGGCAATTAAATTGCACAAAACCAACCTTTCATAAAAACTTGTTATAAACAATCAAACCAAGCTCATACTTGAGTAAACCAAATCAAACGGTGTCCAAACTTCGTAGGGATTGAAACTAGAGTTCAACACGTTCAAATATTCCCTAGAGTCGACTCCGTTGAGTCTTTGCTCTAAATTCCCAAATTTGGAGAAATTGAAGCTATGTGCTTCATAACCCAACCTAGGTCATTTCTAGGTTCAACAAGGTATTAAATTCACCAAGGCAATGCAAAGTGATTCATGTATATCATAGAGTCCAATAATGAGGATAAAACACCTACAACATATAACATCTCATGTAAGCTCAAATTAGGCCATTAACACTTAACAACATTTTCATCAACAAATACTATACATGCTTCTAACATGTTCAAAGCCCTACATAATCAAGATTCAAGAGTTTTATAACTTTCATAGGCAAGAAACCAACCTATACATGCTCCTAACAAGCTCAAAATCTCAACATACAAGAAGATAGCATAGGAAGCATACATGTGTCCTCATTGACCTCAACCACCATAGGCTTTGTTTCCTTAGGGTCAATGAGAACTAAAAGAAGAAGAAGAAGAAGGTAACTTACTTGCTATACTACACCAAAGTAAGCAATGGAAGAAACTAATCGGATAGAAATGCTCCTCTTCTTGAGCTCTACACCTTTAATGAAGGACTCTTGGGCAAATGATGAATGGATGATGAAGACCAAGGGCAAAGCTTCAAGAAGCCATGGAAGAGCTAGAGAGAAGATGAAATTCGTTTTTGGAAGAGTGAGGGTGAGAATGAGAGTCAAAAATCTGAAATGTGGCTTATATTGGTCTAAATCTTGAGTGGGACAAGTGTCAAGCTAATGTGGTGTCTTTCTAGGCTGATTTGGTGGCTTAATGACCCACTAATGAACCCTTAACTCATCATTAAAATTAGTTAGGGATGTTAGGACTTAAGTTGGAAGGGTTAGGGAGGTTTAGGATAGGTTTAGATATGGGTTCAAAGGGTACAAATCGTCCAATTCCGAAACAGGGGAAAAAAATCCGTAGACAGTGAGGCGGGCGCCTCACCCAAGCGGCCGCCTCAACTACCGAGGCTACTCCCAAGTTCGACCACTTTGCAATTACTCCCTGCTGATTTGAGGCGGGCGCCACAAGGTGTCATCTTGCGCTCGGCCCTTAACCTCTAAAACTTGATCTAAACTTGATCTAAATGGTCCCAAACTTTGGGCAACCATTCTAAGGTCTAACCCTACTCAAAACAAGTCGGAAACGCCCCGAACAACCCCCGAAACAAGATAGAACAAGGCTCAAACCACGCGATGAACAACGAATCAAACTACAATCAAACACCAATCAAACTAGGATATCATAGACACGAAAAAGGTTTGTTTCCACATGGTTAAGACCTGAATATAAAGCCAAGAACACAACGAACTCTTCGTACGTCGAAATAGAAGCAAATACGAGCAACGAGAGGAATCGCTAAGGCCAAATTCAACGCGATTAAACCGGCGATTCAACAAACAAGTTTATATGATTCTAAACATGTTATGGACTTCTAGAATGATCTATGAATGATTCTAAGACGTTTATATATCAAGTAAACAAGCTCACAATCAACCAAGAAAGTATAAAGACAAGCATAGAATGCACATGCAAGGTTATGGGGCGTTACAAATAAAACCTTATTATTTTTTAATTTCAAATAAAGTTTTAGTGTCCCAACTTAGTAAGGTTATTTTTGTCATTTTAGAAAATATTGGCCGACATTTGTAACGATAATGGTAGGAGGAGGAAACTGATAAGACAATCAAAATACAAGACGAAATGAATATAATTAAAAAAATGTAGGACCTAACTTTAAAATAGTTACAAGTTAAGGGATCAAACTATTATTTAATTATTCATGAAATTAATTAGCCTATGACAAATTTACTCTTTTTGTCTTAATTAATGGTGAGTGATTTATTATATTTATGGATTTTTTTTCCAATCATTATTGTTTGGCATGGTAAATTTACGTGTATTGCCCTTAACAAAACAAATTGTTTTTCATTTTTTTCATCTTCTTAACATTATGACAAATTTTCTTAACCCATTTCTCTTATTTTATTCATGGGTAATAACTAAATATGCTACAAATTTGCTTAATATTTCGATACTCACTAACAATTCTATTATTATAGATACAATTTTTTATATAAATCTAATAATGTCTTTCCCGAACATATTTAAAAAAGTAAAATCATATTATTTTTTAGTTTTGAATAAAGTTTTACTGACTCGACTGAGTACCAGTGTTTTTTTTTTTTTTTCATTTTTGAAAATATTGGGTGGCATTTGTAATGATAATGGTAGGAGGGGGAAACTGATAAGAAAATCAAAATATAAGACGAAATGAATAGAATTAAAAAATGTAAGATCTAACTTTAAAATAGGTACAAGTCAAGGGATCAATTTATTATTTAATTATTCATGAAATTAATTTGTTTATGACAAATTTACTCTTTTGGCCTTAATTCATGACAAGTGATTTATAATATTTTCTAATCATTATTGTTTGACATGATAAATTTATGTGTATTGTCCTTAACAAAAGGCACAAATTCATCAAATAGTTCTTCATTTTTTTCATCTTCTCACCATTATCACACATTTTCTTTACTTATTTCTCTTATCTTATTCATGTGTAATAACTAAACATGCTACAAATTTGCTTAATATCTCGATACTAACCGACAATTCTATTACTATAGATACAATTTTTCATATAAATCTTATAATGTCTTTCCCGAACATATTTAAGAAAGTAAAACTATATTATTTTTGTAGTTTCGAATAAAGTTTTAGTGTCTCAACTGAGTAAGGGTATTTTTGTCATTTCAAAAAATATTGGCCGACATTTGTAACGATCCTGATAGGTGGGGGGAATTGATAAGAAATTCAAAATACAAGACTAAATGAATAGAATTAAAAAATGTAGGACCTAACTTTAAAATAGGTACAAGTCAAGGGATCAAACTATTATTTAATTATTCATTGAATTAATTAGTCTATGACAAATTAACTCTTTTGACCTTAATTAATGGTGAGTAATTTATTAAGTTAAATGGTAGGTTTGTCCATACATTAAGTTGTAAGAGACAACCTACACTTTTAAAAGTAATTAGATAAGATTAGATAATTAGATTAGATTAGATTATATTATATTAGATTAGATTATATTATATTAGATTAGATTAGATTAGTTAAGATTAGATTAGATTAGATTAGATAGATTAGATTTGATTTGATTAGATTAAATTAGATTATTGTTTGACATGATAAATTTATGTGTATTGTCATTAACAAAAGGCACAAATTCATCAAATGATTTTTCATTTTTTTCATCTTCTTGATATTATGACACATTTTCTTAACTTATTTCTCTTATTTTATTCATGGATAATAACTAAACATGCTACAAATTTGCTTAATATCTCGATACTAACCGACAATTCTATTACTATCGATACAATTTTTCATATAAATCTTATAATGTCTTTCCCGAACATGTTTAAGAAAGTAAAACTATATTATTTTTTTAGTTTCGAATAAAGTTTTAGTGTCTCAACCGAGTAAGGGTATTTTTGTCATTTCAAAAATATTGGGCGACATTTGTAACAATCATGGTAGGTGGGGGGAATTGATAAGAAAATCAAAATACAAGACGAAATGAATATAATTAAAAAATATATGACCTAACTTTAAAATAGGTACAAGTCAAGTGATCAAACTATTATTTAATTATTCATTGACTTAATTAGTATATGACAAATTTATTCTTTTGGCCTTAATTAATGGTGAGTGATTTATTATGTTAAATGGTAGGTTTGTCCATACATTAAGTTGTAAGAGACAACCTACACTTTTATAAATAGTTAGATTAGATTAGATTAGATTAGATTAGATTAATGTAATATATATATATATATATATACTTATAAATTTATGTATGTTTACTCAAACGTTTTCCCCGATCCTCAAATCACCTCCTTCAATTCATAGTACACATAGCTTTTGTGTTTGTATGTGTTTTTCTAGCTTTGCTTTGATTTAGATTGTTATTATGTATGAATTTGAGCATGTTTAGTTGAAGTGGTTGATCTTTTGTTTACTGTGAATATTTATATACATTAACTTTTTTTTATAAAACATATTTACTTGTACTAATTTGATTTTGGTTTTGTCTAAAGTTTTTCGAAGTACTTGGGGGCTATAATGAAGTCTTCTCAATAGAGCAAAGAACTTCTTGGGGAATATCTTGATTGGTATAGAACTTGCTCCTACCACTATTCCTTTAGTCGATATGATATCACTTCACATCATGAAGATGGACCGGAATCCTACCTTATTGGTATCCAAGTAGTTCCATAAAAGTTGTTTATTGCCTTTTGATCCCGTGTCTTTCCTTTTTCTACATAAGGATATCAAGAAGTTGTTGGGTGTTTGATTATTGAAGGGTGATGGGCTTATCTGAATCTTTATCAAATAAATAAGCACACGGAATAATATCATCAATAAACTCTATTATCTTCTCCTTCTCTTTTCTTTGTATGGATATTTGTGTAATTAGTTTGTTTTTACACTTGGACGTGATATATAACTGAGGAAGGTTATGAATAGTAGTCTTTGTAAGGAATAAATGTGTTCTTTTTTTTCTTTCTTTCTCCGGACTGAATGATATATTTTATGTTTCTTAATCCATTAAGATTAGGTCAGTCAGTGGCATTGATGTCCTAAATCGATTAAAGAGTTTTAGTCAAGCTTTTGCGTCTTACGAACTTGAATAAATCTATTCTAGGTGATGTAATTTGCATGTGACGAGATATTTGTACCCGTGTCATAGGCATGGTGGCAATATAATAGGGCATGATTAATGCATGGTTGGGGTTTTGTAAGAGGTACAAGAAAACAGGGCAACAGCAACGGAAATTCGCAACCGAATTGAAATTGGTTGCAAATTGAAAGGCAAACTACGGAATCTAACATACTATTTAATTTTTTAACGGACATTGCAATTGAAATAACTTTAGTTGCAATACTTTTTCGTGGGAATAATTGGAGGGAACTATGTCGCCCAATTAGAAAGAACTCTTGCAACTGATGCAATTCTGTTTCAAGGTTACGTTTCAATTTCTGTTGCATAATTAAAATTTATATTTTCTAATTTAATACATAAAGGAAAACCCTCAAATGCGATGCCATATTTGTTAGTTCTCCAATTGAGTTTTCTGGCCGCAGGAAGCCCTAATCATAGACACTAAAGCAAATCCCCAATCCATTAGTTGATTTCCCTTCTCTCTTGCTCTCCATCAGTCAATGTCTTCTCTAATCTAGCAAACCGAAAGCTATGGTTGATTTATCCAATTCCGGCGACCCTTTTCGATGGACACAGATTACCTAACTTATCGTCTCTCTTATCGTGTGCACTACCTCAATTTTACTCAGGTTTTCATTCAATTTTACATCCTTACTTCAATTTTTTGTAATTTCTCTTCGAGATTTCCTTAAAATTACTTCACTTTGTTGCATCATGTTCTTTGCCCAAACTATTTGTCTTTCTCTTTATTGGTTGAATTTTATATTTTATTAACTCTTCATGATTTAAAAATGAGAAATTATGTCGTATATAGGTCTTCAGAATCAGTAATGTCTATGAACCCTAATTTATCATGGACCACCCCTATCGCTCTCTATTTGAAGTTTGTAGAAGGGTAAAATTATTTAGCTTCCAGTTTTCGCACGATTTACAAAATCATAAGCATTAGTTATTTGGGTTTGTATAAGGGTAAAATTATTTCGTGATGGCCTCTCAGTATCCCAATGCTCTGTTTGGCCTATAACAAAACTTTTTGTACCATTATATTGTGTTTGATTGTGTCAATTTAGTTATTGGGATTAATAAATATTGGTTTTCAATTAATGGCACATGATCATGTTTTAATGGCAGTTGGGGTTCTCCACTACACGGAAATTACTTGCAGATTCCTCTGATGCAACACCAATTCCTTCACCATTGACACCATTTCTGCCCAAGTTTGTGCTTTTGAAACAGGAAAAACTAAACTAAACTAAACTTGGAAGGTTTGATTACTTACAAAACCTGCTGCATACTTGAAGACTTTAAATTTGTGTTTCCCTTCTCAGATATCAATAGAATTAAGAGTCATTCTATCAGAGTGGCTCAGTTATGTGTTTGTTTATTTTTCCTTACTGTTTCTCCATAGTCCATTCACCTTGTAGCTGAACGTGATGTTGCTATGAACAAGGTAGGTTTATTATTCATCTCAATGTCTTTGAGAAGTTTTTTCATAGTGACTTTACCTGTTGACAATCGCCATCCTTTCGTAATGTGGGTATTTGTGATGAATCTTTCTGGACCATTTTTCTTTTAATTGATGCAGGTATATGGATTATGTATTCATAAATGAAACATAAGAAAGAACATTCTCACACACGTTAATGGTTGGGAGGTAAGAATAACTCCATAGTTAATCCTGTAAATGCTGTCACTCCACTTTAAAAGAATAAGAGTATAACATGAAAAAAGTGACAACTCAAAGACAACTTGATAAAGTTCATTCTTTTTATGAGACTGCCAGCATTGAGGAGAATGCTTTAAAGATTTTCCAATGGGCATCAGGAGCGCACAAAAGGATTAGTGTGATTACACAAGGGTCTTGATCCACTGTTGTTGTCGACGATGGGAAAGTGAGTACACAATTGTCCTAATTCTTGGCATGGCACTTAAGTATTGGGTACTTTCTGTTAATATATGTGTTTCCTATTGAAATCACTATTTCATTTAGATATGGAAGGATGATATTTTGTTTTCTTTTTATGATACTGATATTGCCCTTAATGAATTTTTTGTTACCGGGTTTCATTGGAGTTTGACCTTTGTTGTGCTTTGGTTACATATCCCTCTGTTTTTAATAGAGATAATGCATTTATTTGTAGTCAGTTGAAGCAAGTTATGTTGAGTAAAAAAATGAAGATCTTACAAATCTGTTTGCCAAGTACTTTTATATGTAACTTTAGTGGTGGTCACCTATGTTATTTTTATCCTTTTACTCTTTCCCATTTGTTAAACAAATTCACCCCCTACTGCCCGTAGAACTTTGACCTTCTCAAACACTTGCTGATTGATTGATGAAAGTTTTCATTATCAATTATCATCACTACTTGTGACGACCCGACCCGGACTCCAATGCGGAATCCCAAGGTTGTGCCGTCAAACAAGCTAAAAGACGGACAAGCACCCGCTAAGCGTAGTGGTGCGAGTCCAGAGTTGAACCAACAAACACTAAACAGGAATGTTAAGCCATAACGGCAAAACCGAATAACCAAAAACTAAAATCTGCGGAAGCGAATCATAAGTGAACCCAAGCTTGATAGGTGGAACCAAAGCCTATAATTATAAACCAAGGAATACAAGGCTGAGAGACGACTATCTCTCGACAAATCTACGACTCGCGTGACGCAACATTGCGCACATACAACAAGCCATCGGCAACCTAAGGCCGGCGAAGCAACAAGAACCCAACCTGATAAACAACAACTCAACGGCTAACATGCCGGAGGAATAAATCGACTAAAAGAACAAGATATTCAAATTCTAACAACTAAACCCAAGTCTCGCGACTAACGTCGTCGGAGATGACAATACCAACAATACTAGGATGAGTGAGCTAAAGCATGCTCGAAATAACAAGGAATAACTTCTAAAGATACAACACCGACCAAACGAGTCGGCTACCAAAATAATACAATAAGAAAGTACTAACATAATCTACCCAAGTAAAGTCTACATAACTTTACATTCGTTTCTCACAGATACAAAACATAATAATATTAAATCCAAGCTTAAAGCCCGGAAGACCACCTTCTAGGAATCACTATCCCGCGCTGCATTACTAACGGGATCACTGCAAAACTAAGGAAAACAAACACACGAAATGAGTCATAATGACCCAGTAAGTTACTAAATGCAAATGTATGGCATAGCATGTCGTGGTATGGCATAACGCACAAGCATATATATAAACCCATGGCATCTAAATCGTATACCAACAATAAACCGGTATTAGGTCATCGAGTAACATAAACTTCATAAAACATATAGCACATTATCTTTCATATAAGTGCTCATAGTAAGCCACATAAGGGATAGAGAAGGTACCCAAATAGCTCCGTTGTGTTGCTCCTGCAATACACAATGTTACTGGTTCGTGCCACATCGATGCTCTGTGATTACATCGACTTTCACTGAGCGGCTACACCTCAAGGGCAGCCCTTTCTTAGTCTAGCTTAGCATAATCCATTCGCTCTATTGGTTACGAGATGGGCTAACTTCCCCACTGGGGCCAACAGTGGAGGGTGTGTGAGGTCCCAGGTACGGCGATCCATTAGCGAATACGAATCTTACGATTCGTATAGGCGATGTATCGTCCTACCCTGACTTTAAAAACCAATCCAAATAATGCCAGCTGGGCTTATATGCAATGCACAAGTAGATGTTTACTCGCATGCTCAAACAAGAACCAAGACCGTCAAAAGCGGACTTATCAAATCAAGTAGGTCATAAAGCTCTACACACCAATTTAACAATGCACATATTTGCACATGCTCAACAAATCCAACTAACTTATCAGTATAGTCCAAGAACCACATATTGAGGTATTCATAACCCTCAAGTCACAACCCAATCAATCGTAGCATATAAGCTCAAGAAATCACAATATGAGGTCTACTATAGCCCCCTACTCGGGATTAAACCAAAGACTATTATTTAGTCTAAGAACAACCATAAATCGAGACTTAGTGATTAGTCAATTCATAAAAGCAATACAGACCCAATCATAGTCCCAATCGTCATATACACTTGACGTTATCAAACCAATCTCAAGGGTACCAAAACCAACCCATAGTCATAATCTCGCAAGTGCTTTGATGTGCACGCGGCCAAATTCCCTAAGAGAGAACTCATTCAAATAATTATTCCTTAAAGTAATACGAGGTCATAAGTTGGTCTCTAATGCTCGTGCTCTAATGAGCACGCTCTAATTAAATCCCCATAAGCCTCTATATCATGGGTGTCACAATTGGGACACACAAGCGAGATGCTCGGGTACTCACAATCAAAGCCAACCAAACCCGAACATCGTAGGATTTCGACCTAAGGCTCACCAACATCTTATTGAACCTAAAACAACTCCGTTGAGTCTTAATACCGCATTTCATTAAATACACATTTCATACAACCCAAAGTTAGTACATCATTCGAGTTATATCAAATTTCCCAAAATCATCGGGTTGATTCCCAAGCCTAAAACCCAAGAATTCATCATAATCATAGTCAACGAAACCCAAATGACGTAGGACTTCAACCCGAGTTCGTTAGCACAATATCGAACCTATTACGACTCCGTAGAGTCTACATACTAAGTTTCGTTCTCAAACCTTTCATCCATATCAACATTAACACACGCTTCAAATAACAACAATTTCTCCAATAAGTTGGGGGTTGATTCTCAAGCCTAAAATTCAAAACAAAACCCAACATAGATCACAACCCATTTCATAAACCATATAATTTCAATTAAGTGATCATTCTCATAATGTATAGGGAGTTCACAAATCCAAAGCCCCAATCAAAGGAATACTTTCATAATAAACCCAAATATAATGTAAACATGATTTCTAGCATGCTCCCAATCCTAGAAACACAATATGAAGGATAATCATTCACATCAACGACCATAGAAGTCATCTACAAATGCTCCTAACATGTTCATACTTCCAAAAATCCCCAAATTAACACATATAAAGCATATCAAGTGTTCATTGCCCACAAATAGCATATAGGTTGTTTTCCTTAGGGCCAATGAACCAAAATCAAAAGGAAGTAACTTACCTAGCTTGAGTGAAAACTCAAGAGAACACAAATCCGATCGGTGAAGTCGTTCCACTCGTCGAGGGCTTCAAGAATCCAAGTTTGAAGGCAATCGGTTGGTCGGATCGTCTTGGATCGAAGAGAGAAGAAGCTAGGGCTCAAGAGTCTCCCATGGAGTCTCTCTCTCTAACTCACGGTTTGTGGAAGAGAAATGAAGAGGATTTGGCTGAATTGGTGAAGGGTTAGGCTATTTATACTTCCACAACAATAAGGGCACAATAGACTTTTCCTTGCACAATTAGTAGAGATTAGGACTAATCAATCACTAATCTAACTTTAATTAACTTCCAACTAATGTTAGGACATGTTTAGGGTTAAGTATGGGTGGTTAGGAAGGGTTTAGAGGGGTTTAATGAGGGTAGAATAGGTATAATTCGTCAATCTCAAAACAGGGGTAAAATCCGTAACGGCAACTGGGGTTGAGGCGGGCGCCTCACCCCTTTCCATGCGGCCGCCTGGGCTCTGTCCAGCCAAATAATGCTCTCAGTAGTTGAGGCGGGCGCCTCACATTTTGAGGCGGGCGCCTGGGAAGGCTGAGGCTGGACAGTCAATCTTGTAAAATCGACCATAAATCGCTCACAACTCCAAATGAGGTGATTTTTGATTTTTATGAAACTAGACTCATTGAATTATATTTTAGGATTTTAAATTACTCCATTTGGACTTATATTCATCAAGATATGGTTACAACAAAATCAAGTACAGAAGTTGTTTTTCTGAAAACTGAATTCTGGCACAGCCGTAAGTCAAGACCTAATTGAGGTACTTAGACACCTTGGAAAATTACCAAATTTTACAGAGAGTATCCTAACATATGAAGGTAAAACATACTAAATTTTTAGAAAATTCTATTCAGTGGATTAGTACCAGAATTTTCCCGAAGTTTGCCCAAAACATGGACTGCTTTGAAGGAAATCGCTAAGGGCAAAACAAAGCAAGAGGGTTTATAAACTTCCAAATCATCGATAGGCTTAGGGAATACCTCCAACTTGAAGTCTAACACATCTAAAAATGTTAATAAACAATCTTAAAGAGGTCTAGGACCCAAACCGAGGTCACGAACACAAAACGCAAGCAAACCCTCAATCGCGTCGCATTCCGACTATCGTCGAGTCACGACTTGTGACTTTAGCAAGTCAACAACTATATGGAGTCTCTTAATAATGTTTTGGTCTTAATATGGTCTCTCAAACACATCTAGACCCTCTCGCCAACCAAGCATGCAGTCAACAAAGGAAGAAGTGCAAGTATAGCACGCAAACCGAGATAACGAAGGAGTGGGGCGTCACACTACTGATCCTCAAATTAATATATGTAGTTATTTCACCTTTTTTCTCCATGTAGTTGGTGATAAGGTGGAGTCCAAAATGCATGATGTTTTCTTTCTGATATTTGAGAAGCCACAGTACTAGTTTTTTGATCATGTATGCTATTCTTTGCTTTGATCTATGACTACATGCCCAATAAAAGCTCTGCCCTATGTGCTGGAAACATACCTATTAAGCATATTACACAAATTGTATTTTTTAAATAATTACCAACATACACATTGGATGATTCTGAAAATCTAAAGTCAAATACAAGGCAAATGGCTTCCCCAAATCAAGAGATGGAACTCTTAGGAATAGATTGAAAATGGCTGTGATCTTTGTGAGTTTTTTTTCTTCGATACTTGATCTTTTTTTACGAATTTACTTTGAGCATTTAATTTTTATAATGGATTTCCATTGAAAGATGTTTCTTTGATTTCAATGCTTTTTATTTTATTTAAAACCAAAGTTGAAAACTTAGTTATAATAGTACTTTTTAACATTATAGGTTTCTATTCCACAGGTTGCTCGAAAGAAATGTATAGGTTTCTATTCCACAGGTTGGGTTGATGCATCCGATGGTGTTGCAAAGAATAGTTTGTATGACTTTGGTTTGTTGGTCCCTGCAACAAAGATCTTGAGTAGCATTAGCAGCGCAAGTAATTCCTCATATGGGCATGTGAATGAAGATTTCATACAAACCCAACAATGTGAAGATAATCTTTGTGAAAAAGTAGAGCAAATGAAGGAAGATGTTAAAAACGATATACAATCTGACAATGCTGCGAAAATGGAGCAAATCAAAGCTGATTACAAGCTAACGCAAGAGAAAATTCGGTCATGTAAAGCCCAATATCCTACACAATTTATGTAGTTTGACAGTTAAACAATGTCTTTTGTTGGTCACTTGGAGGCTCTCAACACCCTCCACACTTCCATGTAATCCGACACTTTGACAATGATTTTTGAATGAAATGTTTGAACTTGGTTGGCTTTAATTGTTTGATTTCAGATTTAATTATTATATATATATATATATATATATATATATATATATATATATATATATATATTCATTATTTGTAAAACAAATATTTCAGGATATAAATTTGCAACAGAATTTTCTGTTGCAATAATATTTTTTTTTAAAAAAATCAATTACAAACTAGTAACCGAAATACATAAACATTTTAACGGAAAGAGTTTGTTGCAAGAATGTAACGCAAAAGTCTGTTGCAAGAATGCAACGGAAAAATTTAGTTGCTACTTGCAACGGACGTTAAATGTCTTTCAGAAGCACATTTGCAACCAAAAAATTTGAAAATTGCAACGCTTGGTTTTCGTTGCAATAGAAATGCAACGGAATAAATACGGTTGCACAAATTTGCAACGAGCGTTTTCGAAACCGAATTTGTAACAAACTTTTCCGTTTCAATCCTCTAATTGTAACGGATTTTCATTTTTTGCAACGGAATTTTCCGTTTCAATTGCTCTGTTTTCTTGTAGTCAACCTCTACAAACCTTGAATTTAGAAATTAATTTTGGTACACCGTGCCATAGGCACGGGTACAAGACCTAGTAGTAAATAATATATGTCAAATTTTTATTTGTAAACACCTAGTTTAACAAAAAAATTAAAGTCAAATTAGGAGAATAGTGTAAGAACTAAGGGAGTACATATACTTTCAAATACTACAATAAAAGTAGAGCTGTCAAAATGGGTTGGGTCTGTTGGGTTGGTCTGCCATTGTGGGTTCCCGGGACGTGCGCCCGCGCCTCGCACGCTCTTTGATAGGGGTGCGCGTACGTGCGGATGCGGGACATCCACTGCTCTCGTTCCACCCTCCCTTGTTTAGGGGAAGGCGAAATCAAAAGTGCGAGATGAGTGATGTCTAAAATAGCGCGTTGGAATGCGCCTCAATTGCCTTTAGTGGATTTTTTATCCAATATGGGAATTTATGGTTTCCCGCATCAAGTTATCCCTTTTTTAGGGGATATCAGGATATGGGAATGCATCACCCTTTCATTCCCGTTTTCCCTTTTTAGGGAAAACGTAAAAGTGCAAAAGGATGTTGCGGCGCCCCCACTATGGATTTTATTAAAAATAGCCTTATGGCACGTTTCGGATCACTATGAGAGCTTTGGGTTTCCCGCATCACCCTTCCATTCCTATTCTCCCTTTTTTTTAGGGGAAAACGGAAAAGTGCAAAGGAGTGTTGCGAGGCCCCATTGAATCCAAAAGGTTTTTAGAGTCGCTATCTTTACTTTAAGGCAAAATAAAGCAAAATCAAAAAAGAAAAGAAAACCAGAGATAGAAAACGGGTTCGGAGGCTAAGTTACGAGTTGGGAAGGTGCTAGGCACCCAACTCGCCCTTTCGGTCTCAAAAAAGGTTTTTGGCTAAAGTATGCTTATTGTGTTGTTGTTGTTGTGATTCGGGCAGAATGACTGCTTATTCTGGATGACTTTGGCTCGTTCACTCGAGGCGGAATGACGACAGCTTATTTCGGATGGTTTTGGCTTTTGGTTGGAATAACGACTTACTTTTGTGTTTTCATTACTCGGTGAGTAACGACTTACTTTATGGATTTTGGGCCGGGGAAGTGGGGTGGATATCTAACTAAATGGCTAGGGATAACTTTTAACCGACGGATTTGTGTTTTGGCGGATTTTGGACGGGGTTTGGAAGCTTTGGTGGGCTACACACACCTATCTCACTTCTCTCACTAAAACTCGGTGTTGTTGAGACGTAGAGAATTTTTCATAGCATTTCTTCGTGAACGATTTGGTTGTCTCTGAAGGGGAGCCCAACATCCTTATTTATAGGTGGAGAGGAGCACTCATCGGGAATTATAAATTCCCTCAGCGCGCATCAATTCATTGTACACCGGCCTTCACAGCTTGCACAATGCGTTAAGTCCCAAAGCCACTGTAGCTCACTTGGCGCCGACATCTCCATGGCATGGCGCGACGCCCACCTAGCCTTTTGGCCGCTCCATGCTCCTGTTCAAGTTCTATTTTTGGCACTTTTACCCCTCGCAATTTACTGTTTTGCGCATCCTGCTTTGCCTTTCACATTTTCGACTCCTGTAACTTGACATTTGTTAAGTTTAAGTAGTTCTTGATATCATATGTCAGAGTCACATATCAGGGGTACGAAATTGGGGTGTCTACAGAGCCCCTCAACGATGGAGTCTACGGGTAACCCGAGGCTTACTGAGTAGACGAACATCGTTGATAAACAATAGACTCTCCAATTTCGTTCAATTAAAATGGGAGAGAAATGCAATAGGTAACAGTTATAATGAACAGTTTACCATGCTATCCAAACTCCATAACCTAGATATATTTAGTCAGTTATAACAGTTATCGTAGTTTTTTTTAAGCTGCATATGTAAATGAAGTGCTCTGATGGTCGGACCTACTAATTTAGGCTGCCTACGTATCCTTTAATAAAGGAAATTAGACCAAACTTAGTTCAGGCCAAAACCTAAACTACAACCAATGAGGATGTCATGTCCTTCGGGTCAAAACCCGATCAAGAATACAATAGGAAAATATTTTTATGTTTTTCGAAAAAGCCGTATTCAAACGGTCGAGGACGGCCGCCAAATACGGTATGAAGATTTGAATTTTTTTTAGAAACCATATTCCAACTAGTCAATATGTGAGAACCCAAACCCTACTTGTGTAACATGTCTTCTATACTTGATTAATATGTTCATTATGTGCCTTAACATGTTTTAGAGTCCATATTGTTCATACCATGCTCGCATTAGGTCAACCATGATCGTAGCTGCTTGTATAACTTCTATACATTGCATGCTTTGTTATAACTGCTTCATGTATCATCTTAGTACTTAACTAAGTCCTACTAGAGCCTTAGTACATTTATAACATGCCTAATGTATGTCTTAACATGTTAGATACTTCATTTTGTTCATGTCATGCTTGCATTAGAGTTGTTACGTTCATAGTCGCTTGAATGTCTTCTATGCGTTGTATACCTTGCCGTTTGTGCTTTGAGTGTTCACCTTAGCATGTTAGAACTTAACCAAGTCTTGTTGGAGTGCTATTACCTTGCATAAATGACTTATAACATTCATCTTGATCATAGTAGGCTTGGTTGAGAGTTTAGAAGCATTGTTGCTTCGTTTGAGTCTTAGGTTTCTGATTGCCTTTGTTGCTCGTATTGTTTGTATTTTAAACTTGCGAGAAGTTCATTTGAGTTCTAGACCAAGTGTACTAGAATTTATCATTCTTGCACATCATTGTTCATAGACTTGTTGCTTTTGGTTATAAGATGACCAATTTATTCCTTCACAGACTAGTCATGTTTTTGGGCAAACTTCGGGAAAATTCTGGTACTAATACACTGAATAGAATTTTCTAAAAATTTAGTATGTTTTACCTTCATACGTTAGGATACTCTCTGTAAAATTTAGTAATTTTCCAAGGTGTCTAAGTAACTCAATTATGTCTTGACTTACGGCTGTGCCAGAATTCAGTTTTCAGGAAAACAACTTCTATACTTGAACTTGTAGTAACCATATCTTGATGAATATAAGTCCAAATGGAGTAATTTAAAATTCTACAATATATTTTAATGAGTCTAGTTTCAGAAAAATCAATAATCACCTCATTTAGAGTTGTGAGCGATTTATGGTCGATTTTACAAGATTGACTGTCCAGTAACTTTTGAAAAAGGGACATGAGCTGGAAATAGGTCCAGCGCCGTCGGCCATATGTGAGGCGCCCGCCTCAAGATCTGGTTGCACCTACGGAATTTTTCTCTTGCAATATGATTTGTGACATATTAGACCCTTAACCCCCCATCCTAATTGACCCTAAACCTCCCTATTAGACCCTAATTAAGTGGGATTAACACTAACCTCAAATCCCCCTCCACTTGACAAGTGGATTTTCAAGCTCCCTCCTTGTGACATGTGGACTTCCACCCACAAATTGCATGCCATATAAAATCCTCCCACTTTGTGATCAACATTAAACCCTCCATTTCAGATCATTCCTCCTCTCTCTTCCCCAAGCTTTGTGTGTGGTGAGGTGAGATTGGTGTGTGTTTCTCCCATTACTTGAGCTCCCGACCTCCGATTGCCAAACCGAGACCACCAAAGTGTAGATATCGACGAGGAGCTCGATTCCATTAGATTAATTTGTGCTCATCCCATCTTTTTCTTGGGTGTAAGGTAAGCTATTGATTCCCCTTAGGTTGTATGCTAGAATTGCCATGTCCCCCTCTTCTTATGATTCCCATGCTCCTACCATGTCCAAGCCATTTTTGTTGATGATTTGATCTTATGAGATTTTTGAATGACTTGTTCATCTTGTTAATTTAGTCCTATGCCTAGAATTAAATGTGTTCTATGCCTCCTTAGGAACAACTATTGTTCTTGGACTAATGACTTTTGACAACTCTTAGAGATTGTGATTTTAGGATCCCATAAACTTTGAATTGTTCATCCTATTGACTTGGTCCTATGCTTAGAATTAAAAGTGTGCTATGCCTCCTTAGTAATAACTATTGCTCTTGGACCATTGACATTTAATAACTTTTAGAAATAATGATTCTAAGGTTCCATGAATTATGAATTAATGATAATTCTTGACTATGGTTGTTAAGTGGATTAATGGCATAGTCTATCCTATACGAGAACTTAGAAAAGGGTTTAGGATGCATTGATCAATCCCTGCGACGTTCTAAACACGTTTTCACTAAGAATAATAATTCTAGACTCTTGAATTTGGATTGATTACCATGCTTGATTTTGGATGTCATATAATAGAATGCCTATTTGACATGTTGAGTTCGCTCCTTGTCGAACTCAACTCCTACTTGATTTTGATGAGAATAATTATTCATGAACGAGACGCTTCTGTTGACCTTGCTCACTACTTGAGAATTTGTAAGTAAACACTACTTGGCATTTGCATGAGTCCACCGGCATACCCGTCTTTGTTCACACACGCCCACCGCCACAGCTGGAAGTAGCCACCTTGCCAGAACCATTAGAGCATCATTGGTGTGTCTATCCCTGCATCTCCTGAAGGTCGATGTTACTTATACACATCCGACACCCTCACATTTCCGATAACGCTTGATGCAGAACTATGTAGCCGCATCTGCCCTCCATATATCCTTATCCTATGTGATTTAATTACGAGCACCTATGTGAAACAATGTGCATCTTGGATATATGATCTCTATGCTTATGTGATGATATCTTGCCTCAGTATGTTGCATATTGCCATGACATGCATGATTGATAGCTTACAAGTCTTACGACTTACTCATTCCCCTTTACTCGCTTTTAGATCTTAGCAAAACAGTCCTTTCGCCGAGGCTTCATGTTCGTGTCTCCCTTTATTCCTCTTTTGTCCGACGTGCAGTTGAAGAGGTGGTTTAGATGTCCTCTTCCTTCCTTTTATATTTTGCAAGTGATCATGGGTTAAAGCAAGTCAATTAGACTATGCTTGGGAATATGTATAGAACTTGAACTTGTTACTTTTATTAGCTACTAGTAGTTTTAACACTTGTAGTATTTGTAACTCCTTTAATGCTTGCATTGTGTGCTTCGAGCTTGGTTATCATGTTTAATAATTCACTACGTATAAGTCTTCTGCTGAGCATCCTATTAGCTCTATTTAATTCTTGTCCATAAACCGTTAGCTTGGGTTCCGTAAGATGTAGTGTCGCCGATGACTGGCTTAATTGCTTAACTGCTTTATCAGTTGAAAAGTTTTAAAATACCGGCCTTTTGGTGCCGAGGCGCATACGTCTCTAATGTAACACACGCGTTTCTTTTAATTGAGTCCTTGCATGTTATATGTTTACTTGTTTCCTCCTATTTGGGCGGTTCCACCTCGGGTCCGGGTCGGGTCGCCACACAATACCTGTCATCGAAATATGTTAAGAGTCATTTTCAAAAAGTGTGCCGGGTTGGTCAATACCTTGTTTCCAAACACAAATGAGAAAACTTTCAAATTCTCCGAAAACCGCACTCGCCTGATCGATCAAAATCTATCGCCGTAGAGCACGGAAAGAAAACTTTCTTCAAGTTTTTCAAAATTGTAGAAAGGATTATTCTTTTTCCTTTCCTTTCTTCTCACCTTCTCTCTGCTTTTTTATTTTTCAATATTTCTCTTTTTTTTGTATTTTTGAAATATTCATCTTTTTTGGTTTTTTGAAATATTCATCTTTTTTGTTTTTTGAAATATTCATGTTTTTTTTTGTGTTTTTGAAATATTCCTCTTTTTATGTTTTTAGAAATATTCTCTTTTTTGAACAAAACTTTATTGAAAAAGACTTTCTCTTATTTTGAAAAACCAACATTTTTTTAGAAAATATTTTCTTTTATTTTTGAAAAACGAAATTCTTTGGAAAAGACTTTTCTTTTATTATCTTCTTTTATTCGAAAACAAAAACTCTCTTTTAAGAATTTATTATAGAGTCGGGGTAAGAATACTTTACCTTTCTTACCTTTTTAGCTTCGTGGACTGCCAGCGGATTCGGTGATTTTGACATTTCTGCCACTTTTGCTTTTTCAAGCCAGGGACTTTATTATTATTTTTCCTTTTTTTTTTTTTCTTTATTATTTTTTTCTTTTTTCTCTTTTTCTCTTTTTTTTTTCTTTTCTTTTCTTTGCTTGAAGATTTTTTTACTTATTTTATACCGACTATTTGGGGATATTATTTCTTCTTTGCCCTCGAATGGATGGTCATCAAATATGGTTAACAAAATTACTTTTGTTAACTTTTCGTTAGGCTTAGGGACCATTTTGTAATTTTGGAATTTCGAGGACTTAAGTGTCGCAGCCTTCAAACCGGAGGGAAAAAGGAAAAATTCCCTTTTCCTCCCTTATTATTGACGGGAGTGAGGAGAGAGAGCCTCTTGCTCCTTTCTTCTTTCTCTCTTTCTTTCCTTCAGCGACCGCCATTGTTGCCTCTTTTCTTTTTTTTCTTTTCTTCTTATTTTCGCTCTTTTTCTCAATTTTTCTTCGCCAATTCTAGTGTTTTGTCTAGCAAATGACATCTTCTTCACGATCCGAGAAGGGGAAGGCTCGATGCACACCGAATCGATGAAAGGAGGAAAGAGTTTCCTCCCGATCCGAAATAAACTCAATCACCGTTACTCCACAGATGGCCCAGAGGCAACATTCTTCGAGATCGAGAACACTCACGTGTCCAATCTTCCACCTACCACTATGTAAGTTTTCTTCTTTCTAGATTTCCTGGATATACTTCGGATCGGCTAGATTTCACCAACACTTGTTTGGAACCTTTGGAGCACTCGACTTTATTAATGATGTTTATGCATGTCCTATTTATGCCTAAATGATGTAATTAGGTAATGATGCATGAAATTTATGTGATTTATTCTTGCGATGCATGATTGAACTAGTGGTCACTATTTGACCCTACTATGCATGATTTATACTATAAATGCAATTGGAGCTACATGATGCATGTTTTACGCTAAAACATATTTTTGCATGCAATATATTCACGAGACGGACTTTTCGGAATACAATTTAAATTTTTCCGAATACATTTCCGGGCATATTTTCGGATAAATATGGAACAAAACAGATATATTTCATGCCCTCAAATTTATTTTTCATGCATGCTTATCTGCAGGGATATAGTAAATGCCATAAGAATATTTATTTTTATGATTGGCACATTTTATTTCTTTTTAAGCGCACTCCCTATGGCAAATTATTGGACAATAAATGCACATGATGGATGCATATACTACTTTACTTTGATGCAAATGCAATGCAAAACAATTATAGAATGCTTATTAACATGATGCATGAACATTTTCTTATTTTATATGTACATGATAAATGCAGTCTAACATGCATTTCTATGATGCTTAGAATGTAAAAATGATTATTTAGATGCAAAATAATACACATAAATTTTTCTTTTTTTATTTTATTTAAAATACATACTTAAATGTATTTTATTTATTGAAGGAATGTAAAAGAATACAACATATATTTTAAAACACACATTTTTTCTTCCTATTACACTTTTTCTTTTATTTTATTTTAAAGAAACTAAATGTTTATTTACATGTGTATTTATGTACATGTATAATAATTATTTTTTAAAAAAATATATTTTCAAAAAAAATGGTAAGTTTTTATTTACATCAAAATGTTTTTTTAATAGAAATTAGCATGCTGCAATTTTATAATTCATGAAATACAATGCATGCAACATGTTTATTATCTATTCCTACTTATTTATTACTATCGTTTATCAAAAGACTTTACAAGGAAAATAAAGATAGTAGACTTACCTTTTTTCCTTCTTTTTTTTTTTCGCCAGGGAAGTTTAAGAGAATGCGGGCTTCATGTGCTAATGTTATGGATATTTATTACATGTTGCGAGGCGACGCCTTCCGTGGAGGCTTTGGTTTCGATACTTTCATGCACGCCTTCGCTCACTTCACCGGCTATCTCGCCGATCTTCGATCGTTGCTATGGGACTTCGGTGGGACACCACCCATACCTTCCATTTCATGGGGGGAGGCTACCATGACCCCGTGGCGACTTCTTTGTCATATCACGGGTATTCCTACCAACATCGGAGACCACGGCCGGATTTTACTCTCCGTCGGCGTAGAGGAGGTGGTGGACCTCTGGCTTTGAGCCGAGTTTAAATCGACGGATGAGATCTTCATCGGCGTCTGCATCGGAAGTGGCTTTTCGGTAATGCCGGGCGGGTGCCGGCAAATGATATGGCTGTCGTGACTCGAGTGGCTAGAGCGTTTTTATTCTTCTTTCTTGGCACATCGCTCTTTGCCAACTCTTCTACCACCCTACGGGTTTCCGTCCTGGCCTGCTTGGCTGATTTTGAGCAGATCCCTTCTTATGACTGGGGACAGGCGGGCTTAGCCGAATTATATGCTTCCATGGATTGAGGCCTCGAATGATTCGCCAATCTGAATGGATTTGCCCGGCGTG
This sequence comes from Codonopsis lanceolata, assembly GCA_013146195.2. Lineage (NCBI taxonomy): Eukaryota > Viridiplantae > Streptophyta > Magnoliopsida > Asterales > Campanulaceae > Codonopsis > Codonopsis lanceolata. Next base: position 30,012,886 of record CM028384.1, on the reverse strand, counting down.
GGAGGTATGTGCCTTTTCTGCTTTTGCTGCTTTTCCTTCTCTCTCTCTTTTTTATTATATATATATACTCTCTCTCTTTTTTTCGCAGCATACATTTCTCTCCTTTTTTTTTTCATTATATATATTTTTATTATTACTGATAACATATTTTCATTTTCTCCTTTTTTTTTTTTTTGCGAGTTTGGGCCTTCTCATTTTCCATTTCGGTGGGTCCTCTTATTCGCCGCGTCCATCGCCGCCCGTCAGATCTGTCCCCCCAATATGTTGATGATAATAGGGTTTATCCAACCCAGGACGGTGGTTGTAAAAGTAAGGAACGAGTGCGGGAACAAATCGTTAGCTCGAGTCCTGGTACAGTACACTTCCTTCCTTGGGAGGGTCTGGAGGGGCATTATGTAGTTCCTTTGGGACTTAGCCGCTGCCGGATACTGATAGTTTCCATTATGGTGGATTCCTTATACATGGGCAGCGAGCGGGTAAATCACCAACACCAGTCCATTTTAGTGCCTCCAGTGGTGCCTCCTCGGCCTCCTTTCTGGGTGATAGAGCCCGATCAGCTGCCAAACAGGTATCAGTACCTGTCGAAATACCTCATGTCAGCGACAGATTTTTCAATTATGGCGTATGAGGATTTCTTGATATTAGTCTTTGGCATCCCCCCTTTCCTCTGCTCCCCGTCTGCGCCAGCGGCATCGATGCTGCCGGACTAGTCTTCTACTTTATCTCTCGACGAAAACCTGATGTTCACAGAGCCTGATGATATCTTCTCTACCTTCCAGTATCAGTGGGGTGGTCAAACGGTAGAGCAGGTTCTTCCAGATGTCGAGATTCCCGATGAGCGTCGTGTCCCGGAGCAGGCTCGTTCGGTAGACACATTTACCTTTATTGTCTTTTTATTTTTTTACCATTCATTTTTTATTTTATTTTATCATGTACGCATATTTTTTCCATCATTCTTTTTTTTCTGTGCATGTCTATTATTTTTTGGAGACTAATACATTCTTTTTTTTTTGTCTCACTTTCTTTTTCTCCCTTTTTTTTATAGGTGAACGTGTCTACCTACAAGAAGTTGCTGCGGGTCTTTTTCATCATTAGCAAGCTTTATCAGAAACTTCCTGATGAGTTTTCTTGCAGGGGGAGCAGCACAGTGCGGCGGCCCAGACGTTGAGATGATGACGACGATGATGATGATGTCGGGTCGAGCCGTGCGAGGCGTGGGTCAGTGAGCTGGCGGTGGCACAACGGGTCCCGGGTCATGGGTGGTGGCCTTGATAGGAGCCAGTCGTCCCGAGCGCATTAGCTTTGGATTCCTGCAATTATTAGTCTCTCTTCCTTTTTTTTTATGTAAAAGAAATCTGTACAGACATTTATTATATAATGCAATATAATTGTATATGATGCAAAATATTACACATGCAAACTCAAATACACACAGAAAATAAAGCTATACCAAACATCTAAAAGGTAATGGCACACTGTATTTTTAGAAAGGGAGTTTATAAGAATATACCTTTGGATGGGAGTGGGCTTTTCTGATGATATGGGAACGGAGAGATGGTCGCCTTCCCCTGTTTCCTCAGCGTATTGAGGATATTGAACCCGTGGTCATAGCTCTCTTTTATATGTCTCTCTTTTTCGTTGCGATCGACATAGGCAAGCGGGACGGGACAGATAAACCAGGATACATGCATTTTCCAGCACGATAAAAAGGCAATGGTACGGCCATATGGGAGGCATGACGGGGTGCCAGGGGGAGCTCATGGTGGCGCCATTGGTTCTTCATGTGCAGCCACTGTTCATCGTTATTCACGCACTGTGCACATAACTGTCTGTTTCTTCAATTTTTGATATAAAAACGGACGGAGACTGGCCTGCTTTCTCACCAGCTCATTCATTCCTCATTCCTTACAATTCTCAAGCTTTCTTCTGCTCTGCCGTTGCCCTCTTTCACCTTATAAAATCCTTTGCATCTCTTTCATAAATGGCAGCGCGTATTCCCACTGCTTTGGAAGTTGAAGTTTATGAGAATGCCTTGGATTTATGGATTCTCTCCCTGCGATCAGACGAGCGGGACTGGTTTGATCATATCTTTGGATTCAGGTGCCTACTGTTCTGGAGGAATGTCATTATAAATTGGGACACGTTGAGGGGAGTCACCAGGTTTTGGTCTCCTCAAGACCATCTGTTTAACTTCGGCATGAATGAGATATGCCCCACATTTGAAGAATTCTGTGCGATACTGGGGGTGGTACCTTCTCGTCAGATCGTGGTGCCTGCCTACAGGAGACGTCCATACATGGCCATCCGGGAGCTATTTCACACTACCTGCCAGGCTACTCCTGGTTTCTTTAATGGAGAGACTTTTAATTTAACTGTCCTCCCCGGTGGGTAATGTAGACTACCTGCGGCGTAGGATGACAGCGTTCTTTCTTTGTCTGGTAGGGAGATATCTGTTAGTGGGTCCACCCGGATTTGTTGATGTGCGGGTCGTGGACCTTGTTGTGAGAACCCAAACCCTACTTGTGTAACATGCCTTCTATACTTGATTAATATGTTCATTATGTGCCTTAACATGTTTTAGAGTCCATATTGTTCATACCATGCTCGCATTAGGTCAACCAGGATCGTAGTTGCTTGTATGCCTTCTATACGTTGCATGCTTTGTTGTAACTGCTTCGTGTATCATCTTAGTACTTAACTAAGTCCTACTAGAGCCTTAGTACATTTATAACATGCTTAACGTATGCCTTAACATGTTAGAGACTTCATTTTGTTCATGTCAAGCTTGCATTTGAGTTGTTACGTTCATAGTCGCTTGAATGTCTTCTATGTGTTGCATACCTTGCCGTTTGTGCTTTGAGTGTTCACCTTAGCATGTTAGCACTTAACCAAGTCTTGTTGGAGTGCTATTACCTTGCATATATGACTTATAACATTCATCTTGATCATAGTAGGCTTGGTTGAGAGTTTAGAAGCATTGTTGCTTCGTTTGAGTCTTAGGGTTTCTCGGGATTGCCTTTGTTGCTCGTATTGTTTGTGTTTTAAACTTGCGAGAAGTTCATTTTAGTTCTAGACCAAGTGTACTAGTATTTATCATTCTTGCACAATCATTGTTCATAGACTTGTTGCATTTTGTTATAAGATGACCAATTTATTCCTTCACAGACTAGTCATGTTTTTGGGCAAACTTCGGGAAAATTCTGGTACCAATCTACTAAATATAATTTTCTAAAAACTTAGTATGTTTTACCTTCATAGGTTAGGATACTCCATGTAAAATTTGGTAATTTTCCAAGGTGTCTAAGTACCTCAATTAGGTCTTGACTTACGGTTGTGCCAGAATTCAGTTTTCAGGAAAACAGCTTCTGTACTTCATTTTGTAGTAACCTTATTTTGATGAATATAAGTCCAAATGGAGTAATTTAAAATTCTAAAATATATTTTAATGAGTCTAGTTTCAGAAAAATCAATAATCACCTCATTTGAAGTTGTGAACGATTTATGGTCGATTTTACAAGATTGACTGTCTAGTAACTTATCAAAAAAATGACATTGGCTGAAACTAGGACCATTCGCTCGCATGGTCCATGGGCAAAGCGACCGCATGCTCCAGAAATCAAACCTATGAGATTTTTTCATGCAATCTGAATTGTGAGAAATTAACCCCTTGAATCCCCATCCTAATTGACCCTAAAACATCCTATTAGACCCTAAGTAAGTTGGATTAAGCCTAAGCACAATCATCCTCCACTTGACAAGTGGATTTCCATGCATTCTCCTTGTGACATGTGGAGTTCCACCCACATTTGCATGCCACATATAAACCTCCCATTTTGTGATCAGCCATTAAACCCACCATATCTGAAAATTCTCTCTCTCTCTCTCTTCCCAAGCTTTTGTGTGTGAATGGTGAGGTGAGATTAGTGTGTGTTTCCCCCATATCTTGAGCTCCCGAACTCCGATTGCCAAACCGAGACCACCAAAGTGAAGCTATCGACGAGGAGCACAATTCCATCCGATTAGTTTGTGCTCATTCCATCTTTTTCTTTGGTGTAAGGTAAGCTATTGATTCCCCTTAGGATAAATGCTAGAAATGTCATGTCCCCCTCTTCTTATGATTCCCATGCTCCTACCATGTCTATGTCTTGTTTGATGATGATTTGAGTTTATGAGATTTTTAAATGATATGTTCATCTTGTTGATTTGGTCCTATGCTTAGAATTAAAAGTGTTCTATGCCTCCTTAGGAATAACTATTGTTCTTGGACTAATGATTTTTGACAACTCTTAGAGATTGTGATTTTAGGATCCCATAAACTATGAATTGTTCATCCTATTGATTTGGTCCTATGCTTAGAATTAAAAGTGTTCTATGCCTCCTTAGGAATAACTATTGTTCTTGGACCATTGACTTTTAATAACTTTAAGAAATAATGATTCTAAGGTTCCATGAATTATGAATTAATGATAATTCTTGACTATGGTTGTTATTTGGATTAATGGCCTAGTCTATCCTATACGAGAACTTAGAAAAGGGTTTAGAATGCATTTAGCATTTAAACTCTATTGGATGAATTTTTAGAGACGATTCAACGGAGTCGAATTTAGTGAGCCATTGAACAATACCGACTCAATGATCAATCCCTACGACGTTCTAAACATGTTTCACTAAGAATAATAATTCTAGACTCTTGAATTTGGATTGATTACCATGCTTGATTTTAGATGTCATATAATAGAATGCCTATTTGACTTGTTGAGTTCGCTCTTGTCGAACTCAATCCTACTTGATTATTGATGAGAATAATTACTTGTCATGAACGAGATCGCTCTTGTCGACCTCGTTCACTACTTGAGAATTTGTTAAGTAAACACTACTTGGCATTTGCATGAGTCCAGCTGGCATACCCGTCTTTGTTCACACACGCCTCCACTGTGGCCACAGTGGGGAAGTAGCCCCCTTACTGTAACCATTAGAGCATCATTGGTGTGTCTATCCCGGGCATCTCCTCGGAAGGTCGATGTACTTACACACATCCGACACCTCACATTCCAGATAACGCTTGTATGCAGGAACTACGTAGCGGCCCGGCTCTCCATATATCCTTATCCTATGTGATTTAATTATAAGCACCTATGTGAAACAATGTGCATTGTGGATATATGTTCTATATGCTTATGTGACGATATCTTGCCTTGTATGTTGCATATTGCCATGACATGCATGATGGATAGCTTACAAGTCTTTATGACTTACCCATTCCCCTTTACTGCTTTAGATCTTAGCAAGGCAGGTCCTTCTCGTTGAGGCTTGCGGTGTTCGTGTTCCCTTGTTCCTCTTTTGGTTCGCCGTTGCAGTTCGAAGAGGTGGTTTAGATGTCCTCTTCCTTTCTTTTGTAATTTGCAAGGCGACGGGTTTTAAAGCAAGTCATTTAGACTATGCTTGGGAATGTGCTATAACTTGTACTTGTTTATTTTAGCTAACTACTTGTAGTACTTTCACTTGTAGTACTTGTAACCCCTTTAATGCCGGCATTGTGTAAGCCGAGCTTTGGTTATCATGTTTAGTAGTTCACTACGTATAAGTCTTCCGCTGAGCATCCTATTAGCTCTTATTTAATTCTTGTCCATAAACTGCTAGCTTGGGTTCCGGCATGTAGTGTCGCCGATGACTTGGATTAATTGCTTAACTGTTATATCAGGTTTGAAAAGTTTTAAAAATTCCGGCCTTTTGGTGTCGAGGCGTGTTACGTCTCCAATGTTGCGTCACGTCGATTTCTTAAAATGAGTCCTTGCATGTTTATGTGTTTACTTGTTTCCCCTATTTGGGCGGTCCGACCCGCGGTTCCTCCTCTGGTCCGGGTCAGGTCGCCACATTGTATTACAGGCTCGAGATCGTTGGTTGAATATTGTCTCGGTGATTCTAGCGGAGACCTTCCTGGGCCTGACTGCTTTTGCTGGCGGTGAAGAACTATTCCCTATCGGTAGCCCTATTCTGGTCCATATGTGGCTAGAAGAGCACTTTCTTTGGGTTCTGGCTCCCATGCCGCATGGAGCACCATATGACCCAGCACTTTATGGCATTCGTGGGCATCTTCCTCAAACCAATTACTCTGAATTTGATTGGGCTGATCATTTTTACCGTCAGGGCTCCATGGACATAATCTGGGTAATTCATCATTGGGAGATCCGGCGTTTCCTTCGGCATTCCGCTTAATATAGTCAAGTGGTCGTCATGCTGGGTATTCAGCGGACCTCCTTTTATCAGCCGGACCGGATCTTGCGCCAATTTGGGGGGGAGCAGGTGATCCCGGACACAACTCGTCCCATATATATGGGGGTGGAGAATACTGACGAGGACTTGGGCCCCACAATTCAGGGCATGTGGCACCGGGATTCTGAGAGGCTAGAGATAGCCTATCCATTTGCTGATTACATGCTTCTGTCCCATGGGTACCTAGCATGGATCATGGTAACTGCTGAGGGGTCGTCCTGTGCCATCAGGCGCGGACTGAGGAACTTGCTAGGCCGCCATGTCACTAACGGATAGATGCTCGCCTGATGGAGATAGGCGAGGATATTGATAGCTCGGGGTTAGTCGTTCCTCAGGCTTTGGAGGCAGAACTCAGGCGGGTACATGATCTTGATGCTCGAACAACCCCTGGACCGAACACTGCGGGTCCCAGCAATGCACCCTGCAAGTTAAACAATGCTAGTAGGCAGCATAACCCATGGGAGCCAGAAGTAGCTGCTCCTCCTCCCCAGACTGGTTGGGGCACGGCTTTCAGAGCTGGCGGCAATGAGCCTCCACGGCTGAGCATGGCGAGCAAGCAGGACAATCCATGGGAACAAGAGATAGCCATTCCTCCTCCCCCACCTGTATGAGGTACTGCTTTCAGGGATGACGGGGCTGGTCCGAGCAATGTGGCTGCCCAGGAGAACGGAGACGCTGATGATGAAGAAGGGGACACTTCTGGTGGCTCACACGCAGGTGAGACTAGAGCTTCTTCTGCGCCCCGCAGAAGGAGTATATGGGCCCGGCTCGGTGAACGCCGTAGACATTGATAGACCACTCTGGGGCTGAAGCTACAAAAAAAGCGATAGTTTCTGGGAAAAACAAGGGGGGTACAGGCAATACACACACACACACACACACACACACACACACACACACACATATATATATATATATATATATATATATATATATATATATATATATATATGTGTGTGTGTGTGTGTGTGTGTGTGTGTGTGTGTACATGCAATCAATGTATAATTCAGATGTCTTAATAAATATTCCTAAGTTACACCAGAGGACTCATAATATTATATTTTAATATCTTAATATGAGCTTCTGTCGTGGTTTTCATATTTTTTCTGTCAGTCAAGCTTCCCGTACACTGAAGACCAGAGGTAGTATGCTGAGGACTCAAATAATGCCTTCCCTCTCCTTTTATCTCCTTATTGATTTATTATTATTATTATTATTATTATTATTATTATTATTATTATTATATATATATATATATATATATATATATAATTTTTTTTTGTGCTCTAACTTTTGCCTAGGCTGCCCTTTCGGGTTTTCAACCTAGCGAGCCCTTATTTCTTCTTTTAGTTGTTTTTTTTATTTATTATTTTTTGTTATATGCCCTAACTTTTGCCTAGGCCGCCCTTTCGGGTTTTCAGCCTAGCGGGCTGGAGAGGGAAGCATCTGCTGGATAAAATACCTCAGGCATAGTACCTTTTGAGTTTGTCGAGGTTGAAGACAAGATCTTCTCCATCTGGTTTGTGAGAAGACACCTCCGACGGATCTCCTTAACAATGTATGGTCCCATCCAGGAGACTTCCATTTTCCCTAGTATCAACATAACTAGGGGGTTTTTCTCGAAGCACGAGGTCTCCGACTTGGATGTCGCGGCCTTTGACTTTTTTATTGAAAGCTCGGGCGATGCGCCTTTGATATGCCCGGGTATGCTCTAGGGCTAGTAGGCGTCGTTCATCGATTAGAGCCAATTCTTCATATTGCACTTTGACCCAGTCAACTTCTGCTATGTCAAATTCCATCATCACTCTCAGTGATGGAAGTTCGACTTCTATCGGCAGTACTGCCTCCATGCCATATGCTAGAGAGTAAGGGGTAGCCCCAGTGGGTGTGCGGACTGAGGTGCGATAGCCTCAGAGGGCTAGCGGTAATTTTTCTGGCCAGTCTCTTCCTGTGTCAGCCATTTTTCTGATGATGTTCTCAAGTGTTTTATTGGTTGCTTCAACGACACCATTGGCTTGTGGCCGGTAGGGGGAGGATTTGTGTCTTTGGATCTTAAACTCGTCGAGTAGACAGTTCACGTCCCCTTCGAAATGTGAGCCGTTGTCGGAGATTATCTCGAAAGGTACCCCATAGCGATATATAATATTGGTCTGAATGAATTCGGACACCTTTCGAGCATTCAGAACTTTGTAGGAAAAGGCTTCCACCCACTTTGTAAAGTAATCGACAGCTACCAGGACATATTCATGACCATTGGATCCCTTCGGGTGAATTTGGCCTATGACGTCGATTCCCCATGTTGAAAAGCGCTAGGGGCCGGGGAGTTATATAAGACATGTGGGGGCACATGCTACAGATTGGCAAAGCGTTGACATTTGTCGCAATGTCGCACCCACCGAATACAGTCGGTTTCAAGCGTACTCCAATAATACCCCTGTCGGATAATTTTCTTGGATAACATATGGCCATTCATGTGGGGCCCGCAGGTACCACCATGCAGTTGATCCATGATTTGCTCGGCCTTGGCCTGATCGACACATAATTAGTTGAGGCCTTGGTAATGCCTCTTATACAGGCTGCCACCGCTAAGTACAAATTGTGAGGCCCACCTTCGCAGGGAGACTCTTCCTCTTTTATCTAGGCCGGGAGGATAGATACCTTTCTGAAGCAGATTTAAGATATCGGCGTACCAGGGTTCGTGATCTGCTTCAGGGGCTGTATTAATTTTGAAACAGTATGCCGGAGTGACCTTTTTCCCGACTACGAATGGCTGAACATTAGTTTCTGCGGGAATCTGGACTAGTGATGCCAGAGTAGCCAAGGCATCGGCGAATTGATTTCTATCTCGCGGCAGATAATGGAACAAGATAGAATCAAATCGGGCGGCAAGTGTTGTTAGTTTGGCATGATAGAGCTGCAGCCGAGGATCCTGGGTTTTCCATCTCCCTTCGACTTGATTTATGATCAGGGCAGAGTCTCCATAGACTTCGAGATCTTTGGCTCCTCTTTGGAGAGCTTCTTCTAGGCCAGCAATACAGGCTTCATATTCTGTCGTATTATTTGAACATTCGAACTCCAACCTTATAGCCAGCGGAGTATGAGAGTCAGCCGGATCGATGAGTAAGATTCCTATGCCAAAGCCTCTTTTGTTTGCGGCTCCGTCAAAGAACATCTACAAACAGGTGTCATGGTCAGTGATTTCCAGGACACCTTCATCTGGGAAATTAGGCTCAGTTGTATCTTCGGCCTTCAAAGGTAGATTGGCTAAGTGGTCTGCGATTACGCTCCCTTTGATATATTTGAGTGTGACATAGGTTATGTCAAACTCGTTGAGAAGAAAGGACCACTTGGCTAGTCGGCTGGACAGTGATGGCTTACCGAAGATGTACTTGATAGGGTCCATTCTGGATATGAGTTTGATGGACCGTCCTTGGAGATAGGTCTTGAGCCTTTGAGTGGCCCCGCTAGGCAGTGCGGCTTTTCTCCGGTCTTTGAATAGTTTTGCTCGCTTCCTTGCAACTTCCTACTTATTAAGTATATATAACATTTTCAATGTAGGAATCTTCTTTCTCTTGGGCGAGCATAGCCCCTACTAACGTGTTTGTGACAGTTAAATATATGAGGAGAGGTTTATGTGTATGGGGTGGAGCTAGCACAGGGGGATTGGTAAGGTAGGTTTTTATTTTTTCGAAGGCTAGCTGGCATTTCTCGTCCCAGACTTGGTCAGTATTCTTTTTTAGGAGCTTGAAAGGGGCTCATATGTGGTTGTCAGCTGCCGGATGAAACGACTGATATACTGCAATTAACCTAGGAAGCCTTTGACTTCGGTTGGAGTTTTCGGCTGTGGCATTTCTAGGATGGCTTTGATCTTGGCTGGCTCGATCTTGATGCCCTGCTCGGTCACTAAGAATCCCAGGACTTTGCCTTTGGTAACCCCAAATGTGCATTTGGTGGGGTTAAGCTTCACCTGGTGCTTCCTTAGCCTTTCGAAGAATTTTCGAAGGTCTTTGATATGGGCATCGTTGGTGTCTCTGGAATGCACGATCAAGTCATCAACATAGACCTCCATTTCTTTGTGGATCATGTCGTGGAAGAGGGTGGTGGCAACCCTCTGATAAGTAGCCCCGGCATTTTTCAGCCCAAATGGCATGACAATATAGCAATAAGTACCCCAAGGAGTACTAAATAAAATCTTCTCCTGGTCCTCTGCTGCCATTTTGATTTGATTATAGCCCAGCATGCCGTCGACGAAGGATCAGACTTTGTAAGCAGCGACGGTGTCTACCGCAATATCAATATTGGGTAGAGGGAAGTCATCTTTGGGCGACGCTCGGTTGAGGTCGCGAAAATCTACACAGATCCAGACTTTCCCGTTGGGCTTGGGAACGGTCACTATATTGGACAGCCAGATCAGGTATTCAACTACCCGAATGAAATTGACGTGCAGCTGTTTCATGATTTCTTCTTTAACTTGTAGTGACCATTCTGGCTTGATGCGGCGGAGCTCTGTTTGACTGGGCGAGCATCTGGATATATGGGGATCCGGTGTTCGACTATAGCTGGGTCTAGTCCCGGCATATCTTCGTAGGATCGGGCAAATATGTCTATGGGTTCCAACGGGCACAATAATAAGCTAGAGGGGGGGGGTTGAATAGCTTACTATACACTTAAATTTTTTAAGTAAGTTCTTTGAAAGGTACTTTCAATCTATTGAAAAGATTGAAGTAGCGGAAGTCTTTCAATAAGGCTGAATCAAGTCTGCCGATAAGGACTACCGAAAGACCTAACTTAAGTTTACTTAAATTTGTCAGAAGGGTAATGATAAATGAAGTAATAAGCAGATAAGAGACTAGACAAACAGTAAAGAAATTAACACAAGTATTTTGGGATGGTTCACACTATAAAGAGTGCTACGTCCACCACCAAGGCAGTCAACCTTGGATTTAAATAGTGCACTATGTTTTCCACTAGATCTATTACAAAGAATATTCCCAATGGATCGTGTACAAAATATTGACTTGTGTTTGGGGGTTAAGGAATTAAATATCTGTGAAAACAAGATATTTTATTCGTGCAGAAGTATAGCTATTAAATGAATAACAACAAGAAGAGAAACAATAAATGTTGATGCACAACTTCTTCTTGTTGACGAGGACTTCTAGATCTGTTAAGGATCTCTTGAATGCACTGGGTAATAAGACTTAGAGTTGTAGAGTTTTTGAGCAATTCTGCAAGTGTTCGATGTATATCTCTTCAGTCTTTAATGGAGGTATTTATAGCAGGTGCACTCTAAAGATCCGTTTGAGAAGACGAAGACTTTAACAGCTCTGTAAGGTTAAATGCATTAAATGCATGGGGCTGTCAGTCAGGAATTTCGTCTTCACAGATATCGAGCAAGAAATGATTACCGAGATCTTCGAAAGTTGGGCAATCTTGATGTCGGGCTTCAGGAGAGTTGTTGCGCATAGGCAGTAGGTGACGACCGCTTCCTCGCTTTCATTGCTCGTGTTGTGAAAAGTCTTTCGCTGAAAGCCGCTCGGCGGGTTTGAGGTGTCAGAGAATGTCTCAATTTAAATTCAAACATAGATAAGGATAAATTTAAATTGATCTATTAATCTTTGCTGGATAGGATACGTCATGATTGATCAGATGTATACAAGGTCTGCCGTTTGTATGTTGAAGCAGGTCTTCCGGTGATGCTTTGAAGAGGTCTTCTGCTGAACCTGTGAAGTCCTATAAAAACTATACTTTGGCAAAGTTCTATACACATTTGCCACGCTAATCGATACGCAGCCCGATTAGCCATTGAAGTATAAAACAAGGGTAATGTATGAACATATATAAATCTAACATAATAAGAATCAACAATGTCCACGAATTTTTTGAGGAGATCAATGAGTGCTATCCTTTCAGAACCTTGCAGGTAGCTGCCGATTTTGATTTCTTTGATTTCATTGTCCAGCCCCAGATTGATAGTGGATGTGTCTTCGCTGTCGCCGATGAATGACTCTGCCTCTCGGTGCTCAACCCGACTTTACAAGCTCAAACAAATATTTTTTATCTTTTGGGTCCATTTCATTGAATGACTCATTATCATAATTATCATTATTTAATGCGTCTTTTAATGTAGGTGCAACTAAGGAATAAGCAAAGACATTTAGATTATCATTAAAAGCAAATTGTACAGGGTTTATTACATTATTGAGGACCTGGGGTTTGAGATCCTCAAGTTTAGGTAGCGGACCGGTAGATGACCAACTGCAGTAGCTGGGAAGGAATAGGATAATATATCCAAAGCGGTCCACTAGGTCGACGGGCATCAGGAGCGGGCCGGTCGTGGTATATCAGTTCTGCAAAGGCTTATCAACAATAAGCTCAAACTCAGCAGGGAGCTCTTTATAATAAGTGCCTCCATCTATCATACCCAGGAAACTGTATCATATGGACATTTATTAGAAGCTCCTTTATTGAACAGCATATTTTACAGCACCTATATTTATGGCTAATTAGACTAACTTGCCCCTTTAGACCTCCCTGGCTTGATTTGTTTCAAATATTTTCGTGCCTGCCACCGTAATTACCTTGTTGTCAATGAGATCCTGAATTGCATCTCTGAGCGTATAGCACTTGTCAGTAAAATGACCGCTGCATCGATGATACTCACAATACTGGGCATGGTTCCAGGTAATAGGTAACGGTTTGGGTGGTCGGTAATTATCCATGGGCTTTAGTATCCCATGGGCCCATAGTGTTTGGAGTATTTCGCATCTTGGGCATTCGGTGTCATCATAATGCCTTGAAATTGTTTCTTTTTCGGCTTTTGGCTTGGGTAAATGGCCGTATTGGGTTTTGGTCAAGCAACTGAGTGGGGTTTTCTCTCTTTGATAATATTGTACTGGAATGGGATTGCTTGGACCTTGGCCCAATAGGGATTCTTTTTCTGGTATACAAATAATTTCCTTTAGAGTCCCTGGGGTCATTTGTTGAGAATATGTATTTGAGGGATCAAGAGGGGGGTAATTCCTTTGGCTATAATAGCAGGTATCCAGGTGGGCTCAGGGTTGATTTCTGGAAGATATGGGCTAGGATTATGGGCGTTTGAAATCACATTACCTTGGGCAAGGAGGTCATCATTTGGTCGTGGCCGCATGGTAGCTCGAGGCTTGAAAAGGATACATGTATCGTGAGAATTTATTTCGAGAATGGGAAGTATTAGGGACGATTTTGGGATCTTGGCTTTTTGGGATAAAATGGCGAGAGTTTCTGAAAAACCTGCCAGGAGATCATTTACCACCAGATTTGTTATTCTTTCTGCATGGGCATCCAATTCCTTCCTTAACCAAGTCTCAAGCCCAGGAGGAGGTGCATACATAGGAGTTTCCTTTTCTCTCCCCTACTGCCCAGCTTGTCACCACCGCCATAGCTTGCTTATTCTTCCGCCATACCGCTTGATCCGCACTTTGTACCGATTCTGCCTTGTCCGATTTGAAACCGATACCCTCTGCTCTCGATCTCTCGCACTACTTTCCCGTGATCAATCGGCCAAGACTATTCTCGCTTTCCAAATTGGCCCGGTTTCGAGGAAAATGGGTTATGGAGGAGGTATCGTAAGGGTGGTCAAGGCTTTCGGCTTGGAGTACCGTGCCTTTATTAGTATATTTTATTATTATTTATTTTTGTTCCCTACAATTGACCTGATAAGCACCTACTTTATTTTGACAGCCTCGTGACTTTTTCGAACAAGGGATTTTTCTCCGCAGTATAGGACCAACGATTCCACCTCGCTCTTCGACTCCCATGACTAGATCGGTCTCAAAGCGAAGGGCCTATACTCTTTCCAGAACCACATTCGAAATGGTCTAGGGTCGAACATCGAAAATAATAAATTAGCCCCCCGTTTATTATTTATTATCATTATTTTTTGTGCGCACTTTATTTTTTTTCTTTTCTAAACTTGCGATTTATATATATATATATATATATATATATATATATATATATATATATATATATATATATATATATATATATATTTTTTTTTTTTTATTTATTTATTTTTTTGACAGGCCGACTCACAATTCGTAGATGCAAAAACCGGTCGGTCTCTCAAGTGTCCTCGAGAATCTATATGCATTCTAGCGTTGGCTTATGCAGGGGTAGACCGCCATGGTGTAGGGTAACGCCGAATATTCCTATATGCACGTGTGTACAATATCTAGAAATTAGTAAAATATTTATTCATATATATAAATGTAAAATAAAACGTATATGACATGTCTTGTCAAGTTATGTGTGATTTTCTGCTTTTTTAGTTTGAGTGCAAGCAAGCAAGCACACCACATTTAGAAATATAAAGAAACGCTGGGGAATCTATCTATGCCCTATTAATTAAAAATAAATGGTTAAAGCAATATTAAAGCCCCCTTTTATTGTAATTTTATTGTAAACATACATAACACACCTCTTTTTTTTTTTTGATTTTTTGAATCTTTTGAATTTTTTTGATTTTTGATTTTTTCTAAAGAAACTTAAAAAATATTTTTTAAATATATCTGCACGCCTATCTAACGAAATCTGCCATAAGATGGAGGATCATATCCACAAATATAGACACGGATGTATAGAATGCAATATTCAATGCATAAATTAATATAACAAGCATACTTTAGTTTAAACAAAAGAAAACAAAAAAGTTTTTGTTTTATGAGTTCAGCCTTCCATTTAAAAT
>CM028384.1:29962575-29997785 GCA_013146195.2 Codonopsis lanceolata | reverse complement strand
TTAAGAGAAAAAATAATATGATTTATCTTTTTTAAATTTGTTTAACATTTGTTATGGTAAAATTTTGACTACGACAAAGCAACTTTAAAAGACTATCATATTGATCCTAAGTTATAGATCTTACTAACAAATCTCTATTCGAGTTAACTAAATAACTTTTGTTATGACCATATCTCTCTTTCTATATAAGTGTGAGTGTTTTTCTTACGTACAAATTAGTGTATAGGCTTGATAAAGATAATCAACCTTAAATCTAGGTGTTTTAAAAAAAAAACAACTTAATGTATAGGGACAAAACTAATCATGTACCTAATAAACATCCACAATAGAATTAAGGTTAAACAAGTAAAATTTGTCATAAGTAGAAAATAATGTATAGACATAAATAACCCTAGATTTAATAAACTATTCACCATTAATTATTGCTAAACAAATAAATTTGCATGGGCTAATCAATTCTTTGAAGGATGAAATTGAATTTAGTCCATCAACTTATACCTAATTTTAAATTAGATCTTACCTTTTTTAATTATATTCATTTTGTCTCATATGTTGATTTTTTTTTGTCATATTTCATCTTCGTGTCATTACCATTACAAATGTCATACAATATTTTTGAATATCACGAAAATACACTTACTCAGTTAAGAGAAAAAAATAATATGATTTACTTTTTAAATTTGTTTAACATTTGTTACGGTAAAATTTTGACTATGACAAGCAACCTTAAAGACTATAATATTGGTCCCTAAGTTATAGATCTTACTAACAAATCTCTATTCAATTAACTAAATAACTTTTGTTATGACCATATTTCTCTTTCTATATAAAAGTGTGAGTGTTTTCTTACGTACAAATTAGTGTATATGCAACAATAAAGATAATCAACCTTAAATCTTGCTTAAAAATAACAAGAAATTTTTTAGGTAATCAACCATAGATTTTGATGTAATGTTTCTAAAATACTTAAAATTTGTTCGGTGAAATTTAGGTAGACATTACTAGAGGTGTATGAATTTTTAAAACTACTATAATAGATTTGTTGGTGAGTCTCGAGATATTAAACAAATCGGTGGCGAGTTTACTAATTATCAGTGAACAAACCAAGAGAAATGAGTTTTTTTTAAAGAGCTATTGTTTAAGATGATGAAGAAAACAATGGAAAACACATTTTATGAATATGTGCATTTTGTCGGAGAAGAAAGCAAAAAATTACAGTTTTCTCCCTTTAATATTTGAATGCTACAAGTAACTCTAAAGACTAACATACATATTGGTACCTAACAAATACCTCCAATCAATTAATTAGGATTTTCACTATCCTTTAAATATTGAAATTTTCGAATAAACCCTCAAATGTTGAGAAATGTATAGAACCCGTTATCCTACACATAACGTTAAAGTAAGTATGTTGTCTATAGTTATTTCATTTTGTAATATATATATATATATATATATATATATATATATATATATATATATATATATATATACACACACATTGAAGTAAGTATGTTTTCTTCAAATTAACCACTACTAATAATATTTACACATTCTTCTATTTTCCTTTGTATGGTTTATTACCATATCTAATATATTACATAAATTGCAGAGCTGGGAGAGAGAGAGAGAAGAAGTTTGAGAGATAGATAAAAGATGAATTATTTTTTTTAGAAACTACAACAATTGTAAGAGTGGGTAATAAGTATATTAACCTTACATCTTGAGATTATGTTTTCAATATATTTCAAAATTGTTATGATGAAATTGTTGCAGATATTACTAAAGTTATATGTATTTATTTAACTATAATAACATATTTGTTAGTGCGTAGAGATACTTAGGAAATCATTGACATGTTTAGTGATTATCGTGAACAAATTAAAAAGAAATGAGTTACTGAAAAAGAACCTATACTTTCAAGATGATCACGGAAAAATAAAAATATAGTATTTGTTGGAGAAGATAGCTAAAGTTTAGTTTATTGCATTGAATATTTTGACTATTACAAGTAGTCCTTAAAATGAACATATTGATACCTAACAAACCACTAATCAGTTAACTAAACAATTGTTGTTAGGATTTTTACTATCCTTTCCTTGCAGAAATTTTTGAATAGACCCTCATATGTTAAGAAAAGCACAAAACCCCATAGATACACATTAATGTTAAAGTAAGTATATTATCTTTGATTATTTTATTTCTTAATATGAATATATAACTTTTAAAAAAATAAATAGAAAATGTACTATTAATCTGTTATCTTCAAATTGACCATATTATGAATATTTATATTTTTAAGTAAGGTCACTTAATTTGAAAATGAGATTTCAATTTTGTTTTAAGTTTGTATAAATAAATAAATATAATGAATGAAATTTCTTTAATTATTAGATTTTGAAAGCTTTAATTCTATTTATCCTCCTACTATGTATGATAATACACAATTAAAAAAAAGGGAGGGTCTATTTTTACTACAATTTTTACTTATCTAATACTTTACTATTTATTGCATCAATAAAACACATATTTGGGTAAAATTACCCCTTAATTATTTTCCTTTGTTAAGTTATCTAACAATGTTACCTACATAATTTTCTAAGTAAAAAATATCAAATGATAATTGGTTACCGTCCACATAAACAACATAATTATTATTATTATTTTTCCTAAATGTTATATCCATAAAATTCGTGGCTAGAGTCACGTTACATTATAAAAAACTAATATAAAAAAATTATCAACCGAATATTAAGGAAACATGGGATCATTATTTACTTAAATTAAAAAATAATAATTAGATGAATTACCGTTTATAATTTTTTTTAAAATTATCCAATAGTTAAATCATATTTTGATACCATATAGTAAAGCTTTGTACATTTTGCCTACCATAACAATTGATTCTAAATATTAACTATGAATAGATTAACCGATAATCAATTCAATATCAACCATATTATTATTATTGAATTTATGTTAATACAAAATAATGTTTAAATCAAATTAATATTTTATCATTTTAACGAAGTATCACATAATCCCTTCGTTTTTAAATAATTTTATTCCTTTTCTCTTTTTTTTCTGTTCTAAAATAATTGTCTTCTTTCATAACTTTCCTTTTAAAAAAACACTTTTACTACTTTACCCTTACTTTTTCTACCTACTTCAATTATAACCACACACACAAGGGCATTAAAGAAAAAAATCACACATTACACCAATATTTAAAATACAATCAATTACTTTTTTTTTAACGGTGTGTCAAAAGGGAGTATAATTTAGAAATAACAAATATATAGTTCAATTTCAAATAACAAGTAATTAATTAATAAGCAGCTTTGTCCAAGCCTACATAAGTTAAAAGTAATAACTAATAATATGGTAGATAAGTAAAAAATGTAGTGGAAATAGCATTTCACAAAAAAATCATCAACAATACGTGTAACATGCGTGCAACGCGCGTGCACTTGACTGTTACTATAAAACCTCTACAAATTATCCCCACAAACCCCCGACAATGCACAAAACAATATCAACACTAGAAATGACCTTCAGGTTACAGACCCAAATACGACTTGCAACATCTCTTTCCCCGGCGAATGTTCAAGCCGTGAATTACCTTTGGTTTGCATATGGCGGCTACAATAAAACTCTAGGGACTCGGCGAAACTTGGTGCACCAATGGTGTGGATCGGTAACTACGTTGCTCTCTTGCTTGCTTCCTTGCAATAGCGGTTGATACCTTCCTTGGTTTACGCAATGAACATTCGGTTTCCTTGTAAATTTTTCACTCTCAATGTTGCTACCCTCACGTTGTTAGCTGTGGCAATGAAGCTACCAGTCGATCTAAGTAATTCAATGGATGGCGCTACGGATCAACTAGCAAAACTTAGCAACACAATTTTTATGTGTGTTCTAATGACTAATTTTATGCCTTCACTTGGAGCCATGGATGATAAGGAAATTCTCTTAAATTAGTTGCCTTGGTAATTCTTGTGATCACCATACTTGTGAATGTTTTCATCCAATTACGCACAAGTGCAATCGATTACTTTCAACCTAGAAAGGTACGGGGCATCACTGGTTGGAATTATAGTCATGAGCATGTTATAGTTATTGTCTGCATGTTTATGTTGCTTGTAGTATTGAGTGTCATAGCTTTAACAATTCCTACATTAAGGAAGATTCTACAAGTGAAGTATGCCAAGATACACAAAGTAGAGTTGAAAAAAATGGAATTATTTGAAAGAAAATGTGGCAAAATACTGGATGATGGCAAGAACTGGAAGCCCTCAGTTTGTCATCTTCCGTTCACCAATCTGTTTTGCTTTAGGGACAATTAGTCTTCTAGTTGCTCTCGTCTTACTGATACACGAGTATAATTTTGGCTTATGGGTTCGAGACTTCTCTTCCGACTATAAGGATTCAACCCTCCTAATTTATGTGGTTCAAACTGCTGGTGTGGTAGTAGGTACCATTGCCCCAACATTCAGATGCTCCATTGTTACAATTTCCAATTGCTCAAACAAAGGAATAAACCACAAAGCATATGTATTCACCGTAGAGACTTACTGGATCCAAACACTGTTAGAGTGGAAAGAGAGCTCTCTTTCATTACCGATTCAGAACCAAAGTTTCCAAAAACTTTTCCTGAACACAATAGGTCTAATCCTGGACTTCTTTATAGTCATTCAGAAGGTCATCGTGGCAGCAAACAAAGTTGTTCGCTGCATTTATAATTTATTTGTTAAGTTGGCCCTTTCTTTTTGCTACTGCATCAAAGAAACAGAAGCTCATGTCCCAAACAGGTGGCTCGAAAATCAAATGAGACCGAAGTGAATCTGAAGAGAGCTGGATCTTCACCCTTACGTTTTGCTGCTTGAAGGTGAGGAAGAGCTATCTGCGAAAACCTTGAAGAACATCTCAGATTCCTTGAATCGGATAATTGAGAAGGCTAAGACCCAGCATGTAACGCCCCATAATCTTGCATGTGCATTCTATGCTTGTTTTTATACTTTCTTGGTTGATTGTGAGCTTGTTTACTTAATGTATAAACGTCTTAGAATCATTCATAGATCATTCTAGAAGTCCTTGACATGCTTAGAATCATATAAACTTGTTTGTTGAATCGCCGGTTTAATCGCGTTGAAGTTGGCCTTAGCGATTCCTCTCGTTGCTCGTATTTGCTTCTATTTCGACGTACGAAGTGTTCGTTGAGTTCTTGGCTTTATATTCAGGTCTTAATCATGTTGAAACAAGTCTCTTTCATGTCCAAGATATCCTAGTTTGAATGGCGTTTGATTGTAGTTTGATTCGTTGTTCATTCGTCGCGTGGTTCGCGCCTTGTTCTACCTTGTTCCGGTTGTTGTTCGGGTGTGTTTCCGACTCGTTTTGAGTAGGGTTAGACCTTAGAATGGTTGCCCAAAAGTTTGGGACCATTTAGATCAAGTTTAGATCAAGTTTTAGAGGTTCTGGAGCCGAGGCGGCCGCATGGGAGCTGGTGAGGCGCCCGCCTCAACCGGCAGAGCAAATTCAAAATGGACTGAACTTGGGAGTAGTCTCAGAGGTTGAGGCGGCCGCATGGCCTTGGGTGAGGCGCCCGCCTCACCTGCAGATCTGCTACGGGATTTTTCTTCCCCTGTTTTGAGTTAGGTCGTGAAATGCCTATCCTACCCCCTTTAAACCCCCTCTAAACCCTTCCTAAATACCCACACTTAGTCCTAATCAAGTCCTAACACTAAATTGAAGTTAATCTAATATGGATTAGTGGTTGTCCACTCCCTAAGTTTCACTAATTGCACTTGAGAAATTCCCCTTGTACCCTTCTCTTGATTGGAGGTATAAATACCAAGTCTTGACCAATATTCAGTAAATCCTTCATTTGTTCATCCTATTTCTACAAGTTAGAGAGAGAGAGTTGGGGCTTGAGTTTTGAGCCCTAGCTTCATCTTCTTCCTCCGATCCCCAAGGATTCCACCGTTCGATCGCCGCCAAACTTCGGATTCTCGACGGGTGAGACGAAAGGAACGACTTCACCGTTTAGATTTGGATTCTCTTGAGTTTTCACTCAAGCTAGGTAAGTTACTCTTCTTCATTTTAGCTCTCATTGACCCTAAGGAAACAAAGTCTATGATGTGTGAGGTCAATGAGGACACATAATTGCTTCCTATGCTTTCCATTTGAAATTTAAATGTATGATTTTGCTAGGAGCATGTCTAGGTGAATTTCTTGCCTTTGGGAGTTTAAATTACTCTTTTATTATGTTAATTGAGGTCTTGAACATGTTAGAAATATGTGGTATGTTTGTTGATGAAAGTGAAATTATTTAGGAATGCCCTAAATTATGCCTATGTGGTATGTATGAAAATTGTTATGTGTTGTATCCTCAACATTGGACTATATAGCAACGTGAATTACATTAAATTGTTTTGGGTGAATTTATATCCTTGTTGAACCTAGAATTGACCTAGGTTGGGTTATGAAGCACATAGCTTCAATTTCTCCAAAATTGGGAATTTAGAGGAAAGACTCAACGGAGTCGACTCTAGGGAAGAATTGAACACGTTAAGCTCTAATTTCAATCCCTACGAAGTTTGAACACCGTTTGATTTGGTTTACTCAAGTATGAGTTTGATTTAATTGATTATAACAAGTTGTTATGAAAGATTGGTTTCGAGCAATTAATTGCCTTGATGTGTTTTCTGGTAGAGATTAACACCTTACTTTGTCGGACGAGCCCGCTCTTGTCGGATTCGGTCCTTAATTGGTTTAAAGTCAAGTAAATATCTACTTGTGCATTGCATTGAGTCCAGCTGGCATAATTTGGTTTGTTTATTGAGTCAAGGTAGGACGATGCATCGCCTTCACGAATTATGGGATTCGTGCTTGCTATGGATCGCCGCACTGACTTCACACACACCCTCCACCGTGGGCCGCAAAGGTGGGAAGTAGCCCCTGCCGTGATCGCTTAAGTGCCGCATTGGCTTGCTAATGAGATCGAGTAGGTTCTCGGTATGAGTCGATGAATTCACATAACATCGATGGCACGAACTAGTAACAGAATTGTGTTGCAGGAGCGACGAAGCGGCCGTGACTATCATATCCTACTTGTATGATTTACTTTACGCACTTATGGGAACAATATGCTAAGTGCCATATGATGATAATGTGCTAAGTGTTAAATGATGATGATATGCCATGATCGTGATAAATGTCATGCTATAACATGAACATGCATATTTTGGTAACTTACTAAGTCTTTCGACTTACCCTATTTGTTTGCTTTGTTTTCCTTAGATCAAAGCCGAGGAGACGTCCCACGCTAGATTCACGTGCTCGCTTGGACGTTGTGAGCGAGGTTGCTCTTTTGGACTTTAATTGATTAATCTTTTATTTTGGAAAGGACGTTGGGAAGCAAGTCATGTAGACTTGGCTTGGGGTTTTGTATGTTGTAGTAACTTAACTATTTAATACTTGTAATCTTTTGGTATGCCGACTTTATGTCGAGCTTGTTGATATGTTGTTGGTTCATCACAGTTTCTTCCGCTAAAGCTTGTTTAAAACATTATTGTTGTTATTGTCTCCGGCATGTTGTGGCCGTTGAGTTGTTTAAGCATGTGTTAATTGTAGGAGTAGTTGTTGGGTTCCGGCTGTAACGTCGCCGATGACTTGTTTAAATTAAGTTGTTTTTCCGGCCAAGTGTAGCCGAGTTGTTATTCGTATGCAATGTTGCGCCACATGAATTTTGTAAACCTACTTGCGCATGCTTGTGTGTTTAACTTGATTATTTGGACGGCGCGATTCGGGATCTCGCATTGGGGTCCGGGTCGGGCTGTCACACAGCAGCCAAGAAATCTAAAGGAACTTTTAAAGAAGTGTCAAGGCTTTAATGGAGTGGCCTTGTTCAACAGCAATCAAGTTCTACCTCTACATTCTCAAGAACCTCCGAATGGTTGGAGTTTGATATGTTATTGCTCTGGATAAGGTCCCTGCATAAAAAGGAATTAATGGGCTGTGTGTTCTAAGTTCCACGAGATCAGTGATCTCTGTCCTTAAGACAAAAACAGGCGCCGCAATGGTCTGGATGGATTTGAAGCCTGTTAGTCTCATAGGGTTATGGAGCTTACTTGATTGAAGAGACAGACTTCCTTTGATCAATCAACTGTGAACCAAACTGCTGTTGTATCTCTATTTATGACAGAAGGAGTAGTACAGAAAAAAAGACTTTCATAACCACACACACAAGGGCATTAAAGAAAAAAAATCACACATTACATCAATATTTACAATACAGTCAATTATTTTTTCTTAACGGTGTGTCTGGTCAAAAGGGAATATAATTTAGAAATAACAAATATATTGCTCAACATCAAATAACAAGTAATTAATTAATAAACAGTTTTGTTCAAGCCTACATAAGTTAAAAGTAATAACTAACAATGTGGTAGATAAGTAAAAAATGTAGTGGAAATAACATTTCACTAAAAAATCATTAACAACACGCGCAACATGCGTGCAACATACGTGCAATTTGCGTGCAACGCGCATGAAACGCGCGTGCACTTTACTAGTGAGTTATTAAAAATGTTGATTTCTTTACCCGAAACGGAGAGAGTATAAAGTAACAAAATGTGGTCGACAACAATGAGCTTAGGTATTAGCCTTGTTTATTCTTAAATTTCTACTCCACCTCCAAATGATTAGTAAATATAGATGAATTGAAATGACAAAAATATAGTATAAGACCAAATTAAAATACATGAATTCAATAGACATAAATGTAATGGCAGCAAACTCAACCAGTATCCACATGATAATAAAAGTATATATTGATGAAGGAAGGTCCTTATTACAAGTGAAGAGGAAATTTCAATGAGTTTTAAATTATAAACCGTAAAACGAAAAGATAAAGCCGATCGATCGATCGATCAAATATATGTAATATGCCTCCTGCAGCGTTGTAGGATTGTAGCTAGCTAGCTGGTTAGTTACTTGCCAACAACCACTTGCATCTCCATATGTTCTTCTTTCTGATCAACAGCAACATACTTGGAAACCTCTTCGAGATCGAGACCGAGATCTTGGTCGGGTTTTACTTCAATGTTTTTCGCTATGCGTTTTTATATATCAAGTATAGTATCATTTGAGTAATTCCAAATAAAAACCCCATCACATTTGGTAACTGCACGTGCAATTGAGAATTAATTGAGAGTTAAGACCATATCCATCAACAACGTCAACATTTCAAGGTAATGTGTGAGTTAATCATGAATTCCTATTATATATGTATGCAACTATGCATACATTCTATTACTTACTGCAATGAAGTAGTCCTTAACGAAGAATCCATAGAAGAACCACATCGTGGCATAGAGAGTGAGGAAGAATGAAAGAGTGAATGGCATGTATTCCACGCTCTTTGTTCGTACCACTTGCCTCTGTAAATTACAAGTAATGAAAATTATCACAACCTTCATTAAGTTGTAAAAATTGCATGTATATATATATATATATATATATATATATATATATATATATATATATATATATATATATATATATGTACCATGATGCTTAGAGGAGCAGCAAATACACGAGATTAATAGCAAAGACAAAATCCATCCAACTACTGTGACTCTTTGAAGCGCTTTACAAGTAAGAAGGTGATTACCATTACTAATCCAAGTCCCCCTGCGTCAAATAGGAGTATCAACCTCATTGTGTATATCTGCAATATGATCATGCCAGCCATCAGTGGTGAGAGAGATATTCTAGAGAGAGAAAGAGAGAGAGATTTTCACCTTCAATTTCTTGGGTGCATATACCACGTACATGGCAAGGTAGACTAGTCTAATCTAATCTAACTACTTATAAAAGTGTAGGTTGTGTCTTTCAACTTAAAAAAACACTTTCATAACCACACACACAAGGGCATTAAAGAAAAAAAATCACACATTACATCAATATTTACAATACGGTCAATTATTTTTTTCTTAACGGTGTGTCTGGTCAAAAGGGAGTATAATTTAGAAATAACAAATATATTGCTCAACATCAAATAACAAGTAATTAATTAATAAGCAGTTTTGTCCAAGCCTACATAAGTTAAAAGTAATAACTAACAATGTGGTAGATAAGTAAAAAATGTAGTGGAAATAACATTTCACTAAAAAATCATTAACAACACGTGCAACATGCGTGCAACATACGTGCAATTTGCGTGCAACGCGCATGTAACGCGTGTGCACTTGACTAGTGAGTTATTAAAAATGTTGATTTCTTTACCCGAAACGGAGAGAGTATAAAGTAACAAAATGTGGTCGACAACAATGAGCTTAGGTATTAGCCTTGTTTATTCTTAAATTTCTACTCCACCTCCAAATGATTAGTAAATATAGATGAATTGAAATGACAAAAATATAGTATAAGACCAAATTAAAATACATGAATTCAATAGACATAAATGTAATGGCAGCAAACTCAACCAGTACCCACATGATAATAAAAGTATATATTGATGAAGGAAGGTCCTTATTACAAGTGAAGAGGAAATTTCAGTGAGTTTTAAATTATAAACCAGAAAACAGAAAAAACATATATTTAGCTGATCGATCGATCGATCAAATATATGTAATATGCCTCCTGCAGCGTTTAGCTGGTTAGTTACTTGCCAACAACCACTTGCATCTCCATATGTTCTTCTTTTCTCGATCAACAAAAAGATACTTGGAAACCTCTTCCGAGATTGAGAGCGCTTTGGTCGGTTTTATTTCAATGTTTTTCATTATGCGTTCTTATATATCAAGTATAGTATCATTTGAGTAATTCCAAATAAAAACCCCATCACATTTGGTAACTGCACGTGCAATTGAGAATTAATTGAGAGTTGAGACCATATCCATCAACAACGTCAACATTTCAAGGTAATGTGTGAGTTAATCATGAATTCCTATTATATATGTATGCAATATGCATACATTCTATTACTTACTACAATGAAGTAGTCCTTAAAGAAGAATCCATAGAAGAACCACATCGTGGGCACGAGAGTGAGGAAGAATGAAAGAGTGAATGGCATGTATTCCACGCTCTTTGTTCGTACCACTTGCCTCTGTAAATTACAAGTAATGAAAATTATCACAACCTTCATTAAGTTGTAAAAATTGCATGTATATATTTATATAATATATATATAAATATGTACCATGATGCTTAGAAGAGCAGCAAATACAACGAGATTAATAGCAGCACAAATCCATCCAACTACTATGACTCTTTGAGCGCTCTTTACAAGTAAGAAGGTGATTACCATTACTAATCCAAGTCCCCTGCCAAATAGGAGTATCAACCTCATTGTGTATATCGCAATATGATCATGCCATCAAGCCATGGTGAGAGAGATATTCTAGAGAGAGAAAGAGAGAGATTTTCACCTTCAATTTCTTGGGTGCATATACCACGATTACGGCAAGGTAGACTAGTCTAATCTAATCTAACTACTTATAAAAGTGTAGGTTGTCTCTTACAACTTAAAAAAACACTTTCATAACCACACACACAAGGGCATTAAAGAAAAAAAATCACACATTACATCAATATTTACAATCTGATTCAATTATTTTTTTCTTTCTTAACGGTCAAAAGGGAGTATAATTTAGAAATAAAAAAATATATTGCTCAACATCAAATAACAAGTAATTAATTAATAAGCAGTTTTGTCCAAGCCTACATAAGTTAAAAAGTAATAACTAATAATGTGGTAGATAAGTAAAAAATGTAGTGGAAATAACATTTCACTAAAAAATCATTAACAACACCTTCAACATGCGTGCAACATACGTGCAATTTGCGTGCAACGTGCATGAAACGCGCTTGCACTTGACTAGTGAGTTATTAAAAATGTTGATTTCTTTACCCGAAACAGAGAGAGTATAAAGTAACAAAATGTGGTCGACAACAATGAGCTTAGGTATTAGCCTTGTTTATTCTTAAATTTCTACTCCACCTCCAAATGATTAGTAAATATAGATGAATTGAAATGACAAAAATATAGTATAAGACCAAATTAAAATACATGAATTCAATAGACATAAATGTAATGGCAGCAAACTCAACCAGTACCCACATGATAATAAAAGTATATATTGATGAAGGAAGGTCCTTATTACAAGTGAAGAGGAAATTTCAGTGAGTTTTAAATTATAAACCAGAAAACAGAAAAAGCATATATTTAGCTGATCGATCGATCGATCAAATATATGTAATATGCCTCCTGCAGCGTTGTAGGATTGTAGCTAGCTAGCTGGTTAGTTACTTGCCAACAACCACTTGCATCTCCATATGTTCTTCTTTCTGATCAACAGCAGCATACTTGGAAACCTCTTCTGAGACTGAGACTGCTTTGGCTGGTTTTACTTCAATGTTTTTCGTTGCGTTCTTATATATCAAGTATAGTATCATTTGAGTAATTCCAAATAAAAACCCCATCACATTTGGTAACTGCACGTGCAATTGAGAATTAATTGAGAGTTGAGACCATATCCATCAACAACGTCAACATTTCAAGGTAATGTGTGAGTTAATCATGAATTCCTATTATATATGTATGCAACTATGCATACATTCTATTACTTACTGCAATGAAGTAGTCCTTAACGAAGAATCCATAGAAGAACCACATCGTGGCACAGAGAGTGAGGAAGAATGAAAGAGTGAATGGCATGTATTCCACGCTCTTTGTTCGTACCACTTGCCTCTGTAAATTACAAGTAATGAAAATTATCACAACCTTCATTAAGTTGTAAAAATTGCATGTATATATATATATATATATATATATATATATATATATGTACCCATGATGCTTAGAGGAGCAAAAATACAAATACGGCGAGATTAATAGCACAAATCCATCCAACTATCTATGTGACTCTTTGAGCGCTTTTTTACAAGTAAGAAGGTGATTACCATTACTAAATCCAAGTCCCCTAGCGTCAAATAGAGTATCAACCTCATTGTGTATATCTGCAATATGATCATGCCAGCCATCAGTGGTGAGAGAGATATTCTAGAGAGAGAAAGAGAGAGAGAGATTTTCACCTTCAATTTCTTGGGTGCATATACCACGTACATGGCAAGGTAGACTAGTCTAATCTAATCTAATCTAATCTAATCTAATCTAATTCTAATTCTAATTCTAATTCTAATTCTAATTCTAATTCTAATTCTAATTCTAATATACTTATAAAAGTGTAGGTTGTCTCTTACAACTTAATGTATGGACAAATCTACCCTTTAACTTAATAAATCACTCACCATTAATTAATGTCAAAAGAGTAAATTTGTTATAGACTAATTAATTCAATGAATAATTAAATAATAGTTTGATCCCTTAACTTGTACCTATTTTAAAGTTAGGTCCTACATTATTTAATTCAATTCATTTCGTCTTGTATTTTGATTTTTTTTTTATCAATTTCCCCCACCTACCAAGATCGTTACAAATGTCGCCCAATATTTTCTGAAATGACAAAAATACCATTACTCGGTTGAGACACTATAACTTTATTGGAAACTCAAAAAATAATATGGTTTTACTTTCTTAAATATGTTCGGGAAAGACATTATAAGATTTATATGAAAAATTGTATATATAGTAATAGAATTGTCGGTTAGTATCGAGATATTAAGCAAATTTGTAACATGTTTAGTTATTACCAATGAATAAAATAAGATAAATAAGTTTAAAAAATGTGTCATAATGTCAAGAAGATGAAAAAATGAAGTATCATTTGATGAATTTGTGCCTTTTGTTAAGGACAATACACATAAATTTATCATGCCAATCAATAATGATTGGAAAAAAGTGTCATAAATATTATAAATTACTCTCCATGAATTAAGGCCAAAAGTGTAAATTTTTCATAAGAAATTAATTTCATGAATAATTAAATAATAAATTGAAATGTAGCCTAATATTTTTTGAAAGACAAAAATACCCTTACTAAGTGAGACACTAAAACTTTATTCGAAACTAAAAAATAATATGGTTTTACTTTCTTAAAAATGTTCGGGAAAGACATTATAAGATTTATATGAAAAATTGTATCAATAGTAATACAATTTAATTTAATTTAATCTAATCTAATCTACTTTAATATAATCTAACATTCTAACAACTTATAAAAGTGTAGGTTGTTTCTTACAACTTAATGTATGGAAAAATCTACCCTTTAACTTAATAAATCACTCACCATTAATTAAGGTCAAAAGAGTAAATTTGTTATAGACTAATTAATTCAATGAATAATTAAATAATAGTTTGATCCCTTAACTTGTACCTATTTTAAAGTTAGGTCCTACATTATTTAATTCAATTCATTTCGTCTTGTATTTTGATTTTTTTATCAATTTCCCCACCTACCAAGATCGTTACAAATGTCGCCCAATATTTTCTGAAATGACAAAAATACCATTACTCGGTTGAGACACTATAACTTTATTGGAAACTCAAAAATAATATGGTTTTACTTTCTTAAATATGTTCGGGAAAGACATTATATGATTTATATGAAAAATTGTATATATAGTAATAGAATTGTCGGTTAGTATCGAGATATTAAGCAAATTTGTAACATGTTTAGTTATTACCAATGAATAAAATAAGATAAATAAGTTTAAAAAATGTGTCATAATATCAAGAAGATGAAAAAATGAAGTATCCTTTGATGAATTTGTGCCTTTTGTTAAGGACAATACACATAAATTTATCATGCCAAACAATAATGATTGGAAAAAAGTGTCATAAATATTATAAATCACTTGCCATGAATTAAGGCCAAAAGAGTAAATTTGTCATAAGCAAATTAATTTCATGAATAATTAAATAATAAATTGAAATGTAGCCCAATATTTTTTGAAAGACAAAAATACCCTTACTCGGTTGAGACACTAAAACTTTATTCGAAACTAAAAAAATAATATGGTTTTACTGCAGGTTTATTCAAAATTTCAGTACCATTATTGCTCCTATAACTGAATGCTTGAAGGGTGGCAATTTCAAATGGACAGAAGAAGCTCAAAAGAGTTTCAAACTTCTTAAAAAAATGTCTGAAGCTCCAATATTGTAGCTACCAGTCTTTGACAAGGTCTTTGAAGTAGATTGTGATGCTTCAAATATAGGAATTGGGGGTGTTCTTAGCCAAGAAGGTAAACCCATTGCTTTCTTTAGTGAGATGTTGAATCATTCTCGGTGCACAAAGATGATCCATATTTTGGAAAGATTTGGAAAGAATGCTTGAAGAATCCATTTAAACTTTTTTTGATTCACAATGAGTTTCTCTTTATAGATAAACTTTTGTGTATTCCTGAATATTCTCTGCGACAAGCTTTTATCAATGAAGCTCACCATGGAGGACTTGCTGGACATTTTGGTAGAGATAAGACTCTTGCACTTGTTCAGGAAAATTATTATTGGCCAAGGATGGATCGAGATGTCAAAAAGTGTATCGAGCGGTGTAGGACTGTCACATTGCTAAAAGTCATGAAAAAATACTCTTGGTTTGTACACTCCATTACATTCAATGAGTCCATGGGAGGATGTTAGCATGGATTTTGTTGTTGGGTTGCCTCGCACTCAAAGAAAGAAAGATTCAGTCATGGTGGTGGTTGATCGCTTCTAAAAAATGACACATTTTGTCCCTTGCACAAAGACTTTGGATGCTACACATGTCGTTGATCTTTACTTCAAGGAAATTGTGCAGCTTTATGGTATTCCAAGGACAATTACATCTAATCGGGATTCAAAATTTATGAGTCATTTTTAGCGTACACTTTGGAGGAAGCTTGAAACTAAACTTCAATTTAGTTCATCTCATCATCCACAGACCGACGGACAAACAGAGTCTGTGAACAGGAGCTTGGGAAATCTTTTACGAAGTATGATTGGCAAAAATGCACGTCAATGGGATGCAATATTGGGTCAAACAGAGTTTGCGTATAATCGATCTTCTAGCCAAACTACTGGTAGGAGCCATTCGAAGTTGTGTATGGTCATAATCCACTTAGTCCATTGGATTTAGCTCCTCTTCCTACCACTCAACATTTTAGTGGTGACGGTGAAGAACGTGCTAAGTACATCAAGAAGATGCATGAGCAGGTTCGACAAGAAATTATCAAGAAAAATGGAAAGTATCAAAGAAGTGCAAATAAGCATCGGAAGCAATCAGATTTCAAGGAGGGAGATTTGGTTTGGATTACTTTGAGGAAGGAGCGATTCCCTCGTGGACGTCATGGAAAGTTGAAACCAAGGGCTGATGGTCCGTTCATGATCTTGAAAAAGATTGGTGGCAATACTTATGAAGTAGAATTACCGGATAATTATGGTGTTTCATCAACTTTCAATGTTGTTAATCTCTATCCTTTCGTTGGAGCTGAATCTGATCAAGTAAACTAGAAAAAAAAATTATAAAATGATATATAAATGACGCAAAACTTAGGTTGTGTGTGGCAAAGTGGGACTTCATAGATACTTTGGTGGAATTTTATATTTTTTAGTGTAACTATATACTTTGGGGTTGAGAGTTTGATTCTCCAACACAATTTTTTTAAAAGGGTCATAAATTCCATAAACGACATAAGCAAAGGCTCCAACAACAATGTGCTTATCTAAGATAGTAAGTTCGAATTGTTTTCAATTTACAAACTGATAAAAATGAATGAACTCATGTTTGATATTAAAAAAAGAGATTTAAAAATAACCAACAAAAAAGACAAATGTGTAGGATAAGTTGTTATACAATGACTAAAAACATACATTATAAATGACCGAAAAACAAACTATCATAAATGCTAAACACACAACAACATAATTTATAAGTCTCAAAAACTGTAAATATTAAAACTCACAAAAATTTAATAATTAAAAGTCAACAAAAAAAATGAAGGAACCAACAAATCACTTTTAACAAAATCATTAACACCACGTGCAACGCACGTGAACCTTACTAGTACTTATAAAAGTGTAGGTTGTCTCTTACAACTTAAAAAAACACTTTCATAACCACACACACAAGGGCATTAAAGAAAAAAAATCACACATTACATCAATATTTACAATACGGTCAATTATTTTTTCTTAACGGTGTGTCTGGTCAAAAGGGAGTATAATTTAGAAATAACAAATATATTGCTCAATATCAAATAACAAGTAATTAATTAATAAGCAGTTTTGTCCAAGCCTACATAAGTTAAAAGTAATAACTAACAATGTGGTAGATAAGTAAAAAATGTAGTGAAAATAACATTTCACTAAAAAATCATTAACAACACGTGCAACATGCGTGCAATTTGCGTGCAACGCGCATGTAACGCGTGTGCACTTGACTAGTGAGTTATTAAAAATGTTGATTTCTTTACCCGAAACAGAGAGAGTATAAAGTAACAAAATGTGGTCGACAACAATGAGCTTAGGTATTAGCCTTGTTTATTCTTAAATTTCTACTCCACCTCCAAATGATTAGTAAATATAGATGAATTGAAATGACAAAAATATAGTATAAGACCAAATTAAAATACATGAATTCAATAGACATAAATGTAATGGCAGCAAACTCAACCAGTACCCACATGATAATAAAAGTATATATTGATGAAGGAAGGTCCTTATTACAAGTGAAGAGGAAATTTCAGTGAGTTTTAAATTATAAACCAGAAAACAGAAAAAACATATATTTAGCTGATCGATCGATCGATCAAATATATGTAATATGCCTCCTGCAGCGTTTAGCTGGTTAGTTACTTGCCAACAACCACTTGCATCTCCATATGTTCTTCTTTCTGATCAACAGCAGCATACTTGGAAACCTCTTCCGAGATTGAGACTGCTTTGGCTGGTTTTATTTCAATGTTTTTCATTGCGTTCTTATATATCAAGTATAGTATCATTTGAGTAATTCCAAATAAAAACCCCATCACATTTGGTAACTGCACGTGCAATTGAGAATTAATTGAGAGTTGAGACCATATCCATCAACAACGTCAACATTTCAAGGTAATGTGTGAGTTAATCATGAATTCCTATTATATATGTATGCATATATGCCTACATTCTATTACTTACTGCAATGAAGTAGTCCTTAACGAAGAATCCATAGAAGAACCACATCGTGGCACAGAGAGTGAGGAAGAATGAAAGAGTGAATGGCATGTATTCCACGCTCTTTGTTCGTACCACTTGCCTCTGTAAATTACAAGTAATGAAAATTATCACAACCTTCATTAAGTTGTAAAAATTGCATGTATATATATATATATATATATATATATATATATATATATATATATGTATTATGATGCTTAGAGGAGCAGCAAATACAGCGAGATTAATAGCAGCACAAATCCATCCAACTACTGTGACTCTTTGAGCGCTCTTTACAAGTAAGAAGGTGATTACCATTACTAATCCAAGTCCCCCTGCATCAAATAGGAGTATCAACCTCATTGTGTATATCTGCAATATGATCATGCCAGCCATCAGTGGTGAGAGAGATATTCTAGAGAGAGAAAGAGAGAGAGATTTTCACCTTCAATTTCTTGGGTGCATATACCACGTACATGGCAAGGTAGACTAGTCTAATCTAATCTAACTATCTAATCTAATCTAACTACTTATAAAAGTGTAGGTTGTCTCTTACAACTTAATGTTTGGACAAACCTACCCTTTAACTTAATAAATCACTCACCATTAATTAAGGTCAAAAGAGTAAATTTGTCATAGACTAATTAATTCAATGAATAATTAAATAATAGTTTGATCCCTTAACTTGTACCTATTTTAAAGTTAGGTCCTACATTTTTTAATTCTATTCATTTCATCTTGTATTTTGAATTTCTTATCAATTCCCCCCACCTATCAGGATTGTTACAAATGTCGGCCAATATTTTTTGAAATGACAAAAATACCCTTACTCAGTTGAAACACTAAAACTTTATTTGAAACTACAAAAATAATATAGTTTTACTTTCTTAAATATGTTCGGGAAAGACATTATAAGATTTATATGAAAAATTGTATCTATAGTAATAGAATTGTCGGTTAGTATCGAGATATTAAGCAAATTTGTAGCATGTTTAGTTATTACCCATGAATAAGATAAGAGAAATAAGTAAAGAAAATGTGTGATAATGGTGAGAAGATGAAAAAAATGAAGAACCATTTGATGAATTTGTGCCTTTTGTTAAGGACAATACACATAAATTTATCATGCCAAACAATAATGATTAGAAAAATATTATAAATCACTTGCCATGAATTAAGGTCAAAAGAGTAAATTTGTCATAAGCAAATTAATTCATGAGTTATTAAATAATAAATTGATCCCTTGACTTGTACCTATTTTAAAGTTAGGTCCTATATTTTTTAATTCTATTCATTTCGTCTTGTATTTTGAATTTCTTATCAATTCCCCCCACCTATCAGGATTGTTACAAATGTCGGCCAATATTTTTGAAATGACAAAATACTACCCTTACTCGGTTGAGACACTAAAACTTTATTCGAAACTACAAAAATAATATAGTTTTACTTTCTTAAATATGTTCGGGAAAAACATTATAAGATTTATATGAAAAATTGTATCTATAGTAATAGAATTGTTGGTTAGTATCGAGATATTAAGCAAATTTGTAGCATGTTTAGCTATTACCCATGAATAAGATAAGAGAAATAAGTAAAGAAAATGTGTGATAATGGTGAGAAGATGAAAAAAATGAAGAACCATTTGATGAATTTGTGTCTTTTGTTAAGGACAATACACATAAATTTATCATGCCAAACACTAATGATTAGAAAAATATTATAAATCACTTGCCATGAATTAAGGCCAAAAGAGTAAATGTATCATAAGCAAATTAATTTCATGAATAATTAAATAATAAATCGATCCCTTGACTTGTACCTATTTTAAAGTTGGATCTTACATTTTTTAATTCTATTCATTTCGTCTTATATTTTGATTTTCTTATCAGTTTCCCCTCCTACCATTATCGTTACAAATGTCACCCAATATTTTCAAAAATGAAAAAAAAAAACACTGGTACTCAGTCGAGTCAGTAAAACTTTATTCGAAACTAAAAAATAATATGGTTTTACTTTTTTAAATATGTTCGGGAAAGACATTATTAGATTTATATTAAAAAATTATATCTATAATAATAGAACTGTTAGTGAGTATTGAAATATTAAGCAAATTTGTAGCATATATATTTTGTTATTACTCATGAATAAAATAAGAGAAATGAGTTAAGAAAATTTGTCATAATGTTAAGAAGATGAAAAAAAAAAAAAAGAACCATCTGTTTTGTTAAGGGCAATACACGTAAATTTACCATGCCAAACAATAATGATTGGAAAAAAAATCCATAAATATAATAAATCACTCACCATTAATTAAGACAAAAAGAGTAAATTTGTCATAGGCTAATTAATTCCATGAATAATTAAATAATAATTTGATCCCTTAACTTGTAACTATTTTAAAGTTAGGTCCTACATTTTTTAATTATATTCATTTTGTCTTGTATTTTGATTTTCTTATCAGTTTCCCCCTCCTACCATTATCATTACAAATGTCGCCCAATATTTTCTAAAATGACAAAAATAACCTTTCTAAGTTGGGACACTAAAACTTTATTTGAAACTAAAAAATAATATGGTTTTATTTTCGCAAATATGTTTGGAAAAGAAATTATTAGATTTATATGAAACAATGTATCTATAATAATAGAATTGTTTGTGAATATCAACATATTAAACAAATTTGTAGCATGTTTCGTTATTACCCATGAATAAAATAAGAGAAATGGGAAAATAAAATGTGTCATAATGTCAAGAAGATGAAAAAAAATGAAGAACCATTTGATAAATCTGTATATTTTGTTAGGAAAAAAAAAACTAAAATCTACAGTTTACTTTTTAAAATTTTCAGACTACTACAAGCATCCTTAAAAACTATCATATTGGTCCCAAACTTAAAGATATTACAAACAAGACCAATTGTAGTAATCACAAATAACTGGGTTCAAATAATTAACTCCTCTCTATAACTGCGTTCCAAACCTCAAACCTCTTTTGCTCTTAACTTTCTTACTCCTCTTCATAGGACCCGATGTAGTTACGTATGGGAATCTCTCAATTCCCCTCCCTTGGCTATCAACTTTCTTTTCTTCTACCGCAACTCTCATTTTATTGGAAGATACTGCCACCAACCGACATCCTTTTAAGTAGTCTATCCTAAAATTAATTATATTATTTCCTTACTTAGTAATTTGACATCGAAAGTGGATAGGAACTAAGAAATAAGAGACGTTCTAAAAAATGTTCGACTAATCGAAAGCTAAAAAGATTACTTCTCTATTTGAACAAGACGAGGTGAACGCATTTCTTGATGGTGGTGATAATAATACTGACGACTTTAGGGATGATGGTGTTAGGGGCGGTGGTGGCGACAATTATAAGGATGGCAGTGGTAGTTTAGATAAAATACAACATTGTGAAATTTTCAAATATCCACATGGGTTTTGGTTTCAATTTGAATATTTGAAAATTTGAAAATTTGAATTTGAGTTTGTAAAATGTAAAATTCAAAGTTGTGTGGTGATGTGTCTATAAATTATGAGTTTTGCAAATTAGTTATTTTGAAGTAAGGACTAAAGAATTAAAAAATAAATCAAATCAAATAAAAAATCAACTTTTTCGGGAAAAGTAGTTAATCTTTCCATTGTACTTTGATTAATTGTTACATTTTGCCACTGTACTATGTTTTGAGCGAAATTGTCATTATACTTTTAAAGATAAATGTAATTTCGTCACTATCCCTAATCCCTAACTATCTATAAAAGTCTAGGTTATCTCGTAGAACTTAATGTATGGACAAACATATCCCTTAACTTAATAAATCACTCACCATAAATTAAGGCCAAAAAGGTAAATTTGTCATAAACTAATTAATTCAATGAATAATTAAATAATAGTTTGCTCCCTTGACTTGTACCTATTTTAAAGTTAGGTCCTACATTTTTTAATTCAATTCATTTCATCTTGTATTTTGATTTTCTTATCAATCTCCCCAACCTACTAGGATTGTTACAAATGTCGCCCAATATTTTCTAAAATGACAAAAACACATGTACTCAATCGAGTCAGTAAAACTTTCTTCAAAACTAAAAAATAATATGGTTTTATTTTCTTAAATATGTTTGGGAAAGACATTATTAGATTTATATGAAAAAAATGTATCTATAATAATAGAATTGTTGTTGAGTATCGAGATATTAAGCAAATTTGTAGCATGTTTCGTTATTACCCATGAATAAAATAAGAGAAATGACAAAAGAAAATGTGTCATAATGTCAAAAAGATGAAAAAAAAATGAAGAACCATTTGATAAATCTGTGCATTTTGTTAGAAAAAAAAAACTAAAATATACAGTTTACTTTTTTGAATTTTCAGACTACTACAAGCACCCTTAAAAACTATCATATTGGTCCAAAACTTATAGATATTACAAACAAAACTAATTGAAGTAATAAGAAATAACTGGGTTCAAATAATTAACTCATCTCTATAACTGTGTTCCAAACCTCAAACCTCTTTTGCTCTTAACTTGCATGCTCCTCTTTATAGGACCCGATGTACTTACATATGAGAATCTCTTTATTCCCCTCCCTTGGCTATCGACTTTCTTTTCTTCTACCGCAACTCTCATTTTATTGGAAGATACTGCTACAAACCGACATCTTTTAAAGTAGTCTATCCTAAAATTAATTAGATTATCTCCTTACTTAGTAATTTGACACCGAAAGTGGATAGGAACTAAGAAATGAAGGACGTTGTAAAAAAAAGTTCGACAAATCGGAAGCTAAAAAGATTATGTCTCTATTTGAACAAGACAATGTGAATGCATTTCTTGGTAGTGGTGATAGTAATACTGACGACATTAGGGATGGTGGTGTTAGGGGTGGTGGTGGCGGCAATTGTAAGGATGACAATGGTGGTTTAGATGAAATACAACATTGTAAAATTTTCAAATCATTATATTTTCAAATATCCACATGGGTTTTGGTTACAATTTGAATATTTGAAAATTCAAAAAATTGAATTTGAGTTTATAAAAAATGAAATCCAAAGTTGTGTGGTAATGTGTCTATAAATGATGAGCTTTACAAATTAATTATTTTGAAGGAAAGAGTAAAGAATTAAAAAGGGAATCAAATCAAATAAAAAATTAACTTTTGGGGGGAAAATGGTTAATTTTGCCACTGTACTTTGATTAATTGTTACATTTTGCCACTGTACTATGTTTAGAGCGAAATTGTCATTATACTTTTAAAGATATATGCAATTTCGTCACTATCCCTAACTACATATAAAAGTCTAGGTTGTTTCTTAGAACTTAATGTATGGACAAACATACCCCTTAACTTAATAAATTACTCACCATTAATTAAGACCAAAAGAGTAAATTAGTCATAGACTAATTAATTGAATGAGTAATTAAATAATAGTTTGATCCCTTGACTTGTACCTATTTTAAAGTTAGGTCCTATATTTTTTAATTCTATTCATTTCGTCTTGTATTTTGATTTTCTTATCAATTTCGCCCACCTACCAGAATCGTTACAAATGTCGCCCAATATTTTCTGAAATGACAAAAATACCCTTACTTGGTTGAGATACTAAAACTTTAATCGAAACTAAAAATTAATATGGCTTTACTTTTTAAATATGTTCGGGAAATGCATTATAAGATTTATATTAAAAATTGTATTTATAATAATAGAATTGTCAGTGAGTATCGAGATATTAAGCAAATTTGTAGCATGTTTAGCTATTACCCATGAATAAAATAAGAGAAATAAGTTAAGAAAATGTGTCATAATGTCAAGAAGATGAAAAAAATGAAAAACCATTTGATGAATTTGTGCCTTTTGTTAAGGACAATACACATAAATTTATTATGTCAAACAATAATGATTAGAAAAAAAATTGCCATAAATATTATAATTCACTTGCCATGAATTAAGGGCAAAAGTGTCATAAACAAATTAATTTCATGAATATTTAAATAATAAATTGATCCCTTGACTTGTATATATTTTAAAGTTAGATCCTACATTTTTTAATTCTATTAATTTCATTTTATATTTTGATTTTCTTATCTGTTTCCCCCTCATATCATTATCGTTACAAATGTCGCCAATTATTTTCTAAAATGACAAAAATATCGTTACTCAGTCGAGACACTAAAACTTTATTCGAAACTAAAAAATAATGTGGTTTTACTTTCTTTAATATGTTCAGGAAAAATATTATTAGAATTATATGAAAAATTGTATCTATAATAATAGAATTGTTGGAGAGTATCGAGATATTAAGCAAATTTGTAGCATGTTTAGTTATTACCCATGAATAAAATAAGAGAAATGGGAAAAGAAAATATGGTATAATGTCAAGAATATGAAAAAAATGAAGAACCATTTGATGAATCTGTGCAATTTTTTAAGGACAATACACGTAAATATATCATGCTAAACAATAATAATTGGAAAAAAATAGTCATAAATATAATAAATCACTAACTATTAATTAAGACCAAAAGAGTAAATTTGTCATAGGCTAATTAATTCTATGAATAATTAAATAATAATTTGATCCCTTGACTTGTACCTATTTTAAAGTTAGGTCCTATATTTTTAATTATATTCATTTCGTCTTATATTTTGATTTTCTTATCAGTTTCCCCCCTACCATTATCGTTACAAATGTCACCCAATATTTTCTAAAATGACAAAAATACTCTTAATCAGTCGAGACACTAAAACTTTATTCGAAACTAAAAAATAATATGGTTTTACTTTTTAAAATGTGTTCGGGAAAGACATTATTAGATTTATATGAAAAATTATATCTATAATAATAGAATTGTTGGTGAGTATCGAGATGTTAAGCACATTTGTAACATGTTTAGTTATTACCCATGAATAAAATAAGAGAAATGAGTTAAGAAAAAATGTCATAATGTAAAGAAGATGAAAAAAATGAAGAACCATTAGATAAATCTATACGTTTTGTTAGAAAAAAAAAACTAAAATCTATAGTTTTTTTTTTTTTGAATTTTCAGACTCTTACAAGTAGCCTTAAAAACTATCATACTAGTCTCAAACTTATAGATATTACAAATAAAATCAATTTTAGTAATCACAAATAACTAGGTTCAAATATTTTACTCCTCTCCATAACTGCGTTCCAAACCTCAAACCTCTTTTGCCCTTAACTTGCTTGCTCCTCTTCATAGGACCTGATTGTGGGTTCCCGGGAAAATGCTCCCACGATCTGCGCGCCCTTGGATAGGGGTGTGCGTACGTGCGGATGCGGAACATCCACTGCTCTCGTTCCACCCTCCATTTTCTAGGGGAAGACGAAATTAAAAATGCGAGAGGAGTGCTGCCAGAATATCGTGTTTGAATGCGCCTTGGTTGCCTTTAGTGGATTTTGATCCAATATGGGAACTTTGGGTTTTCTATGTCAAGTTATCTTTTTTTTAGGGGATACCAGGATATAGGAATGCATCACCCTTCCATTCCCATTCTCCCCTTTTTAGGGGAGAGCGGGAAAGTGCAAGAAAGGAATGTTCCGGCGCCCCCACTATGGATTTTATGAAAATAGCCTTATGGCTCGTTTCGGATCACTATGGGAGCTTTGGGTTTTCTACGTCAAGTTATCCCTTGTTTAGGGGATACCAGGACATAGGAATACATCACATTTCCATTCTCATTCTCCCTTTTTTAGGGGAAAACAGAAAAAGTGCAAGGAAAGATATTGCGAGGTCCCACTGGATCCAAAATGTTTTAGAGTCGCCATCTTTATTTTGAGGAAGAAATAAAGCAAAACCAAAAAGAAAACCAAAGATAATAAAAGCGGGCCTGGAGGCTAAGTTACGAGTTGGGAAGGTGCTCGGCACCCAACTCGCCCTTTCGGTCTCAAAATGGTTTTTGGCTAAAGTATGCTTTTTGTTATATTTATTTAACAGATAAATGAAACATTAACTGCCTACAAATACATCCATTTGTCTACATTATTTATAGACTTGCAACTGTCTCTTTACAAATAATTACAGATATACTTGAAAATATTTGGTCATAATAATGGCTCTTTTTAGTACTATTTCCTAACTAAATCCGGGCAGCACAACTGCTTATATATCTACATTGGGCCGGATTGAAAATAACACTTTTACAAATAAAAACTTAAAACTTACCTACTGATGGCCTAGAGTGTGCTCGCTTTGTCCTTTAGGGAGAGGGAGTCTTTTTTGTTGTTGTTGTTGTTGTGTGTTGTGTGGATTCGGGCAGAGTGACTTCTTCTGAAAGTTACTTTTGGCCTCGGGATTTGGGCAGAGTAACTGTTTATTTTGGTTGTTGTGTTTGCTTGAGGTAGGCTGAAATTGGGCAGAATAACGACTTATTTCTGGCTGATTTGGCCTTTTAAATCGGGCAGAGCAACGGCTCTTTCCACAATTTTTGGACCGGAGAAATAAAGTGGATACCTAGATGGGGGGCTAAGGCTCACTTCTACCGGTTGGTTTTGTATTTGGAGGAGGTTTGGCAGGGTTTCGAGGCTTTGAGGAGAGATCGCTCGCTATCTCACTTCGCTCTTTATTTCTTCAGCGTAACGAAAACGCAGAGAATTTTTATCAATGAAATGGTGTCCTGAAGGTCGACCCCAAAGCCTTTATTTATATGCTGGAAAAGGGACATCGAAGGAATTAATTTTTCTTCATGCGCATCGATCGATTGTACCAGCCGCAGACAAATTTGGGCTTTACGTCAAGGGAACAGTGTTTCATTAAGGAACTGGGAGCCGGGAAGCCCACTTTAGGCGCTAGGAAGCACAAAATGGGCGCCATGCCCATTCTTCATGTGGGTGGCGCCATTACTATTCATAGTTTCAATTTTTGACGCTTTGAACCCTGTATTTCATTCTTTTGTGCATCCTGCTTTGTCCTTTTGCGTTTTCAACCCTGTAACTTGACATTTGTTAATGTTTTAACAGGTCTTGATATTTTATGTCATGTCACATACCAGGGGTACGAAATTGGGGTGTCTACACCAATGTAGTTACATATGAGAATTTCTCTATTCCCCTTCCTTGGCTATCGACTTTCTTTTCTTCTACCGCAACTCTCAATTTATTGGAAGATACTGTCACCAACTGACATCCTTTCAAGTAGTATATCCTAAATTAATTAGATTATCTCCTTACTTAGTAATTTGACACCAAAAGTGGATAGGAACTAAGAAATGAGAGACGTTCTAAGAAAAAAGTCCGACTAATCGGAAGTTAAAAAGATTATATGTCTACATTTGAACAAGACGAGGTGAATGCATATCTTTGTGGTGGTGATAGTAATACTGACAACTGTAGGAATGGTAGTGTTAGGGGCGGTGGTGGTGGCAATTGTAGGGATGAGAGTGGTGGTTTAGATAAATACAACATGGTGAAATTTCCAAATCATTATATTTTCAAATATCCACATGGGTTTTGGTTTCAATTTGAATATTTGAAAATTCAAAAATTCAAAAAAAATTGAATTTGAGTTTGTAAAAAGCGAAATTCAAAGTTGTGTGATGATGTGTCTATAAATGATGAGTTTTCCAAATTAGTTATTTTGAAGGAAGGAGTAAAGAATTAAAAAAGGAATCAAATCAAATAAAAAATTGACTTTTTGGGGGAAAAATGGTTAATTTTGCCACTGTACTTTGATTAATTGTTACATTTCGCCACTGTACTATGTTTCAAGCGAAATTGTCATTATAAAAAAAACGTGAAGCAAGTATGAAACTCATTCAACAAAGAGATCATATAATTGGTTTAACTTATAATAATTAAAAAAACATATTTTATATCATTACTTGGTTATCGTAGAGTAATCTATGCAGGTACCAACCAATAATTATCAGTCGTTGGGAAGATTTAGCGGCAAATGAAGGCAATGAATTGTAAGAAATCGTTACTTAATATCCAATCATTGCCATCACAAGCAGTGGCGGATCTATGCTACCACTTGGGGTGCAAGTGCCCCGCTGAAGTTTTTTTTTTTTTTTTTGAATTTATACACTACAAAATGATATTGTTTTAATTTTATTTTTATTTTTAAGTAATAGTTAATATTGATGACACCACTGAGATTTATTTTTGGATCCGCCACTGATCACAAGGGTGACAACAACGAAATATCTAGGTGAATGTCTATCGGATATCATTTGGTAAATTATTATTATTAATCTTGCAGGTGAAATACAATTGCAAACAACAGCTACATCAATTCTACAGATAGCACCAAAAGGCACAAATATGGAGAATTTACACCAAATATATATTTAAAATAAAATTAAAAAATTCTGAAATATTAGACAATCTTTTTTTATTTAATATGTTTACTTTCTCTGGATTTGAATAACTATTCGTACCTTAGATTTGTATGCATTTGATCATTGGACAATCTTTTTTTTATTTAATATGTTTACTTTCTTTGGATTTGAATAACTGTAAGTTAGCGCTCTTATCCTTAACTTAATCAAAAAAATATTTAACAACAAATGCAATAGACTTGTGTTTTAATCAAGACAACACGTGCAACGCACGTGCCTCTTACTAGTTATTATTACTCCATCCGTCCCTAAATAATTGTCTAGGTTGATCCGGCGCACAGTTTAAGAAAAAAGTAATTGACTTGATTATTTATATTGGTTTGATGTGTAGCTTCCTTTAATGTCCATGTATATGTGGCCCATAATTAAAGTAGAGTGAAAAAGTAAAGGTAAAGTGGTAAAAGTGATGTTCTAAAAAGGTAAGTTTCAAAGTGGACAATTATTTTGGGACGGACGAAAAAGGAAAGGAGGCCGATAATTTAGGGACGGAGGGAGTAAAATGTTTGGAGGAATAATTTGGTTGTTACCTTTGCACAATTTCAACGTCTTCTTCATCACACTTGTTGCACTTTGGGGTTCCTCTATTCTTCATAATGGAAGTTGCACATTTCTTGCATGCGTCGTACCAAATAGTTGGCTTATTCTCTACTCTATCAATTATTCCTTTCATACAACATTATTTATTCTGCAGATTTAATTTAATTTTTTGTATATTAAGATTGATTCAAATAAATACATTGATTATTATTCTTTATATCAAATAAATCTAGTATACAAAGAAAAGCATCTTTTTTGTTAGCCGTATACAATCTCTGCATCAATCACATAGTATCAATTCAATCATGTACAAGTAAACATACAAGGAATACTCTGTATAGCCTTCTTGTACTCTTACATAATCCATCTTATGGGTCCGAATTCTTTAACAAAATAGTTAGCAAAGGTAATTAGTTGACAATTTGACCATTATTACTATTATCTATAAACAAAACATCTATGTGTTACATTTCTTGCATGCGTCGTACCAAATAGTTGACTTATTCTCTACTCTATCAA
Source organism: Codonopsis lanceolata (assembly GCA_013146195.2). Classification (NCBI taxonomy): domain Eukaryota; kingdom Viridiplantae; phylum Streptophyta; class Magnoliopsida; order Asterales; family Campanulaceae; genus Codonopsis; species Codonopsis lanceolata. Next base: position 29,968,238 of record CM028384.1, on the reverse strand, counting down.
TTATTCCTTTCACACAACAATATTTATTCTGCAGATTTAATTTTAATTTTTTGTATATTAAGATTGAGTCAAATAAATACATTGATTATTATTCTTTATATCAAATAAATCTAGTATACGAAGGAAAAGCATCTTTTTTGTTTGTGATAGTGTTGCATCAAGTAAAATAGATTTTATTTTAAAAAATAATATTTACACATTCAATTTACCTTTGATAAATTCTGGGTGTTATGAATTATTCCTTGAAGTGTCATTTCTATTCCTAACTTTAACATATTAACATATATGTTATCTTATATATTAGCCGTATACAATCTCTCAATCACATAGTATCAATTCAATCATGTACAAGTAAACATACAAGGAATACTCTGTATAGCCTTCTTGTACTCTTACATAATCCATCTCATGGGTCCGAATTCTTTAACAGAATAGTTAGCAAAGGTAATTAGTTGACAATTTGACCATTATTACTATTATCTATAAGCAAAACATCTACTCATATGTTTGACAACTTGAGCAAGTACAAGGTAAGTGTGTTACTGGTTTGGAAAAAAAGGCAGTAACTCTAATAAGTTGATTATACAGTGCTGTTAACAGGGCTTTTTAAAAATGTAGCTTTTAGCGAATTCAAGAATCATCTAGGGCTGAACAATTCTTCAGAACCAATGTTTCCTCCAAGACCCTAATTAATGCACAACAACCAGGATGTAATACTGAGGAAGCCAACCTACTAATATTGTCCTTGATGTGCTCTTGTATCTCTTTCGCATTAACTTCACGTTATAAATGAGCCCTCCATGAGTTATCATCACTCCTTTAGCATCACCAGTAGATCCTGACGTGAATTGCATAAAACATAGGTCATCTGCACTTGGTTCAAAATAATCATTATTGTTGTTTGTGTGCACGCCTTCAGAATTCTTAACAAAAGAATCCGTGTATCCATGGAAGATTGGGCCACCGCGCAAAGCTTTTCCCGTTCTTGTTGGCTAAAGAGATCAAGTTCTTTACAGAACCTGCTCGGACAGCTCCATGGTATCCCACAGTCGATAAAATTACCTTTGCGTTGCATGATTTGACAATGTTTTGTATCTTTAAAAGTGCCTGCCCACCTCTCTGAAGTGGATCTCGGGGAAGAACAGGTACAGGCAATATTGTAGCTCTTAAACCACCAAAGAAGGCATCAATGAAATCGAGACCAAGGTTGAGCGATGTAAGAGGCATTGGCATGAAGCGCTATGTAAGTCCTTTTGCAAGCTTCTTCTCCTTCTTCATTAATCCAAGTATAGAGTGTCTTGTCACGAGTGATTTCATGAGTTCCTCAGTGTCTCAAATAACTATCAAGGGTACATAAATCAGGGAATGCAACTCCTGGGAACTCATCCAACTGTTGTGGGCATCTGTCCCAGCAATTGATAAAACTGGAAATAGCCTCTGCAGAAAGTATGCTTCAAATAAGTAAAATGGACCAACCCTAAATAAGGGGTATCGATATATGAAATTTCAATATCATTCAATTTACCTTCACATATGGGGATTTTGGCAGTGGGCTTTCATTGGCAAAGTGCTTGAGCATTAGATTCATATCATAGGTTGAATTTCTTTCTGTAAGCTCAAATGCGACAAGTTCACCAACATAGTAAGTGTTCTGTTGACCTTGAAGTTCAGTCTCCACTTTATCAAAGAACCCATCCTTCATATCTGAACTAAGAAGAAATGTCAATTTAGTACAACTACCCTTGCAGAAGGAAATGAAGTTACCCATGAACTTCATGACAATACCTTGGCTACTAACATGAGGGAAATATTTCAATTGCTTTTGTAGTATGTGTAAGGGTAAATTAGGCATCGCCTAATTTATCTTGTTTTCACTTTCTTGGTCAAAGTAGGAATTAATTGTTGTTAAAGATTTATTAGGTGATAGGATTTAATTAGGATTCTCTTATTAGATTTAGGTGATACACTTTAGGTAACTAAATATTTGCATAAATATTTAGTTATTAAATGTATCATATTAGGAAACATAATCTTGCTTGATTTTCTGACTAAATCTCTTTCCTAGTAGGAGTTGTTCTTTGTCCGTGTCGTGTGTTTGCAGGATTCATTGGCGGTTTGCTTACAGAATTCGCTGCCTATATGAAGTGCTGGATGTCGAGCAGTTGAGATGCTGAGAGAGTCTAGAATCAGATTCTATAAGAGAGAAACAATTCAGAAGGCTTGTGTCCCGAGCTTGAGAGAAGAGATCAATATCCCATACACGAAGACTATTCTGCAAGTACCTGCTGCTGGTGCTGCTGCTTTAAACTTCAGGGAATACAACTTGTGTTTCCTGAAGTTTTGTTTTGTGCTTCCAGTTGGTGTGTTTGTTTGGAAGCTGTTCTTGTTTGAGTCTTTCTTCCCACGTTTGTTCTAGTAGTTTATGTGGGTTTTTCGGTTCTCCAAGATTCTATATCTTGTGAGAATTTTGAGTTAACTGTTAAGGATTAAAAACAGTGTTGGTTTTAATATATTGTGTTGCCTTGAGGCTTGATCTACAAGTTTGATACTTGTAGATTGTTTTTGTGTTATTTTCTGTCGTCCAAAGTCTGCTTGGTTTAATATCTGAAAACAAAACTTCTGCTGCTATTTTCTGTGATACACTTTCTGTTCACATTGTCATTGTCATTGTCATTGTTGCAACATTCACTGCAACATTGACAATAACATCGTTTCATATTGAGACTCCGTGGCATCACGTTCTTTCAGTATGACTTTCTCAACTTGACCCCCCATTCTGTAAACAACATCTATTACTAGCTAAGTGACCCTTGGCCTCTTAATATCAGCCGAGTTTTCATAAGACCAGGACAAGAAAATATATGTCTCAGCATAAAATCTCTGAACTGCAACTGGATTGGAAATGGTTGTAGGATCATCCATGTATTCCCCAAAGTAATAAAATCCAATTGGCGGATGTTCAAGCCTTTCATCTTCAAAACAATCATGTAGTAATCGATAGTCTCTACTTTATCGAAAAACCTCCTTCTTGAATTCACTCAAATCCATTACTCCATTTCCATTTCTGCATACAAAATGAACTATAGAGTAGACAATGCAAAATCTTAATGAAGAGAAGTCAAAGTAAATACATGTGTACTTCATCAAGCTACGAATCTTTGGAGTCGGCTTCGTGATCAGAAATTTTTCCATTCTCAAAAGGAAAAGCCCTATAAATGATGATCTTATCAAATTCCATGACTTTGATTTCTCCGACAACAATTTTTACATCAACAGACACATAGGAAGGAACGTGTCTTACCGCCAATACTTGATGTTGCATTGTACTTATATAGGGAGAGATTTGCTTAAGTTCGCTCGCCAAAACCCATGTACCACCCTTGAATCGTCTAATTTTTCCAGTCGTAGAAGTTCTCGTGAGCTCATGAATGTAAGTATAAGTCATGTCTTGGACAAATCCATATCCGGAAGCAGTATAACCATAAGCCACGGATGTTGGAACTGATTTGAGCCCACGGCTCTTAAGGAAACTCACATTACAACCCCGTTACATTACAATAATAGACACCGAAAATCAGGCAGTGATTGACCCACATTAATTTCAACTTGTATCCGTTCTTTTGACTTAAGTCAAAAATGGAGTTGTTCTGCAAATCAAGAGTCATGTTTTTGACATAGCTGGTGCCAATATCCAAGGTTCCATTGAGACAGTTGTTGCTAAGTACAATGTCAAGACATGCCAAAACAACACCTCTTACTCACTTATACGGAAACTCAATACATAGTAGTATAAGAAATGGCGTGCTTGTTGTATTTGATATACTGAATTTTCATAATTTCAAACCTGTTTACTTGAATGTCGATAATAAAAATAATAATCGAAAAGTCATTAAAATAAAATTGAAAATTCATGAAGCTATAAAATTGAAAATTCATGAAGAGCTAGTCGGTGGGGCTTGGCTTATTTGGTTAGGTCTCGATGAGTTTTCAAATGTTTTAAAGAAAATTTCCGAAAATATATATATACATATTCAATTTTGCATAAAGTCCCCCAGTTTCATGAAGACGTGCTTGAATTTGTGTAAATTACGACCAACCCAGAAATATATTTCCATCGACTAAAGGAAAATTTAAGAAGCATGCATATCATATCTTGAAAGCTTGAAGTCAATCGGTTATATTTCTATAATGGAAAACTTTGCTTATAATATCAACATTGAAGTGGGCAGGCAGGCAATGCATGGTATATATTCAAGAGCGAAGCTAGCACACACTTGACATGCCTAATATGTGCTCTACCAGGACTTGAACAAACACTATTTGCACCATTAGCCAGCTCGGCTAAGCTGTTTGTATTCCATACGCACACAACGCAAATACTTTCGAATGTATCAGGTGTCCTATATGTGTTTGTGGAGTTATGGTCAATTGATTGAGGGTAGACCTGCAACTTCTGATTAATAAGATATGATATTACTTATCAAAAAAAAAAAAGATATGGTATTTTGATTTAAGTTTCATTCTTTATACCTACATGCAGAATGAGGTTGAGTGTGCTTATTATCTGAGAAGTGGACAATGTAAGTTTGGAAGCACTTGTAAATACCACCACCCTCAACCATCTCATATGATGGTTTCATTTCGTGGTTGTAAGTCCCGGCCAATAATCGTTTATGGGAGGAATTGCAAGCTTGCCCTTGTCCGCAGCTTCATTTATTCCAAGTTCATACCGGCAAGGCTCTTCGAGCAATGCACCTATGATTCTACCACATGAAGTGGTATCAATTCTGGATGGAATGCATACATGGTAAGCTATTTTGTTGATTTGTTCTTACATTGTCACTGATTTTTTAAAAACTTGCTTTGCATAGTGCGTTGCTACTCCAAAGGGAAGTCTAATTTCAAAAACTTTTTTTTTTGAATTTCTTGAGTCATCTTGTTGACAATTTTTTTTTTTTAACATAGTTGGATCAAACCATATTAAGTTAAATGTTAATCCTAAAATTGCAAAGAATCGGATAAAACAAGAAACAAAAAAAAAGAAAAACATGTTTAAAATCATGTATAATGTTGATCCTAAAATTGCAAAGAACGGATAGGTTGGTGTGATAGGAACAAGCAACATCTCGCATAAGTGTAGTACATCAATGAAGTGACATTGCAAAGAAGTATCGAGCCATAAATGAAAGTGGTCTCTGAAAAGAACTTTTAACGACATAAAGTGGATTTCACATATTTTCAAGAAATCTACACCAAGTTCACCAAGTAGACCGTAAGGACCTCCAAAGATCGATGTGGTGGGATTGTAATTATCTTTTATCTTCGTGATGGCTGATATGTCCTGCTCAAAGATGTGTTTAGTGGAAATACAATGACTAAAACATTTGATTTCAAGGCCAAGTACCATCTCTAATGCCAAAATAAGATAAACACAATTCGATAGGTACATCGTTTTTAGCAAATCAACTCAAAGTTCTTAATGACTTCACTTGAATGTTGACCCAATGTTCCATCAGAGATCGTGACGCTCACCTCTTTCCAAGAGAATCATCAGAAGAAGATATAGGGGAGTTAAAAGGGTACTACAAACCAAGCCACTTATAATTGTATGTACATCCGATCTAAAATTTGACAAATTGGATAACACCAATATGTGTAAAACT